>CM050164.1:417110798-417503298 GCA_027410445.1 Discoglossus pictus | reverse complement strand
CTCTCTGACAATGCTAAGGGGAATCGGACAGCGTTAGGCGCGGATTTAAATGGCCAAACGAGATTTGGCACGCAATAGCTGGTGTATCGCGAGATTCAGGGCGTTAGAGCAGAAAAGAGGGCTTTAGCGAATCAGCGCTCATCGGTTTCCCTGTACTTCACAAATTTAAAGATTTTCCTATTGATAGTTGGCCTTTCATAACTTTTTTAGACCACTATATTTTTTTATTAGGTATATATTCTAATTCAATTTATTATTATTAAATTCATGACACAGAATACACACTAGTTAGGCAGATATTTTGTCAGTTATCTTATACAGTTTCATAAAATTAAAGGAATGTATAACATACAAATAAATATGATGGGTTGGTTAATATATCAGGAGATAAGTCATGGGAAAGCAGTTTTAAAATCGTATATCTTATAATGTTTATGCTTTGCTACAATTGTACCTTATTCTGGAAAGCTTGGTGATCAGAAAGTTATGTTGTATAAAGCAAATCTATAAATTTACTTTTATTTTTATTCCTAAATGTGACCTTGTAAAATCATCCTATTATTTTTGCAAGGCTCATTAGATTCTTCATATTTATATGACAGTATAGCTGCTGTATTATGTTTTGTGAAGAAAACGTTGTGAGTTATGAGACATCAGGAGAGGTTTATATTCAAGGGAAAAAAAATATCTAACATATTTTCCCCTCACTGCCCCTTAATTATAGACACCTCTCTTATTTAGTATACACCAGACTATTACCTTGTCACTAAATTAAATGAAACAAAACTAGAACTGTCAGATCTATGAGGCTTTTTCTGGGTCCAATAACCTGCCATGTTTAGTTAAATAGGCAAAACTCAAAAGATGACTTAAAGATTATGCTCGGTATCATACATTTCTCATTTAAGTTTCCAAGGGCCTTATTCTAATCACTACATCGCAAAATGACACCAGGTTTAAGAACAAAGTAAAACTACCTAGCTATTCTAATTGCCCATCCCTGAAACATTGCGAGAGAACTGCTACAAGTGACTGTGGCTGGAGATGAAAATTACGGCAAATGTTTCCATTGGCTTTTGCACAGAAAGGTACACCAAAACCCCATTTTAATCTGATTTTACGTATCCCTCCAAAAAAAAAAAAAAGGTCAGTGCGCCGACCTCAAAAATATTGTGTGTACTAAAGACCACTTGCAAATAATTGTAAAACATTGGAGAGTGGCGCAGCAGTTAGAGACCGTACTTCCAATAACTCACCCTGGCCCCTAAAACTTTAACCCATGAAGGGAGGGGTCCTTAAAGCATCCCTCTTGCGCTTAAATTATTAATTCTTGCCGATCTGACCCCCCCGGCACTTAATATTAACCCCATCAAGAACCCACTCAGTGCCTAAATAGTTAATTTCTTTGCTGAGGTGCTCCATCTTCTTACCTTCCATCTTTTCTAACATCACTGTCTTCTCTAGTGAATCATTATTTTTTCATTATGTGTCCAAATTATTTGAGTTTTAGATTCACTATCAATCCTTCTAGTGAGCAGTCTGGTTTTATTTCAATATAAATAGATCAGACTATACAGGTCATGATTTTGGCAATGTGATGTCTTTCGTGTTTAATATCATGTCTCCACAGTCTCCCCATCTATTTGGCAAAGATTAATAGAGATGGCCCCTATTCAATTGAGCAATTGTAAGTTACTGGAGCCCGTAATGTAGCTTGTAAACTAATTTGCTATTTAACTGGCGTCTTTTAGCAAGCCACTAACGATCTACGGGTTGCAGGCTGAAAATCACTGCTGTTGTGAAAACCGTAACTTACAACCCATTGAAGCCTTTGATATTTCAAGCCCGCAAAAGTTACAATCGCTAAAATCGCAAATAGCTACTCAATTCCTCAAACCCGGTAAACGACAAATGTAGAAGAAAATCCTACGGGTACCAGATAGGACTCGCAAGTAGTACAGTAGCATTGTAAAAAAGAAAAATCAAAACTGCACTTTTAAAGACGGGGATTGTAAGACATTAGAATTAGTTGCACAACAGGCTTAAGCTCGCAAATATGCAATCAAATTTTTTTTTATGTTTCATTTTGGTATCATATCAATCTCGGGAATCGATGAGTTAATACATATCAAGCCACCCGCATAGACTGAAACAATATCACCATTCATTTTTGTTATTTTGTACATTGCCGGATTGCAAGTCTGATCGCAATTGGGACCACGTTAATTGATCGATGTTTAAACTCCATGTTTTACTGACGTAATGATGAGTCTCATTTACT
This sequence comes from Discoglossus pictus, assembly GCA_027410445.1. NCBI lineage: Eukaryota > Metazoa > Chordata > Amphibia > Anura > Alytidae > Discoglossus > Discoglossus pictus. The sequence continues at coordinate 417,501,017 of CM050164.1, read as the reverse complement.
ATTGGCTGTTTGTAAATCAGTAGCTACAGCCTTGCTTAGTTGGTCACGCTCCGAAATGCTACATATGATTGCGTGGTTTACAGTTTGGGCTTTCGGCCAAGTAGTTGCGGGCTTGTTCAATTTAATTGCTCTGTAATTGCAGCAAATCTCAAGCCCGCAGACAAATACGGCCTGTATAACGTAATCTGCGGGCTTGCAATTGAATAGGGGCCTTAGTCTTTTGTTGTAAAGCTGCAAACCAGCTCTTTCGCTTTCTTCTTTCACTTTCATCCGTATGTTTATCAGAGAGGTATCATCCGAATATATGAGGCTTTTGATATTTCTCCTGGCTGTTTTAATTCCAGCCATGTAGCCCATTCATGTAGCCCAGCATTTTGTATGATGTATTCTGCATATACGTTAAATAGTGTAATAATATACATCCTTGTTGTACTTCTTTTCTAGAACCAGTCAGTTGTTCCCTACTTGGTTCTAACTGTTGCTTTTTTGGTCACATTTCTTTTAGAATTTGCTACATGTTGTTAAAGTTAAAAGAATTAGTGGCTTTAGATTAGTCAATAAAGCTAAAGTATATAACGCTTGCTTTCTCTTCTGTGTATATGTATATATGTATATGTATATATATATATATATATATATATATATATATATATATATATATATATATATATATATATATATATATATATACTGTCAGTGGCTTTGCCAGGGTATTGTAATGGGAAAAAAATCAGTGGTAACACCATGTGGTACCCAAAAATACTAATACCAGTCTTTTATTGTGGTGTGCCACTGATCTATAGAGGCTGTCTTGTCAGGGAAAATATTCAACCCTGCTTGTTAGATCTGATCCAGGATCGTGGCTAGGTGGTTCGTATGTTACTGTCAATTATGGTTGTATATGACAATGGCACCCATGCAGTAAGTGGCCAACAAGCCATTGGAACATGGAAGGGGCATTCTTCATACCAAAAGCATAACTGTAAACAAGTGAAAAAAGGTAGGAGTCCGACATTGGCGAGGGTGACTGAAACATGTTGGTTTCTTTTTTTTTTCTTCAAATACTGGGAATATACATGTACTCTCGGTTATCCGGCACCCATGGAGATTGGTAGATACTGGATAAATGTACTTTCTGGTTGCTTAAGAGTTACTATTAAGAGGCCTAGATTAACTGCACATAGGATGCTCTGCTAAGTATATATGTCAGTGAGGGCGGTTCTAGGGCAGCAGCTTTCACTCCTCACTTACACACAGGTACGTTTGGCTGGAGGGTGCGGTGCTAAATCCGTGAAATGTAACTCAAACACTGCACTGACTCTCATGCAGTCACTCATGCCTGTCTCTCTTTTAATCCGGCAGGCCCCTTCCTGCTGCAGTTACCTCTATATAATCACTTATTATAGTTGTCAAACTGCGATTCATAGTCATGTTTGCGAGCCATTGAAACTCAGAGCACTTAGGCGCTCATTGCCTGCGAGCCTCGCGAAGCAAGCAGTTGAGGCATTGAAAAATGTGGGACTTGGCAGAAATGTGCGCCCAGGGCTCTCCTGTGAGCCTCACGAAGCAACTCAAGCAGTTGAGGCATTGAGGCAGGCGGGACTTGGCCTCCAAGCAGTTAGGGAACGTGGGATTGCTTTAGGCTGCAAGCAGTTGAGGAACGCGGGACTTAGAAAAAAATAGCGAGAATGGAAAAATACTGCACACTTGGCACATTGCTGGCACTTTCTCCTCAGGTCATCAACAGACCAAATGTACATTGTATGCTGCAGGAAAATCAAAACAGATTGTTAGCTCTTCAGGATATTGATTGCTGGATATATTAATTTGAAATAGGTAAAGTATATTAATTATTATTAAAAAAATATATATAAAAAAAAAATACGCTAAATAGCATATTTTACACTGCTGTTACTTTATGAATACACTAATGCTTCACACTTCTTAATACATTTATTCATTCCTAATTATTAACGTACATGAATTTAATAATTTGTAATTGAAAAATAAAAATGTATACTTTCTACTGCACTAGAAAAATGTTTTACATTTTACACAGCACTTATATTTCTGTATTACTGCTTGTAGCGGAACCCATCACTGTTTTAAACTGTTTTATGATTATTATGGTTAAAATATGATCCTACTATATGTATGTTGGTTGATGTTCTACAGAATATATTGGCTCAGAATATTAGCCAGACTTTTGCAGACCTAGGCTAATAGATAATCCTGTTACAGAGATTCAAGAGATAAGAAAGTTGTAAAGGATCCTTGCATTTTCCAAAGTGTTTTCATTCTCTGATAAGAACAAAGAAGATTGATCTAATTAATGTCTGATTGTATCCAAGTTGCCAGGGAGGTGTGACTCACCTATTGTCCTATATGTGTATTGTGTGGGGGATATGTGCAATGTCTGTGTGTTATGTGTAAAAACATACTTTTACTAACTTTTGAACCCCTGGTCTGATTCATGCCATTTTTGTATATGTTGTTCCCCTGGGTGAGAGCTAATGAATGGTGCGGGACTTAAAGGTGTACCCCCTGTATTTGGGGTACATCCAGAATGTGGTTAAAATTGTGTCTGTTTTAATTGTGTTATCTGAGGGGAGGAGACGTGAGGGTTGAACCATGTATATAATTGGCTGTTGTGATAATTATGTGGGTGTAGCCCTTCAGAGGGCACCATTGCATAAAAGGAGATCCTCTGTCATTAAAGAATAGTTCCTCTTGACCCTTCAAAACGTAGCCTCGTCTCGTTATTTGAGGGGATCGCTATCATACTGGGGATTGCTATGCTTCTGCATACTCCCTTGAGCTGTAACTACTGAACGCTTGTTCCTGATGTACTATCCTTGGAGTCTGTGGTGGTTTTGGTGTCCGGTGCAGTGCTTGTAGGCCTCGACGCAAGCTAGGACGCATCCATCAACAGAGGTACCCGGTCGGGGTGCCAGTAGATCCGTTACATTGGTGGCAGTGGTGGGATGGCGTCCTAGTAAGAAGAAAGCAGCACGGAGACACCGGTAACGTTTGGAGTTACAAATTGAGGGCAACGCTAGTATCCGTACAGCGCCCCTGGCTACAGCAGGATGGAACCGGCTAGTTTTCAGACAGCGTTTCATGATGAGGAGGAGGAGGCGGCCGCGGACTACAGGGATGCAGACAGAAAGGGACTCTGGTATGATGCCCTGGAAGATGCCCAATGGCGGCGAGGTGAGAGTCTCCCCAGTGATGAGCAGCGGCTACAGAAGCGTGTGGCGATGCGGATGTATCTATTGGGAGAGCAGCCCCTGGATGAGTGGGTGACAAGACTAGAGACCCTGGTATGGCGAGAGCTCTGGCTAGACAACGCATACCAGGCCCTCTGGTGGCATACCGTTCGACTTACCCCCTGGACGGCTGAACACGACTTACCGGAGGGGGATGATTATGATGGCCCGGGTTTATTATGGGATGCCTTGGAGGACGATATTGATCTTGGCAGCACGGAGGGGTCTAGGTTTTGGGACATCTACGACTACCGGATGGGCATGTATGTCTGGGATGACGAAGGCGAGGTGAGCAAAGACATGACCCACCTGGTAACGAGAGAGTGGGAGCTGGAGCAGGACTACCAACACCTGCTCAGCCTTCTGCAGCCCCAACCTACTCGACAAGCAGAACCAGACTTCATTGACTGGTCCTGGGATGACCTCCAGTGGCAGTGTGAACCACAGGGGGCAGAAGGTGTCATCCTTCCCCCCCAGCGGCAGTGTGAACCCCATTAGGCAGAAGGTGTCGTCCTTCCCCCCAAGCGGCAGTGTGTACCCCAGGGAGCAGAAGGTGTCGACCTTCCTCCACAGCGGCAGTGGGTACCCCAGGGGGCCAAAGGTGTCGTCCTTCCCCCCAGCGGCAGTGTGAAACACAGGGGGCAGAAGGTGTCGTCCTTCCCCCCCAGCGACAGTTTACCCTAACCAGGGGAGACACCAATCTCCCAGACAGCGCAGATGGGACCGTGGTCTCTGCGCCCACAGCTTGTCCAGATCCCCAACTACCGTCACTGGGACAACCGGAGGAGGGGGTAAGTACAAATTCCCCTCCCCAGCTAACTTCTAATGTGGCCCCAGGGTTAACAGAGGAAATGTTAACCCCCACTGACCCCCACGTTTCCCTGGCTACTGAGCCGGAATATGTCCCAAGTACCCCAGCAGAAGAGCTGACAGCGGGGCAGAGTGCAGTCGGCCTCTGCCCTCCCTTTGTCCCTTGTACAGAGCAGGATGTCCTGCAGGTTATACCAGCAGAAGAGCTGGCATCAGGGCAGAGTGCCGCTGGCCTCTGCCCCTCAAGTCCCCTCAGCGTGTTGCCCCATCACCACAGCAAAATATCCAGGTACCTGGTTAGACTTCCCCCCAAAGGAGAGATGTGTGACGAAGTGCCCTTCGCCACTTTGGCTTGGAGAGGACTGTTTGCCAGCCTCCTGCCCTGCGACTATGGCCCTGGTACATATTGCCCTTTGGAACCAGTGTTCGGCCATACCAGAGTGTAAGTCACTCATTCTGGCCCTTTACATACAGGGGGGTCATTCTGTACTTGCCCTGTGTGAACCATGATACCCCAGATAACTGTGCCATGAAGCCCATTCATATAATGAAAGACTATGGGAAAGACTTTAGCTACATGGCAATTGAACTGTGTGAAGAGGATCTGAGCGCTATTCGGTGGTTTTGTGTGCTCAGATCCCAGCTATCTGGGGATATGGGAAATGTGAGTAAATGTGAATTGCAGTAATGCTGATGGGTTGTCAAACTAGAGAATTGACCAACAAATACTTTTGTCCGGACATCCCCAGGCCGATCCGTTGGGATCAGACCGTGTATGCCGGCTTATGGTCACGGGGGAGGTGTGTAGCGGAACCCATCACTGTTTTAAACTGTTTTATGATTATTATGGTTAAAATATGATCCTACTATATATATATGTTGGTTGATGTTCTACAGAATATATTGGCTCAGAATATTAGCCAGACTTTTGCAGACCTAGGCTAATAGATAATCCTGTTACAGAGATTCAAGAGATAAGAAAGTTGTAAAGGATCCTTGCATTTTCCAAAGTGTTTTCATTCTCTGATAAGAACAAAGAAGATTGATCTAATTAATGTCTGATTGTATACAAGTTGCCAGGGAGGTGTGACTCACCTATTGTCCTATATGTGTATTGTGTGGGGGATATGTGCAATGTCTGTGTGTTATGTGTAAAAACATACTTTTACTAACTTTTGAACCCCTGGTCTGATTCATGCCATTTTTGTATATGTTGTTCCCCTGGGTGAGAGCTATTGAATGGTGCGGGACTTAAAGGTGTACCCCCTGTATTTGGGGTACATCCAGAATGTGGTTAAAATTGTGTCTGTTTTAATTGTGTTACCTGTTATCTGAGGGGAGGAGACGTGTGGGTTGAACCATGTATATAATTGGCTGTTGTGATAATTATGTGGGTGTAGCCCTTCAGAGGGCACCATTGCATAAAAGGAGATCCTCTGTCATTAAAGAATAGTTCCTCTTGACCCTTCAAAACGTAGCCTCGTCTCGTTATTTGAGGGGATCGCTATCATACTGGGGATTGCTATGCTTCTGCATACTCCCTTGAGCTGTAACTACTGAACGCTTGTTCCTGATGTACTATCCTTGGAGTCTGTGGTGGTTTTGGTGTCCGGTGCAGTGCTTGTAGGCCTCGACGCAAGCTAGGACGCATCCATCAACGGAGGTACCCGGTCGGGGTGCCAGTAGATCCGTTACACTGCTCATTGGCTGCGATAGGATTCTCAAAGCAGTTACAGATTTAAATCACTTTATTAAGCTCTTAGACCTGCGAACAATGTTTTACTTACACTGCCCTTGCATATCTGTCTTCGCAATGAGTGCCGAAGGTGATCCTTGCAAAGCAGGAAACTTAAAGTACACAAGGGGAGAGGCTTGCAATGAGGGCCGAAGGTACTCAGAGGAGCAAAAGCCTTACATTGCGTGGCAAATATTGCCATGGCTTCAAATTTTATTGCTGAGGCGAGCCGTTGAGGCACGCGGGACTTAGGCTGCAATAAGAGGCACGCGGGACGCGCTTATTGCACTGTGAGGCTTGCAAAGCGAGGCGAGCAGTGGAACCACGCTGGACTTAGGCTGCAATGAGCGCGAAGGTGCAGTTGGAGCTCATCTTGAGACATGCAGGAGTTAGCTGAAATGAGCTGGCGCTCATCCCGAGACACGCAAGACTTGGCGAAACTGGCCGTATGACTTTAACGGCCGAATCACCGACCTGGAATAACATGCAAAAACTCACAAATATGCCTTTGCCTTTTTTCACAATTGAAAATTGCTGAAGCAAGAGAAAAAATGGCTGCTGAAAAAAACTTAAACAAAAACTAGGCCGAAGGATGTAAATACGAGCCCTAAGCACTAAGACTTAACGCAACCAGTAACACTTTAATACACGGCAGTAACATTTAACTCAAGCCAATAACACTCAACCCAAGGTAGTAACACTTAACCCAAGGCAGTAGGCCCTAAACGTCACAGGCATATAAAGTACACAGGGGGAGAGGCTCGCAATGAGCGACGAAGGGGATCATTGCAAAGCAGGAAAGGTGCGGCTTGGCAAAAACGGTAATGGGCAGCAAAGCGGCTCATCGCGGGCCTTTAAAGTAGACTGGGGAAGAGGCTCGTAATGAGCACCAAGGTGCTCCGAGAGTTCATATCCTCGCATTTTGTGGCAATCAGCATTGCCAGGCTTCAAATTTTATTGCCGTAATTTTAGGCCGGCAAGGCGCTAGTATATATACTGTAACGGAGCTGGAACACGCAGTCCAATATCTCCGCTGGTATACAGTAAAAATACCCAAGAGGCACTACAGTCTCACCATCCCCGACCTCCCATATTGGACGACACACAATTTGGGAGTCAAATGAATACTGACTTTATTTTGTTATTGCAGAAATATTTATACCCATCTCTTCCCACAGGCAATACACATGCCCATATTTTGCCACACAATACACATAAAGAGAACAATAGGTCTGGCCACACCTCCCCGAGGCTCCCTGGCAACTTTGATACAATCAGACATTGATTCAATTACACTTCTTTGTTCTTATCTGAGAATGAAAACACTGTATACAATAGACTTCCTTTATCTTATGCAGAGTCGCTGTAACAGGATTATCTCCCATGCCAAGTAGCTGCAAATGTCTGGGACAATATTCTGCAGAGCATCAACCAACATACATATAGTAGGATCATATTTTAACCATAATAATCATAAAACAGGGTAAAACAGTGATGGGTTCCGCTACACACCTCCCCCGTGACCATAAGCCGGCATACACGGTCTGATCCCAACGGATCAGCCTGGGGATGTCCGGACAAAAGTATTTGTTGGTCAATTCTCTAGTTTGAGAACCCATCAGCATTACTGCAATTCACATTTACTCACATTTCCCATATCCCCAGATAGCTGGGATCTGAGCGCACAAAACTACTGAATAGCGCTCAGATCCTATTCACACAGTTCAATTGCCATGTAGCTAAAGTCTTTCCCATAGTCTTTCATTATATGAATGGGCTCCATGGCATAGCTATCTGGGGTATCATGGTTCACACAGGGCAAGTACCGAATGACCCCCCTGTATGTAAAAGGCCAGAATGAGTGACATACACTCTGGTATGGCCGAACACTGGTTCCAAAGGGCAATATGTACCAGGGCCATAGTCGCAGGGCAGGAGGCTGGCAAACAGTCCTCTCCAAGCCAAAGTGGCGAAGGGCACTTCGTCACACATCTCCCCTTTGGGGGGAAGTCTAACCAGGGACCTGGATATTTCACTGTGGTGATGGGGCACCACGCTGAGGGGACTTTAGGAGCAGAGGCCAGCGGCACTCTGCCCTGATGCCAGCTCTTCCGCTGGTATAACCTGCAGGACCTCCTGCTCTGTACAAGGGACAAAGGGAGGGCAGAGGCCGACTGCACTCTGCCCCACTGTCAGCTCTTCTGCTGGGGCACTTGGGACATATTCCGGCTCAGTAGCCAGGGAAAGGTGGGGGTCAGTGGGGGTTAACATTTCCTCTATTAACCCTGGGGCCACATTAGGAGTTAGCTGGGGAGGGGAATTTGTACTTACCCCCTCCTCCGGTTGTCCCAGTGACGGTAGTTGGGGATCTGGACAAGCTGTGGGCGCAGAGACCACGGTCCCATCTGCGCTGTCTGGGAGATTGGTGTCTCCCCTGGTTAGGGTAAACTGTCGCTGGGGGGGAAGGACGACACCTTCTGCCCCCTGTGTTTCACACTGCCGCTGGGGGGAAGGACGACACCTTTGGCCCCCTGGGGTACCCACTGCCGCTGTGGAGGAAGGTCGACACCTTCTGCTCCCTGGGGTACACACTGCCGCTTGGGGGGAAGGATGACACGGCTGTGGGCGCAGAGACCACGGTCCCATCTGCGCCGTCTGGGCGATTGGTGTCTCCCCTGGTTAGGGTAAGCTGTCGCTGGGGGGAGAGGGCGACATCTTCAGCTCCCTGAGGTTCACACTGCCGCTGGGTGGGAAGGACGACACCTTCTGCCCCCTGGGGGGGAAGGACGACACCTTCTGCCCCCTGGGGTTCACCGTGCCGCTGGGGGGGAAGGACGACACCTTCTGCCCCCTGGGGTTCACACTGCCGCTGGGGAGGAAGGACGGCCCCTTCTGCTCCCTGGGGTACACACTGCCGCTGGGGAGGAAGGACGGCCCCTTCTGCTCCCTGGGGTACACACTGCCGCTGGGGGGGGGGGGGGGGGAAGGACGACACCTTCAGCTCCCTGGGGAACACACTGCCGCTGGGGAGGAAGGACGACACCTTCGGCCCCCTGTGGTACACACTGCCGCTGGGGAGGAAGGACGACACCTTCGGCCCCCTGGGGTACACCCTGTCGCTGGGGAGGGGAATTAGTTGGAGTATTCCACGTGGAGCGGTTTCTGTTTCTGGGACAGTCTCTCTGCATGTGGCCCTGCTGGTTACACGTGTGGCACCTGATGTACCGTGGAGGGGTTTGGTAGTTCCCACCACCCGGACGCAGTGCTGGGGGGGGGGGTTAATGGTGGGAGGTGGGTTAGCAGCTCCCAAGATGGACCGCTCCCGTGCCCGCTGCTTTTCCATTATGTATTTGTGGACATCTGTCATTAACCATTCCAAGGTTTTTATGGGAAGCGTACCTGGGAAAAAGGCCAGTCTGCTTTGGAGTTCTCTTTGAAACTCCGTCTGTGGGGTAATAAGAGGTACTGTAACCATGAGTTCCTTTCTGTCTGCATCCCTGTAGTCCGCGGCCGCCTCCTCCTCCTCATGATGGAACTCTGTCTGAAAACTAGCCGGTTCCATCCTGCTGTAGCCAGGGGCGCTGAACGAATACTAGCGTTGCCCTCAATTTGTACTCCAAGGAATGGTGTCTCCTGTAACTGTCCTTCTGACCGTGGGAACAATTCCGACACTTGCCATAAAATGTAACGGAGCTGGAACACGCAGTCCAATATCTCCGCTGGTATATGGTAAAAATACCCAAGAGGCACTACAGTCTCACCATCCCCGACCTCCCATATTGGACGACACACAATTTGGGAGTCAAATGAATACTGACTTTATTTTGTTATTGCAGAAATATTTATACCCATCTCTTCCCACAGGCAATACACATGCCCATATTTTGCCACACAATACACATAAAGAGAACAATAGGTCTGGCCACACCTCCCCGAGGCTCCCTGACAACTTTGATACAATCAGACATTGATTCAATTACACTTCTTTGTTCTTATCTGAGAATGAAAACACTGTATACAATAGACTTCCTTTATCTTATGCGGAGTCGCTGTAACAGGATTATCTCCCATGCCAAGTAGCTGCAAATGTCTGGGACAATATTCTGCAGAGCATCAACCAACATACATATGTAGTAGGATCATATTTTAACCATAATAATCATAAAACAGGGTAAAACAGTGATGGGTTCCGCTACATATACAGTATATTATATAGGAGAAATAAATGAAATACTGAAGATTAACCCAATAATTCGGACAACCAAAATTGCTGGCAGTACAAATAAATATTGAAAGAAAAAGAAGGAATCAAGTGTACCATCAGAACCAAAAATTGCATTAAACGGATTGGTGTGGTATCACATAGGAATAGTAAGTATGGGAAATATTTAAAATATACAAACTTTCTTGTGAATATTAAAAAAGTTATAAAAGTTGTCAGCAGACGCGAAACTGTGATGATCTCACAATCCAGGACAATATCACAACTTCGATAGAGGAGCGGTACTGCCGCCATGGACACTTTGGCTATATACTTGACCCCATTGTGTAGGGTTATGACAGAGTGGTTATTCTATTTTGATACTTTAAAGGATAAATAACGCGTCCTGTCAAACCGTTCTACCAGTTTATAGAGAGTGTATCCTAACCCCTATAGGGACTTACTTGTTACCACTAAGTTTATGAGGGATTTTATAGTGCAATTTCTCTATAATATAAATTGTGTGGTAGAGATACCTAACCAGCATAAATGTTATATTGACTATCCTGCATCTATGTCCACATAAGGTCTAAGGTTAATCCTTTCTACTACTGCTAGTGGTATAATAATTACAGAACAATTTATAGGTGGACACAAATGTCTAAAACTGTTTCATAGATTTTAATGAAATCTTTTATAACTTTTTTTCGTTGAAGTCTCTCTTTTTTTAATATAAAGATTGTATATTTTAAATATTTCCCATACCTACTATTCCTGTGTGATACCAAACCAATCTGTTTAATGCAATTGTTGGTTCTGATGGTACACTTGATTCCTTCTTTTTCTTTCAATAGGAGAAGTAAAGCAACATAAAAAATCTAATGATCCTCATTATTTTTGGATGGTTTGAAAATTGCATTAGATAATTTTTTTTGAAAATCAGAATGGGTTTACCATCTAATTGCAATATTTATCATTTTGGATGCACCGTTTTGATGCAGTGAGTTGGAATATTAAGGCTTGAAGAAAGAAGGGAGAAACATCTCTTCAGTCTTCGTTAACCAAATTAAGTCAGAGAAGCACTGTTGTTTCTTTGTGTCTTTGTATAGGATTATAGACCCCAGTTCTTGTATTAAATTTAGCGTTTTAGTCATTGGTACAACGTGTGTAGCTCTTAGAGTGTTTATAATGATACTTTTAATATTAAATATTATTTACAGTATTTTTCTATTAAAATAAATAATTTAACATACAGATTTTAATAAAGTGATGAGCAAATGCATCTTTTCCATATGATCATTATATTTATTTAAAGGAAAAAAGAGGCACTTAAACTATTTTTCTTTATTCTTATTTATTTTCTCCGTGTTTTCTCCTTCTACATCAGATTATTCACACAACAATGCAAAGCTGAACACGCAGTTTAACATGTTGTGTACCTAAATTTGGCAAATAATAATCTGGCAAATCTACTTTTAACTTTCCTTTCTTGCACAAGTCCATTTCCTAAAGGATATTGGTTTTACTTCTCAGTGTTATAGACCTGTTTATTGTGTTTACACTCGCCTTTTCCCAGTTTACATCCCTGCTGCGCTCTCTAGTAAATCTGGCATACTGCTTTTAAAGGGTCAGTGAAAGTATATTACTTTACAGTTTAATAAACTTCAGAAATAGTTTTACAAAGTGCAGATCTCTTCAAACTAATCGTAAAATGCAGTTTCTCAAATTTACTTGTGCTAGAAAGAGGATAAATAATCTACAAATGTTAGTATAAAATGTAGATACAATTCAGGTATTTTAAATGATAAATTATTCCACATGATCTTCCCATATAAGGGGATGGCAATATAATAGGATTTTACTGTGCCACTTCTAAGTTGACAAACTTACATGCAAAACCCTTGCCTATTTTATCTACCTAAAAGCATTGTTTGCATTTTACACAGTCACAAATTGCAACAAAAATGCACTCTTAATTAAATGAATTTTTTATCGACAAAATGGAAATGTGGCATATATAATTGTCAGTGTTATTAGTAGTTCTGTTAGGAAAGCTTATTAGCACACCCTACAGATAAACTAGCTAATATATTTTACTACTACTCTATCTTCTCACCTTTCTTCTTCCTTTCTTTCTCCCCTTCTTCTCTCTCCCTTCCATATCTCTCTCTCTTCTCTTTTTGACTTCTCGGTTGCTTCATTTTGTATAAGCTGATAAATTCTTAGCAGATTTACTGCTGCCATTTTTAATGTTGTTTCCTAGGCCTTGACTGACTTTTTATGGAAATGGAAACTAACCAAATTAAAGGAATATGTAAGTGAGCTGGGTTTCAAATGTTTCCTAATAAATAGCGAACTGATTAGTAGGAAAATATATATTATATTGAAAAGTTTAATGTACTTACATATGTATATGCTAGATACTGATATCTGGATGTGCACACCCCTAGGAAGCTTACAAAAGTGTACCCTGCAGGTATGACCTCTAAAGGAAATAATGGTTGGTGGGGTCACAGCTGAAATTGCCCATAAGGACAGGCAGAGAGAAAAAAATAAAAATTAACTGCCAGATTGTGATACAAATGTTTCAGTCTTTACTTCGTCCTGAGTTGCCAAAACTATTTTTAAAATTGTATATCAGTTTAGCCTGGATTTGGAGGGTGTTAACTTTAAGTTTCAACTTGCAGAAATTAAGAAATTTTGCTAACTTCAATGTAAGTGTTTAAATGCTTATTATTTTTTTTTTCATGCAAAAAGATGTTTTCATACACTAACTATCGGATGCACTCATAATCCTGCTCACTTACATATCCCTTTAATTATCATTCTGATAATGTTCTTCAGAAGTGCATATATAATTATGCAGAATCCGTACGGACATAAAAATTATCTACACGTGTTGTTATTAAATTTTATTAAAAGTTGTCCTTGTTCTAAAGTGTTACTGAGGGAGAATCAATTGCCTGATAACCTTGTGAGATTTATCTGCTAAAGATGAGGAAAATATTATCCTGTAAAAATGGAACATAATAATGTTGAAAACACCTTCACATTGTATGTTATAAAAATGCACAAGTTGGAAATTGAAATAGCACTAAAATGTCATCTTAAAAATATTTATGAAGTAATATAGAAAACTTTTGTTCTGAAAGACATATAAAGAACAGGCTATTAAGCCAGAAATCAACATAATTTTCAATAATATTTTATTCCTACTTTTAAAGTAACAAACGGTCTTTGATTTATCTGAATAACAATACTAAATTAGTTTCAAGAACATAAACCGTTTTAAAATAAAGTCCAAGATTTAATGTGTAAGTGATCAAAAAAATTCATGCAGGTTATGCAGCTTTGAATTCAAATAGTACCAGAAAGACGCAGAACAGAAAATGTTAAATTGTATTTTATCACTTATGCAAATGCCTTTTTTTTTTTTTAACTATAAAATGTTGCACATGCTTTTTTAAACCTATTATTGAAAAATTTAAATCTTATACTCTGTTTAACCTTCATAAATCATAAAGGGCATACAAACACAATGTATATTATTTTTCTATAAGTACATGGTTTAACATTATTATATATGTCTAACACAATTGAATAAGAACCAAGGATATGGTTTGCAGTCAGATTATTTTGTGTTTGCCATGTTCAAACACAATTAAAAACAAATAAAAATTGGATCTTAGATTTTCATGCAAATTTAAAATAAATTGCTTTGCATTATTATGAAAATATATGTGAAAAAAGCATGACTTGTAACCAAAACAAATAAAATAATTGTACAGGTAAACCCACTTAACGCTACCCTGCTGAGCGCAGATTCTCTATAGCACTCTTTTGCCTTCTAATTTTCCCGTCAGTGCTAAATCTCACGATATCACACCAAATCACATTTATCCCTTTAAATCCCCACGTAGCGCTGTAATAACCGCCATAGTGCTCTCTAAGAGAGATGTCGTAAAAAGGCCACGTTTATCTCTGTTTCACATAGTTAAAAACATGCAAAGTGAAGCGTTACAAATGCAATATGCCTGGGAAATTGCAACTAAACCTTAGCAAGGAATATGTTAAAGGTATATAGAAGTGGGTTTTACATTTTTCCTAACAAACAGCTACTAATTAGCATAACGATATGTATTTTATTGAAAAGTTTAGTGTACTTACAGATTTATGTGGCGCAAACTGAAATCCTGATTTCCACACCCCCAGGGAAGTTACATAACAACATACTTAGTAGGATAGCAGCCAGAGACAGATGTTAACCTTTTCATTGCTCTACAAACAAAAGCGTAGGTGCATAATTGATTGATTGGGGTTGGCCCGGGCGGCGTCACAGCACGAGAGAGAGACTGACTTGATGCAGGTAATGGGGAATCTGCAGGGAAGTTAATATGACAAGTAGGCTCGGCTGCTGCAGGAAGAAAAAAAAACAGCAGTAGTTGATGCAAGGCATGGAGAATCTGCAGGGGTGGTAATGAGACAATTAGGTTCAGCTGCTGCAGGAAGAAAATTATGAATCTTATGCTAATTTAGTTTGGGTTTTAAGAGGATGTTTACTTTAAAATTAAACTGGCCGAAATTACAAGACATGTTGCTAACTTCAAGGTAAGTTTTTAAATGTTTATTTTAGCATATTTTCATACAAAAACTGTTTTACACTGCTGGTTCTCCTCTATCGGATGCATTCATAATCCAGGAAATGTAGACATGCCTTAGCCACATTTATTCAGTGTGTATATTAAAACAATCATTAAAGGAAGCCAGTGTTGTATTGACACTTGATAAAATAATCGGCAGAATAAGAGCTGTTCAAAAGATATATTTGCTTCACACTTGAGGACATCGGAGTAGAGTATATATATCGAGTATGTTAATCAAGTCCTCTAAAGCGCTAACACTTGAACCCTTTAGAGAGCTAGTCTAATGATGTTCACATTTTCAAACAGGCTAATTTTAATATTCTCTTTTTATGTGTTTTTTTTTTATATTTGGTCCTGCTTCATGCTAGCAAAAACTATGTTGCTCTTAAATGGTTTTCATAAAAAAGGAATCAAATTCAGATCTGAAAGTGTTAAAGATGTTAAGTTGATGTTTAGTCTTTCAATAGTCATGTTGTATAATGCGGCCTTATATATATATATATATATATATATATACACACAGTGGATATAAAAAGTCTACACACCCCTGTTAAAATGTCAGGTTTCTGTTCATTTCAGAACTTTTTCCACCTTTAATGTGACCTATAAACTGTACAACACAATTGAAAAACAAACTGAAATCGTTTAGATGGAGGGAATAAAAATAAAAATAATGTGGCTGCATAAGTCTGCACACCCTCTTATAACTGGGGATGTAGCTGTGTTCAGAATTAAGCAATCACATTCCAAGTCGTGTTAAATAGGAGTCAGCATACACCTGCCATCATTTAAAGTGCCTCTGATTAACCCCAAATAAAGTTCAGCTGCTCTAGTTGGTCTTTCCTGAAATTTTCTTAGTCGCATCCCACAGCAAAAGCCATGGTCCACAGAGAGCTTCCAAAGCATCAGAGGGATCTCATTGTTAAAAGGTATCAGTCAGGAGAAGGGTACAAAAGAATTTCCAAGGCATTAGATATACCATGGAACACAGTGAAGACAGTCGTCATCAAGTGGAGAAAATATGGCACAACAGTGACATTACCAAGAACTGGAGCTTCCTCCAAAATTGATGAAAAGACGAGAAGAAACTGGTCTGGGAGGCTACCAAGAGGCCTACAGCAACATTAAAGGAGCTGCAGGAATATCTGGCAAGTACTGGCTGTGTGGTACATGTGACAACAATCTCCCGTATTCTTCATATGTCTGGGCTATGGCGTAGAGTGGCAAGACGAAAGCCTTTTCTTACGAAGAAAAACATCCAAGCCAGGCTACATTTTGCAAAACACATCTGAAGTCTCCCAAAAGCATGTGGTCTGATGAAACCAAGATTGAACTTTTTGTCCATAATACCAAAAGATATGTTTGGAGCGAAAACAACACTGCACATCACCAAAAGAACACCATACCCACAGTGAAGCATGGTGGTGGCAGCAACATGCTTTGGGGCTGTTTTTCTTCAGCTGGAACTGGGGCCTTAGTTAAGATAGCGGGAATTATGAACAGTTCCAAATACCAGTCAATATTGGCACAAAACCTTCAGGCTTCTGCTAGAAAGCTGAACATGAAGAGGAACTTCATCTTTCAGCATGACAACGACCCAAAGCATACATCCAAATCAACAAAGGAATGGCTTCACCAGAAGAAGATTAAAGTTTTGGAATGGCCCAGCCAGAGCCCAGACCTGAATCCGATTGAAAATCTGTGGGGTGATCTGAAGAGGGCTGTGCACAGGAGATGTCCTCGCAATCTGACAGATTTGGAGTGTTTTTGCAAAGAAGAGTGGGCAAATCTTGCCAAGTCAAAATGTGCCATGCTGATACTCATACCCAAAAAGACTGAGTGCTGTAATAAAATCAAAAGGTGCTTCAACAAAGTATTAGTTCAAGGGTGTGCATACTTATGCAACCATATTATTTTATTTTGATATTTTTTCTTCTCTCTACCTTAAAGATTTCATTTTTTTTCAATTGAGTTGTACAGTTTATAGGTCTTATTAAAGGTGCAAAAAGTTCTGAAATGATTTATCTTTGTCTAATTTTTTTACAGCACAGAAACCTGACATTTTAACAGGGGTGTGTAGACTTTTTATATCCACTGTGTGTGTATATTTATATATATATATATATATATATATATATATATATATATATATATATATATATATATATATATATATATAGTAACATAGGAGGACATCTAGATTTTGCAGCATGTAAAAGCTCATTAAACATTTGCACTCATTACCTAAACTTCTGCTTTTGAAGATATAAACGAGAGTGTTGATCTTGTTTTCACAGGTTTGCACTTAGAACAGTAGTTTTCAGTCATTAGTCATCAGAAAACCCTCTAGAGCCACATTTTCAATATTCTATTGGAAACATTAAAGTATATAATCTAAAAATATTAAGTACTACTCTACATTTTTAAGCTATTGATGATATGTTTTTATAATGTTTGGATTAAATGCTAGTTGACAGACCAATAAGTTAATTATTTATGACTAATTCCAAGTTAGTTTTTCCTGATTTTAATAATTTTTAGTACTCCCTGCTGTTGAATATGAGATGACAGTTTCTTTGTGTCCCATAGCGTGGGGTTACGTTTTCACCTCCCTCTGTTTCAGGCTCTATTTTTCTCTCTTGATTGCGGATTATAACCACTTAACCCTCCATGTCTACCAATTCTTACCTTGATGTTCGTATTGGACTATCTGTTTTTAGTTGATATTTGTTATTTACAACAAATTCTCTCAAACATAATAATCATTAGTGACTAATCCTTTAGAATTTTTTAGTTCTAGCTTTTCACACTTTGGAATAGAGCCGTTGATTTCAGACATTGAGATCATTAAGGTGTTATAATGGATTGTTGTTCTTAATTAAGCAAATCTGAAACATTTGAAAATGGATCGTTTTTTTATTGGATGGTGCTTCTCAAGCAAGTCAGAGTTACAGAGCAGAAAACTAAATGTTTGAATGATTATTGAAATATGTAAATTCTCTTCTCCTTGCTCTTCCATTATTTTCTACAAAATAAATCTGCAATACAACCTGTTTCCCAATTCATTTAAATTATTATTTTACTACAATGTCCTCTTGACAGTTGAACATTTTTGGACAAAGATATTTTTACAAAGCCTTGTATTAGATGTATTTATATAAAGTAATCATATCCCCTCTTTTTTGTGGAGAAAATAAGTTTACTTTGCTTAGTCTTTCTTCATAGCTTAGTGCTTCAACCCCCCTTTTTCATTTTGTTAATCCTTCTCTGTCTTTTTTTATGAAGTGATGCCTAAAATTGTACTCCATATCAAATGAGGACATACAAGGGATTTATATAGTCGCAGAGTAATATTTGCTTCCCTTGCTTCTATACCCTTCTTAATACATGCTAATATTTGACTTGCCTTTTCATGTGCTGCTTGGCATTGAGCACCGTTACATAGGTGGTTATCCACAAGCACTCCCAGATCTCTCTCTTTCTTCGATATCACTAGATTTCTTACATTAGGATTATAATGTATTTTTTTCCCAGATTCATAACCTTGCATTTATTTGTGTTAAATCTCATCTGCCATTTGCTCATTCTTCTAATTTATGTAATCCATTTGGAGGGAAAGTACATCATTTTCTGATTTAACTAACGTGCATAACTTAGTGCCCTCTAAGTAATTAATAAATGTGTTAAAAATGAGAGGACCTAATACTGAACCCTGAGGAACCTCACTTACCACATTAGTCCAATCTGAGTATGTTCCCTTTGCTTCCTGTCTTTTAGACAATAAATGAGCAGATATTTACTGCAGTTTCTTTATCCCTTAGTTTGCAAATAGTCTTTCATGTGACACTGCATTAAAAGGCTTACAAAATAAATAAAAAAACTACATTGGCTAAGTTGCCTTGATCAAGTTCCTACTAACCTCTTAATTGAAACTAATTCAATTTGACATGACCGATCTCATAAATTTGTTTTGACTCCTACCTTTTATCTTGATCTCATATTCCTGTATACTATCTCTTATTAACCCTTCTAAAATCTTCCCCACTACAGACGTAAGGCTTACAGGTTTTAACTCCCCGGATTTGCTCTTGCTCCTTTCTTAAATATAGGTACCACCCACCCCTTTTTTTCTCCAGTCATATGGTACCGACCGTGTGGTGAGTGAAAAATAAAATGTAATGGTTTGACTATTACATAACCCAGTTCCCTCCGTATCCTTGCATGTATTGCACCAGGACCTGGGGCTCTACTAACCTTAACATTTCCAGCCTTTTTCGGATTTCTTCCTGTGTTAACCAATTATTTGATGAAGGTAATGCAGAGCCATTTTGTACTTCCCTTTCCACTTTCCGGGTCGCTATTTATCAGTTGGCCTATTTTTATGTTCATATTGTTTCTTTCCTAGCCTTCTTCCCAATAATACGTTTAAAAAAAGGTTTAGGGTTAGCCCCAGCATGCAACAGAGCCTATTAGATTCAGAAAACAATCATTACAAATATTTACACGCAGTATGTATGTATATATATATATATATATATATATATATATATATATATATATATATATATATAGATGACTATATAAAAATGATGATAGAAAAAAAAATAGAGAGTATGAATGCTATATGTATTATTAAAAATGGAGTTACCTAAAATGCATGTACATCACAGCATGTAACATCAGTAGTCAAGCTCTGCATGAAATAGAAGTTCGCATCTTGAAAGAGTGAATTAAATATAGGAGATGCCAGACAAGGTATTCTGAAATGGGAGCATTCTTATTTGACAAATATATTACTGTAATAGCAAAAGCCCATTCATAATTCCTGATATCCAGATATTGTATAATGTATTTCTTTATGTAAAGAAAGTACTGCTTAGGGTAACTTCTACTTAAAACTAAATTTCTAGTAAAAGACCACATATATAGAAGACTATCTATGGGACTTGTCTAGCTTGCCCATTACCACCCCATGTTTGAAGAGAGATGGAGACCCAGATTAAAAGAAAATTGTGTTCCATTTCTGTCACTGGCACTTAGAATTCATAGATACGTAATATGACTGACTAAAAAAATGAAGAGCCATTTTTAAACTACACCTGCAGTTCTAAACTGTGACTTTTACATCATTGCATTGTTTTGTTTTTCTGCAGCTCACATCAATTAGCAATAAAAGACCAGTTCTATAGCTTTTTCCAAGTGCACTCTTTAATATAAAATAAGCATGTGTTTAAGTGGAAGTTCTCCTTTAAATGGAATAATGAATAATCCCCTTTTAAAATGTGAAAAATACAAAATATTGAATTTGCATCTACATATCCTTATTGTAGTCAATTTTACTTGCCTTGTTTATGAACTTTCTAGTGCAGTAATTATAGTACCTTGATTACAAAGAGTTTTGTTTGTGAGTGGGGAGATAAACGCCTGCATTATATCACCTGGCCATTGGCTGTTTAAGCTGAAATTTATATAAAAAATACTTGAGCTTCTGCACACTGCTTTAATAGAGCTGTTTGTCTGAAGTACTGTTTCTCTAAAGTATGTAGTTAAGCAGATGGAGTATTATGTGCTGTGAATGTTGCTAGCACTAGTGTAGCTTGATTTATCCATGTTTATATGGTCTAAAAGCCTGGAGAGACTTTACAGTTGATAGTTATTTATATTACTATGGTATTTTGAGAGATGTTCTGTTGAATTTATTAGTTTTACGGTCCTCAATTATTGTGTAAGATACATTTTTTTGAGGTAAACTTTTACCACAATATACTACTATGCTCTAAGAAAGTCATTATCTTAACATTGCCTTCCTGCTGCTCTTATGTGAGCCAAAGTTGCTACCACTGTGTCAACGTTCCTACTTATTGGTGTTTCGTAAAAATGTACACACGAATGGCCTCCAGTTTATATAATAGCACAGAAAATTGGCAGTCTATTTCTTTAGAACATTTTGGCTCTTTGGCCATTTTGTCAAAACTATAACAACCCGCATTTTGTTTCCATGGTCTTTGTATTGATTAAGCAAAATGGTAGTTAATGTAACAAAGAGTTCTATTTACTTCCCCATTACATAAAGTTACACAAACAAAAAGTGTTCAGAAACTTTCCCTAGCTATTCTATTCGCTCCTCTTAGATGTAGTGCGAGAGTGCTACTCCCAGTGCCTTGCAATATTACACCTGCTTCACACATCAGTAATATTGCAAGTTGCTTTTGCTCAAAAAGCTATTCAGTTCAAGAATTTCTCAAAATTACTTATTACTCACGGCTGCTTTCCCCCTCCCCGCTCCCTCCTGATCACTCTCTTCCCCACACAAACCCGATGGCCCCTGTCACATTGAGACCATTGAGACTCCCATGGCATCTAAAATATCAACCCTGTACCATGGGGGTCCTTAAAGGAACACTTCAACATCTAATGAATTAACCCCTGCAGTGAAGGTCCTTATGGCACTCTAAGTAAACATCACTACACTAAATAATATAATCCCCCAATAAATTACACCCCCCCAAAATTATCAAAAATAAAAAACTTACAATTACAAAAAATAATATTTTTTTGTAATTGTAGGTTTTAAACAATTGCAGTAAAATAATAACATACATCTAAAATAAAAGCAACAAAATAAAAGAAAAAAAATAACTTTGTGAAATAAAATGTATTTAAATAATACTTATCTACCCAAAGATTATCATCGACACCCTGGTCCTTACTCTTCTGCCCTGGTTTAGACGGGATATCTGTGTTTATAGTAAAACTTCTGGTTCTCCTCTTTCTTGCTTGAAGCCATTGTCCTCATCTTCTGGGCCATAAAAAAGCCCTCCAATAAAAAAAATCACCACTCTTTGCAAATGGCCATTGCTGCTCTTTCTGTGGCTTAAATATAAATTGTGTGCATTCTGACTGGCTGAAATACATGTTAATCATATTTAAAGGTTTTCCCTTTGTCACCCTGCTCAATATTGATTTTCAGTCTATTTTGACCATTCAGATTGCTCAGATTGATGGACCTCGTGGACTCCCATGGTTATATTGATGGGTGATAGGGAGTGATCGAGGAACGGGGATTGGGTATGAGCGGGGATTCCATTCACAACATGCATGGATGGAGGGACTCCCAACGATTCTCATTGGTGTCAGTGGGTTTGTAGGAACGCAAAATTACTGAACACTGCCTTCCTCATAATCATGAGCCTTATAAATTTACTTACAAGACGTGGGTTTACAAGTTGCGGATGTGCTCAGTAATATTATATCTCAGTGAAGCATTCAATACACATGTAATATTACTGAAAAAAGCTCCCATAGCCGAAATAACGTTTATAAGTAGTTTCCTGGTCTCAAATTGAATAAGGCTCTTACAGCCTCATCAAATTCCAGCCTTGTAAGTCCAACGTAAGCCTTGCAGCAGCTGCGGGCTCAAGATTTGGCCTACTTACGTCGCTATTAAATTAGAATGGGCTATGAGCGAGTGACGCTATTTTGTAAACCAGTTTGTGGCCGTCGGAGTTGCATGCTCGCACGCAAACAATTAAGCAAGCACGTAGTTACGAAGCCAATGGAAAGAGATATTGTTAGCGTTACGTCACTGAAAAAGGGGAAGGGAGATTTCAAAGTACTACGTGCTTCAATTACAGTTTGCAATCGGTCCAACAAGCCAGATATAATGCAATATTAATAAAGCCGTAAATATGATATTCTGTTACATGCAAGTTACAGTATATGTCGTAACACATTGATTGCCGGGATCGATATAACACAAAATATAAACATGAAATAAAGTATTTTTTGGGCTTATTTGCGGGCTTGAGAATGTTGTGGTATTAATTCTAAGACCTAACTTATAATAAATATACAGTAGTGTGTTTTTATTTGATTATGAAGTGCTACGTATTGGACTTTTACCCCCCTTGCGGGTGCTCTCGAGAACATGTTGGCCTGTGGGCTCCATTTGCGTGGTCCGTGCTTGTGACCACGTTGCAATTTAATAGCTGAATTGAATGAGTAGCGGTTAAGGGCATGACAGATCAAAGGATTTACGTGTGCAAAGTTGACCGCTGCTTAACATGCAGCCTATTTTCGGCCGTCCTGCGTGTTAACACGCAAGTCCGCTGCGAGCAACGCTACTGGGCTAATTTAATAGCCACAACACGTAAATCTGGAGTTACGAGCTATGTTTTAACACGTAGCACCAATTTAATGAGGCTGTTAGTCGGTAAATAAGATACATGACAACCCCATTCCACTTGATATGTTCAACAATAATCAAAATGCAATAATTGTTTTAGAAATTAATATCTGAGCTCTACCAACAAAGTGAATAAGTAAATTAATAAGAATAAATTATATTCTGTTTCTGTAATTTTAACAACTTTATGAATTTAAGCTAATAACTTCATCCTTTTTGAATATTATATATTTCTCCAGACAGTTTTTTTATTATTATTTTTATTAACATTTATTTGTCCCTCTTTTTGACTCTCTCTTTATAGGGAAAGTCCCTTATTGAAATGAATAGTCTGTTTTCTATCCAGAACTTTTCCCACTTTCTCTGATTTCTAGAGAGTATCCTTCCCATAGAATATATATGAATATGGAGCTTTGTGCACATACACTGTATAGCTGTCTGTATTTTTAAAGTATATAAGTGCCCCTTCTTGGAACATTTGAAATGTTGGGAGGTATGGTTTTATAATTATATTTATTCTATTGTAAATGTTGTCTTACTGCAGCATTGCCTGCTAGCTTGGAGCTTAATGGTGTGTCCTGTCAATATTATTTCTATTCAGCAATTTAAACCAAATTACTGGAATTACAATTTAACTTGTATTATATTACCACCTTAAATATTTATAGGGTACCAATACCTCATTAGAGTCTGTGGTGCTTCACAATGCAAGAAGTAATGATGTGGCACTCCTAACATTATAGTACATTTAGGATAATCCAATACACTTGTAATCCCTGTACTTCACTAGTCTATATTTTATAATAGTGGTCTGTTTGTCCAGAGATAATGCTGTAAATCATACAGTGGAGACAGGAAAGGCATCCCTTATATAGCTCACACAGTCAGTATACTATAATTGTAATTAGAGGATTGATCCAAAAATGATTATAACAATAACAAAATGGAGAAAGGAGAGTTGCCTCTAATGATCCGGAAATAATGCATCTCCAATAATGGATATAACAATAAACCTGATGTTTACCTTCTTGTGCTCGAATACCACCTTTTAGATTAATAGCCACTGAAAAAGAGCCTCAGGCATTATTAACCAAGCCCTGTCGTGTTTCGTCAGTGCTAGTCTGACGTCATCAGGGGGCACTTCTATTCAGCAATGGAAGAAGGGGACCAGATCTGTGTTTTCATTGATTTTTAGAGGGCCACTAAATTCAGCACAATTCGGCCACATCACTGGATCTCCTAAAACATGTTGAAACATTTTTTTAATTTTTCAATTAAAATGACTAAAAATCAAATACACATGTAAAAAAAAAACTTTTTTTAATAGGCTGCCTACGGGCTGCTGCATTACTGCAACCAATCCGGTTGCAGGCATGTGACCCCATTCATCAATAGTAAGGTTTTTTTCAGACTGCTTAGACTTCAAGTTCGAAGGGAACATGTTCTGTTTTTTCTTACTGCAGAAAATTCAGGTTTCTGCTCTCTTGCCACTCTGCAGACCAGCTCAGGTGGGTTAACTAGTCTAATGATCAGCTAAACAATTCAAGGTACATTTACAATAATAAAATTCTATATTTTTAATAATAAGTTGATAAAGTTGATACCTACTCCACAATAATTAAGCACACAGAGCTCTTAATTAGTGCACTGCACCACTAATTACCACAAACAAAAAAGTGTAGTACAGTGCATATACCTCATTAATGCTGTTAGTAATAACTGTTATCTAAAACATGGCAAGTTCATATGGGCACAGAATCTACAATGCTATGCTGTCACTCTGACGTCTAAAATATTCCATCTGGCTCCTTAGTTTTATGATATTTTCTTCAAGAGTAAATTTTAAGGACTCTTAGGAATAACTTTCTGAAACCTTGGCAACTTCCAGCTACATATTTACTGTATTTCTTGAGCTATTTGTTATTTTAGTTCCCGTGCCCATGACATTGATACAGAAGATGTTTCACAAGATAGGTAAATTCGATTTTTGAACAGGACATGCAGCTTTTTCTCAATACTAAAAAAATATCACAGGTTTAATTACTACCAGTGAGAATAATCAGCAATAAACCAAAAAATATTGTAATGTAATTCAATGTAATGTGTGATGCAAACTATTGACAGCCCTGTGTTAATTTGTTTTCCACTTTTTTATTATTAGTTTTAAAGCAGAGGTTTAAATATGCTGATTGGATCCTTTAGGTCTAGAATTTTGGGGCACATGTGTTTTAAATATTTATAGTGAATTTTAACACCCATTGAAGTGCTCCTACAGCAAAGGTGGAGTAGTCAGTAGTCATACCTGGGCCCAGATCAGTACCTCTAGGTCATTTTTTCTGCATTATGAAATGTTTCATATATCTCAGCTAAAGCTTCTAAATGATTAAATAAGCTATCCACTACCTAATGTTCTATTTTGAAGTCCCTTTCACTGTGTAAACTTTCTGCCTTTACCCTCCAGAATGCAAATAATAATAAACAAATAAACTATGTTGATGTATAACCATAAAAAACGTAGATTCAGGACAATGACTTCATTTTCATAAGGACATTATGGCCTTGGTGAATGCTGTAAAAAAAAGTAATTGACTACCTCTGCATTATGGTTTCATTTGTTTTTTTTAGTTATTGATTGGCAATAAACTCTGTTTTTGTGGGGAAGAAATCAATGTAGACTTACATTTAACATTTAGTGTTTTTAGACTTCAACAGATAAGCTGCTCTCCATCTTCCTATCATATGCAGAGGGAGTGGTTGTCTTTATCTGTTGTCCTGTTAAAGGCATATCTAACATTCCAGGATTATGAATGCATTTGATAGAGAAGAATCCGTAGTGTATGCAAACATTTATGCAAATACCAAAATAAAGATTTACAAACTAAATCTATTGAGTTTGCAAGCAGCAGCTTTTGTAAGTTGACACCCCTGAAAATGCCTGCTAAAATTAGCATAACATTCATAATTTGTTTTGGTCAATCACAGGCAGCTATATATTTTAATCCAATGTAGCAATCAATGATGGCAGTTTGTGCAGGAAGAAATCATGGGATGGGTAGTCTCCCTTTAGAAGGAAGTAGGAGGAGTCTGATATTGATCTGTAGATTTCTGCATTGAGCTGCTGCTGCCTTGAAGGTTAATAAAAGGGTTAAAATCCATATTTGAATTAAGTGTTTCTATTGGTAGGTACACTATGCCTATGTTAAAAGCTACACTGAAGTTTTATTTCTAATACACATTTAACGACTGATCAGTAGTTAAATAATCAAATGAGATTATATGACCCCTAAAGAGTATATGAAAAGTTCCCTGGAATTTAGCACATAGAATTTTTTTTTAAACTAATTATGTGCCTTAAATGTAAAGAGCTTGGTAAATAATTTATTTTAAAGGTGGTCTAAATTACTTGGCGTAGACTGTCTCCGACATGCTAAGTGAAAGAGACCCAGTGGTCATAATCTACGTATCCAAAGAACAACATATTTTTAACTGCAGTGAATACCCTACTATATGTATAGTTGCACCTCTTTGTCTTTTTTGTTGTGCCCCTTACTATGGAGAGAGTCTGACTATACTGATTTTATCAATATTTGAAGTATTTTAAGTTTATTCATTTTACTTGTTTTTCTGAATAATATTTTTTGATGCAAAATTCATTAAAATTACATGAGATAAAAAATGTCCAAGGCTGAGAGGAACTGCAAACCGTTTTCAAATTAAATGGAACAAATATTTTATTCACATACATCTTTATTTCCACAAGATCCCCATAGGGTCCTTTTAACCAGACGAGTAATTTCACTAATGTTCTTCTTCACACCATACGGACCGTTCAGTGTGACTGAGTCCTGTCTATAACACTTCATTATTTAGTTAAATTGCCTCAATCCCTGGAACTTTCTGTGTTAATTAACTTTTTTCCTGAAACCCAGGAAGTCTGGAAATAGTATTTTTATTTTGGACATGTTTTCTGTCACTGTTTTTGAGTCTGAGGAAATGTCACTGACCATTGGAAATACAGAAGTGATTTTAGTTTCTTTATTTTCTGTATTTCCAATGGTCAGTGACATTTCCGCAGACTCAAAAACCGAAACCGAAAACATGTCCAAAATAAAAAAAACTATTTCCAGACTTCCTGGGCTAACAATTGTGATATATATATTTAGTAGAATAATCATGTAATTTATTTGTTTTACAACTGCATAATCCTACAAAGTAGTGTGTGAGCCATTGGCAATTTGTTCTTAGAAATTCATTGCTGCCATTCCCAAACCCCTAGTAAAAGTATGGACCAGATTCAAAATCCTCAGAAACTGTGAATTATACTGCAGTTGGCCAGAAATCCCCAATGACTTCCATACTGAATCAACATCTTTGAGAATATTGAACCTGGAATGAGTAATGGGTCCCAGGGAGACAATGCAGTATTTTTGCTGAATGTGCCTGCAAATTCCTTTACTTAAAATGCATTGTGTTTTTAAAAGCTGGAATAAGCACAGATGTACCTCATGTGAAAGCCTAAATCTGTGCTTTGTATGTAAAGATACAAAATATTTGATTACTCAAGCAATTAAATAATACTGGAATGTGTGCAAGTGATTTAATACTTAATTTCATCATATTGTTGTTAGGAATATTAATTTATGTATTTGTATACAAAGAAATATACATCACATTTGATTCATTTATGCTAAGTCTGTCAAAAGAAGTGATATTGAAGTATTAAACATGTCTGGAGACTGGAGTGGCCATAGGTTTAATGGAAGGCCAACTAGAGTTTAGTTGCAATAGTCAATAGTGCAATAGCCAATGGGTGGCATTATAAGAGCATGGGGTAGTGGAAGTGATGAATTTTGGCTATGCTCTGAAGGTGAGGACGGCAAAATTTGGTTAGTGATACAATGTGGGGAATGAAGAAGAAATCTGAGTCAAGTGTGACACTAAGACATCGAACTAAAGAAATTCCAGTAAATTGACATCAAGATCAGACTGCAGCACTATCCAGAGATTATACAATCCTCTGTCATTATGTTACATGTTATAAGACATATTTGGAAAAGAATATTGCATATAATAGTTGTCAAACTGCAAATCGTCGTCTCACGCTTGCGACAAATCGTAGTTTGACAACTACGATTGCTACAACCCCTGCGCATGCGCATTGCGCGTCGGAAGCCACGTATACACATTGCATGTCGGAAGCCAGGTGTACGCATTTCGCAATGGTCCATGCATGCGTATTGCGGGGCATGCATGTGTATTGCGGGCGTAAGCTGCGCATGCGGGTTGCGGGCGTAAGCTGCGCATCGCGGGCGTAAGCTGCGCATTCACATTGCGGCGAGCATGCGTATTGCGGCGTGGCGCTCGCACGTGTAGCCGCCCATGTGTGTATACGGGGAAGAGACACGAGAGGGGGGAGACACACAGGGGAGGGAGAGGAGGTAGAAGAGACACAGAGGAGGGAAATGAGGGGGAAGAGACATGAGAGGGGGAAGAGACACAGCGGGGAAAAGAGACACAGGGGAGGGAGAGGAGGGGAAAGACACGGGAGGGGGGGAAGACACAGGGGAGGGAGGGGAGGAGAGACACGGGAGGGAGAGGGGGGAAAGAGAAACAGGAGAGGGAAAAGGAGACACGGGGGAGGGAGAGGGGGAAAGAGACACGGGGGAGGGAGAGGGGGAAAGAGACACGGGGGAGGGAGAGGGGGAAAGAGACACGGGGGACGGGGGGAGAGACACAGGGGATGGGGGGAGAGACACAGGGGATGGGGGGAGAGACACAGGGGAGGGAGGGGGAGACACAGGGGAGGGAGGGGGGGCAAGAGAAACAGGGGAGGGAGTGGGGGTAAAAACACGGGGGAAAAGAAGACACAAGGGAGAAAGTAGACAGAGGCCAATGGCGCTCATTGCGAGGCCCGTGATGAGCGGGGAAGGCGCTCATCGCGATACCAGTAAAGTAGAGGGAGGAGTCTTGCCATGAGTGCTAAAGGCGCTCATCGCAAGGCCCGTAAAGTAGAAGGGAAGAGGCTCCCATTGTGTGGCAAACAGCATTGCCAGGCTTCACATTTTATTGCCGTCAAATTGCTAGTAATAGAATAAAGACTAGAATATAATCAATTAGCTACAAATTACATAGCCACTCTGATTCAATGGCTCTACACCTAGTTAAATGTAATATTCATTTTATCTCTCTGTTCTAAGCTCATTTCTCATCCAGGAAGTGGCAACAAACTTAAATACCCTGACTATTGAACATAACTTCACAAATTTAGAATCCGTTTTAAAAAGGAAAATTATTTTTCTGCAGGCTTTTCACCCTTTATCTAATGGTGCAGAGCACATAGGGAGACTACAGTGACCCTTTAATCTAATGTCTATTTTCTATAGATAAGTGGTTCTCAACAGGTCCTCTACTGATCTTCAGGGATTAGGAAATTGTAACACTTTAAACATACCACTGCAACTAGTCATAAAACTGTATCTGCAGTTAAATTGTACTCTATTCAAATCAGTGCAAGAGTTTAAAAAAAAGTATTTTGTTACATGTAGTAAAAAATGTAGTATTTTCAGCATTTTTTGTTTTGAGCATTTATTGTGATTTGTGTGTGGTAGTTAAGCAGTGGAGTGCCCCAATAATTCCCCCAGTCTGTGTTATGTGCTGCATTATTTGAAGACTTATGTATATAGATATCATTTTCTAAATGTTAAATGTATCCAACTGGAAAATGTGAAAATGAAAAGGAACCAGAGAGCACGTTCAGGTTAAGCTTTGGATGCATTTCGAAGGCTTTGTACATTAAAGTGGAAAAGCTATATATAATACATTGCTAAAACTATCGCTGTGTCTGTAATATGAAATGAAACAAAGCGTAAACTTATTGCGGAATGAAACTATGAATAATACTGTATTACCGAATACATGAGCAGTCTCAAAACACAAAAGAGGAATGTCTAGCAAGTAATGAATTTTCCAACAAGCTCAAGGCAACAGAAGATGAATTTTAGAACTTTCATAAACACATACTTTTTATTTATTGCTTTGTTGAGGGATTTACATGCGTACAATAGATTTATTGTTGAAGAGTTACACATGCCATAACTTAGTGATGTCACTACACCAGCATCTTTTTTCTTAATGAAACACCTTTTTCTGTAGAATTCACATTTTTGCTAGCCACTGTCTTGATGTGTAATTTTTATTTTCATATACATTTTGAAATTAGATAATATAATACTAAATTTTAAACTTCAAGCTTCCTGGCACCAATATAGAAAAAAGCCATAATAATAATATAAATAATAATAACAATAATAATAATTACTTTATATAGCACTTTTCTCCAAGACAGGGCTCTCATACCCTTAGTGGGGATGAAAGCGAGAAACCTATACAATACTACAACTTGTATTTTTATCTAGGTGTCCAAATTAAATGAAAACATTGCTCATATTTTTTAAATGTACTCTTCTTGTTAATAAAAAAACTAAATGTATTTGAATGTATTACTTTTTGTAGGTATGCAATGGAATCTGCCACGTTGCTTTTTAGTAGCCCAACTTCATAAGACTGAATACACAGGAAGTTTGTATCTGTATAGTGGGAAATTGGCAGTAACTAATGTCAGTGCCCCCAACAGCACTGGCATTAGATACTAGTTATTAGTTAGGAAGCTTGTTAATTAATAAGGATACACACACCAAGAAGTAACAGGCAGCAGCAGACAATTATATAAAATGAAAGCCTCCAGCAAAGAATAGTTGCATGTACAAGTTGCAAAATGTAAAGATTATGTTTCATTTTTTGCTGCTGTCTAATAACAATTTGCCCACTAGCATGTTTAATTAATCTAAATACCATATATAAACGTTTGACCACAGTGGTCCTTTAAGGGCATCTGAGTGAGCATGGTAGGTCGCAGCACACATGGGCGCAGAGATGGGGGAGATTCTGGGGATGGTTAACATTTTCACCTGCAGATTTCAGTGTGACTTTGAACAGTTCGCTCAGGCCTTGATCGTGCAGATTTTTGTAACCTCTGCAAGCATTGTTTGAAATATATGCAGTATTTCACGGTGTAAGAACATTGAAGACAGGTTTTATGGGGCAGGAGCGAGGTTGGTTAGTTAATAGCATTACAGCAGTATTCTGTATCAAATGTAAATGACATTATTATTATTATTATTATCGTTTATTTATAACGCGCCAACATATTCCGTAGCGCTGTACATAAGATAAGTTAAAGACAAAGATACATACAAATTAAAATATAGCAAGGCAAGGAGGGCCCTGTCTTTGAGTCTCAAATCCATAGTGTCCATAGTGCTTTCCCTAAAGCACCTTGTGGGATTGAAACTCGCAGACTTACAACCTAAAGGTATTGTGTGAGGAAAAGGAGGGAGAGAGAGGTGAGAGTGTGTTAGGGTGGAAGGTGATACACTTCTTTAAAGAGATGTGTTTTTAGAGAGGTTTTGAATGTTTTGAGGCAGGAGTATAATCTGGTGGAGCGAGGCAAGGAGTTCCAGAGAATAGGGGCAGCACGAAGACATTATTGGAAAGCTTGCGTTTTTCCAATTTACTGGAGTGTTGCTATAGCACCTTTGTTGGATAGATACTCCACTGGCTTCCCATAGCCTCCAGAATAAAATTCAAAAGCATGACCCGAACATATAAAGCCCTCCACAATAATACACCCTCCCATATCTCTGCTCTTGTCTCAAAATAAAGGATAATAATAAATAATAATAATATTGCACCAGATATGAATGGGAAAAATAGAAATTTGAGAATGAGGTAAATACCAAAATCTACCTAAACTTTAGATTCATTTTAGTGGGGAGATGGTCAGGGATGGTATGTAAGATAGAAAGATTTAAAGGGTTGTGTAAAGGGGGAACAAAAAGGAAGGGCGATGGGAATAGGAGGAAAAAATGACTTCGAAAATGCAACAGGGGCGAGTGGAAAGATGTAAAAACTAGAGAATATGGAATAATCAGTTGAACAAAGAAGACTCACACTGAAGATATAATGGAAGAGTGTAAGAGATTACATGCGGACAAGGAGATAGAGAAGAAAAGGACAAGAGAGTCTAAATAGGGATGAGTTATTAAAATGGGGTACCACCTTGATCACGTTCTGATCTAGGCTTTTGTCTTGTTGGGCCTTTGAAAAAAATGGTACCTCCTTGACTTCTACACCCATTAAAGTTTAGTAGTGCATTATAGTAACATATTCAGTTTATGTTTATAATAGTTCTCTGTGGCATTATATATATATATATATATACTCTCGATGAGCGCCAAAAATGCTCACAGGGGGCAGAGCCTCGCATTGTGTTGCAAACAGCGTTGCCAGCCTTAAAATTTTCTTGGGGCAAGTCGCTACTATATATATAATTTCTGTAGAATACCAATCTCCATTTGCATTGTATTTTTATATGGGGAAAGTCATTGTACTTACTCCTATAATAATTTATTTTTTATGGACTATTATACTTTATGGTGTTGGGTTATTCCTCCTGGCTTCCAAGGACAATGTACAAAAAGACCTATATAATCACATCTGATATAGATTTATAAATGAGCCGCCTGGTCCCTGAGAAGCATTTGTAACACATAACAGTTTTCTTTTCTTGCTAAGTTCATGCAGCACCGATAACTAATGTGTTTAGTATTACGCAGGCTGAATGAGATAAGTGGAGAATATGAAATAATAATTTATTTCAACTGAAAAATATGCATTTAATTTAAAAACACATTTGAAAGGCTCCTGGAGGAAAACGCAGAAGAAACAAATAGATTTATTTTCCATTTACACCTTTTTATGTCCCTACAGGCAGAATTGCCAAACGGCGTACTTTTATAAAAATAAATAGTGGAGAGAAATTAAATAGCTTTGAGCAGCATGATGGGTCAAAGTGACCTCACATAAGCACCTTCAAATTAGATGTGTTAGCAAGTGGAAAAAGTAAGTTAATGCTCCTTTTATAGATTTATGTTGGCCAGACTTGCATTTTTAAGCCTTTCATAGTTCTTATTACCTGTATCTTATCCTTGGTCAAAAGTTTTCCTGTTTGATAAAGGTTATATGACATAAAATTAGCAGACTTTTTAGCTTGGACATTAATTTAATGAGTAAAAACAGACCAGGGCTTTGACCCTCCGCATTTTCCTGCTTGTTTAGCTTTGTGAGTATGTCATAACCTTGACATTTCATACTTAATACTCTTTTACCAGTCTACATTGCAAATGCCTCTGTAATAGATCTACTTTACCATCGCAGAAAATGCATACAGTTGGTCCAATTCCATAGACCAACAATGTCCATGTGTAAGGGTGTAAATTTGAAGTAGTCCATCAACTAAGAATTTTAATGCAGAAAAAAAAGACACTAATTTGTTTTTTTTCCATGCCGGATCATTATAGATAGAGATCAGATTGCATTTGCCTTGCCACTGACATAATATAAGATGGGAGGAGTTGCATACAAAGGGCCTCATTCAATTGCGATTTGGCCAATTGAATAGGGCTCTATATAAGCACATAGCATATTTTATTTAAAGATTGTTTTAGTTAGTGAAAACCTTGCTTTTGGATAAATGCTTACTAACTAAAAACTTCTTTAAAAAAATATGTTATGTGCTTATTTAGAGCCGTATTCAATTGGCCAAATTGCAATTGAATGAGGGCCAAAGAAACTAGATTCAGGAGAGTAAACAATAGAACTGAAAATTTTGAATAAAACGGATTTGAGGGGCTAGAGGGAGAGAAAGGAATGGAATGGGTGAGAAAGATGATCAGCTCAAAGAAGGAGTTGCCTCTCAACCTATTTGATTTAGGGGCAGTCTGGTTACCTTCTAGAACTCATGAGCACCATCTTTCATATCCGCAATATTTTTCATAGAAACTACATGTGGCTCCCTACATATTCATTTAGCTTTGATTTGAATAGAGTACATATTAACTGTAGTTAAATCCCTTGATAAGCTATCTATATCATAACAAATGAAATGCATATTTTTAAACTGTTAGTCTCCTCTAATTCCAGTTAGTACTTATGGATCAGCAGATAGGTCTCAATGACTGCCACTAGTCCTAGGACCACCTATTGAGAATCACTGGTCTAGACTTCTTACAGTGAAGTTGTCTGGCAATACTCTTATAGGTAAATATACATTAAAGGGACTCGACTTAACTTTAAACTTCGTTTTTTAAGTAATTGTTAAAGAGTATTAAAAATGTATATATTTTATATTAGCCATT
This sequence comes from Discoglossus pictus, assembly GCA_027410445.1. Lineage (NCBI taxonomy): Eukaryota > Metazoa > Chordata > Amphibia > Anura > Alytidae > Discoglossus > Discoglossus pictus. Next base: position 417,466,919 of record CM050164.1, on the reverse strand, counting down.
TTATTCTAAAGGTAATCATTTCCAAAAATGACCATGATGTTTGAACATAAGTATACTAATAAGCAGCTCCTGGATGTCCCACTTTGATGCCAAATATATGAGGCACAAGGCCGTAATGTAGCCCGCAAAAATCACTTATATTCAGTTGGCCTCCTCTAGCTACCTGCAATCTATTTGCGAGCTACATGCTGAAAATTCCTACGGTTGTCAAAATCGTAACTCCGACCCAGCTAAGCCTTTGATCTTTCAAGCCCGCAAATGTTACAGTGGATAAAATCGCAATTTAATTGCAACAATTCTACAAGCCCAAAATTGCTTTCAAACCCGCAAGCGGTAAATGTAGCAAAAACTTCCACGAGAGTACTCGCAAAGGGGTTTAAACACTATTAAAGCCAATTAAAACACAATCCTGAACTTTACAATAGGGGGAAAGTGATGAAAGACATTAGAATTAATTGCACAACAGTCTCAAGCTCGCAAATCGGCAATGATTTTTGTTTATTTATTTTTTTATTTTATTTTTTTTTACATTGAATTTCTATGTTGTATCAATCTCGGGAATCAAGGAGTTAATACATATCAGGCCATCCACATGGACTATAACAGTTTCTTCATTCATTTTTATTGATTTTTAAATTGATGGATTTTCGAGCCCGGTCGCATATTGGTTGTCTAAACACTAATTGATTGACGTTTTATCGCCATGTTTTACTGATGGCATAATGATGGTCTCATTTACTATTGTCTGTTTCTAAATCATTACTTACGGGATTCCTTAATTGATCATGTTCTGAAATCCTACGTACGATTACATGGTTTACGGATTTGGCTTTCGGCCAGATAGCTGATGGCTTGTTCAATTGAATCGATCTGTCACTGTTGCAATTTCCAAGCCGGCTTACTTACGGCCTGCATGAAGGAAACTGCGGGCTTGCCATTTAATAAGGCTCACAGTGTGCTTATTTGCTTTTGTGGCAAAAACGGCCTTCCCTAGTTTTACCATGCAGTTAGATCATCACTTTTACACTTATCAAGCACAAGGAGCCAAAAAACAGCATAATGGAGCCCTACAACCAAGGGAGAGGATGGGAGGGAGAGGCAGGAGAGTGAGAGAGAATCATAACATGTTATGATACCATAATTTATGACGGGAAAGTTACTAGTAGATATAATAATGCATAGATATAAGAAATGTTTACTATGTACCATGAATAACCTTCCTCGCTATGTTATGCTGAACCTATATATAAAACAATGTAAAACTTTGAGTTGGCTCAACAAAATGAGCTGTACTTTGTAACACTATAACTTTTTTGTATGTAAAAATGTACTTTTACTGTCTGTTCTCCATAATGGATTTTGTTCTTAATAATCTTTGTCAGTACCTACAAATGATTCACATTTGTATTGACATTTAATATAGCACACATTATTCCTTAAACATATCTTTACTTTTTATTGTAACTCTAAGTGACTTTATATTACATTTTGGTTAGGTACATATTCCTCAATCACCTGTCCCTCTAGGTTTGCTACATGTACCAATTTGTTTAAAATCCTCACAATGAATCTTTTATAGTAGACCATATTTTAGTTGAATACGATTAATGTAATATTTAATAACAAGACTGCTTTAACTTGTATTTTAAACAAGTTTTAAAAGATATGTGCCACAAGCTTGGTGTAATTTTAATCTCTGTATGTGATATTTCTTTTTAAAAGTTAAAATGATGCAGGAAACTGGAATTCTTTTAGTACCTAAAGGAGACCCTTAGGATTTCATAAGAAGTTTTTGTGGGGCACTCTAATTCTGTACTATTTTTTTTCTTTTGCTGAAACTTAGAGCTCCTATCTGCAAGTTATTCTAGGTGCTACACTCTACCAACTGTTAAAGGACCACTGTAGATTGGGAAAATGTCATATGTTTGTGAAGTTTGTAACAAATTAACAACATGAGAAGCTCTGGGCATAAAAGTATTCTTTCTATGTAACATTTTTATTTGGGTGGACACTGCTTATGCTTGGAAGATGCCATTTTTGTGTCTTCTATACTTCTTGCAGGCTTGGGCACTAAGTGGGATTGTTATACTAATTATGTATGATCTGTTCAAGAGTGGAAGGAACAGGGAAGGGGGATCTGTTGATTTATTTTTGCAATTTTGGATTTGAATAAGAATTTAGGACAGTACCATCCAACCACTAGTGTTTGATAACAGGATTATCTCCCTCAACTCAACCTTCACCTTATGGCCCCATGGCCCCATAACCCCATTTCTCCCTTATCTCAGACCAGGTTATCTGCCCTGTCTCCACCAACTCCTGCTATCTGCATGCTTGACGAGTTAAGAGTTGTTTTTTGCTTTAAAAATACTACGTAAAGCTTGTTGCTTGTTTATGGTTCCCTGTTGGTCCAATGATTAGCATTCAGTGCTTTCACTGCTGCAACTTGGGTTAGATTCCGTTTCAGGAACCAAGAGGTCACACCACCCTGAAAGCCATGCAGTGTGAGGCTTTTGCAGTACTTGGAATACCAGGAGCTCTTGCCCACTGGAGAAGGAACTGATAACCATGCCAGTATCTCTGCCATGAATACCAAATGGATCAGCATGGTGTGTTACGGTCCATGAGGTCACGGAGAGTCGGCTTAGACTGAACAACACAAACACAAAACTTGTTTAATCTTCACCGAAACTATCAGAAACACACGCCGCATACGTACAACTGTAGACATCACCGGCAGACGAGTATGACTCATACAGCTATATGATCACTCACTTGTCGACAAGGGCAAGCACACAGGCCAATTAAACATTTTAATTCATTTTTTTCTGCTCCCGTAGTGGTACATTATCAAATTCCATCTTTCAGATGCAGAGAAAATATTATTATACGGCACTGATATTTCACAAACACCGTTTTCCTATAATGTATAATTAAACATCTCATCAAAGAAGAAAAGAGTAGAATATCTGTAATTGACAGTTTCCAAGCAGAAGCTATTTAATTGTGATTGATAAGCTCCTATTCGCAACTTCTTTTATTATGTTGTACTCCGTCATATGTCTAATCTGGTTGTATTTAATGTTTAGAAATGCAATGCCATATTTGACAGAATGAATTGATAGAATGCTCTAATTAAACTGTGGTAATGGTTTGATTGGGTGTATATAAATAGACACTAAAATATAATTGATTACCTACATAATTACATCAATATCACATTATTTGTTATTTAAAATGTATTAATTTTTTTCTTTGGTAAGATTCAGAGATGTTTTTTATACGGGTACAAAGCTGTCTACATCTAGTATATGCCATAGGGCACACCATCACTTGTGCACTTATTTTCCATACAATGTACATTAGAAAAAACCTCACATCTATATGAAGTGTTTCTTAATAAATTACCCATAGTAGCAGCTATGTAAGCCTTAAACATTAAAGCATTTTTAGAGAAAATCTCAATTTCCTGTGATTTTGCTCCTGCATATACAGATGAGATTATATTGTTACAGGGTTAAATAAACCACTTATTTTTCATTTCTAATCAATTTGAGATTCCAAGCTGATGAAATCAAGGTAAACGACCCTTCTTCCGAACGTATTCAGAGCAGGGGATGTATTAAAATGCTGAAAGATTAATTTAATCATCCAGTGTATAAAATCATGTTCAAAATGCAGGGACGATAACTTCTCTTTAAGCTTTAAATGAGGAGAACACGGGGATGTATGGTAATTATATGAGGACTCTTCTATTGAATTCTGTTGTCAAGTGTGCCGTTTGATGAGGAAGTTTTCAAGAGAGTGAGTAAAGATCATATATGAATCCACGTGCGCTCCCACTCCTCCCAAATATATAATCCTTTTAGGATCAAAGACAAAATGTTCATCATCATTAAAGAAAAAATAAATGTGAGTGGTAAAAAAAAATGTAAAGGTTAATTATTTATATGAAACTCTGTAAACACATTTTGCACATTAAGTTTTTCAAAAATTGCCCTTTAAGAGAAAATGGCAGCAAAAAATTAAGGCTCTCCCAATAAGTCAGACATGCAAACATATTTTTTAAGACGTAAATACCAATATAGAGTTGCAGAAAAAACCACTAAGTAACGAACATAGACACGTATCATACCCAAAGGAATCCAAATGGTCCAGTTGCCAAGTCAAAACAGAAATGTCGAGCAAGAAAATAAGAAAATGTGGCTATGAAGAGAAAAATGGCTGTAAGAATAGATAAAAAGCACAGCTGGTGCACATAGTAACGTTTGAAAAAATAACCAGAAAGCAGAAACAACTGTAAGAAACAAGTACATTTTAAATCCTCATTTATATCAAGTGGCTGTAGAGCTTTAGTAGATGGATACGGTATGTTTTTCATTAACTTACCAAAAGGTTCTTTTAATTTTTTCTATTATTATTATTTTTTGTTTTGTTCCAAATCGCAATTATACATTCGCTTTTACTCAGTACAAAGCATATAGATAGATTACATACATGTTCAGGCACATCTAACTCAATTATGTACCAGACTAACATTAGCTGCTGTGTACACCATGGACAACATTTTAAAAAAAAAATCAGAATTTTTGAAGACTCCGAGAGAAGTTAGATAAGACTGCCACTGAAATCACACCCATGTCCCACACAGGAGCAGAAGTGGGCTGTTTCATTAATAAATTAAAGCATTGGACCCTTTTGTACAATTCTTCAATTTATACGCATTTAAAACTCGTGTTAATATTGCCACATATTCTATTAGCTACTCGCAATCTGATTACGAGTTACCCGCCCACAATCACTACGGGCCAGTCGGACACAAATTCAGGCTTAGAACTCCATTGGTTTTAGCACAGCTTGAATATTACAAGCTCTAAATAGAATATTGATTTTGTATTTATTTTTTTATTAGACCCGTAGCTCTAGTTCGCAAATAAAGTCTAACCCACAACTGAAAAAGTATAAAGTTTCCGCCAAAAATATTACAAGTACTAAATATGACTCACAAGAGTTTTCTCAAACATTTATTAAAGCTGTAACAACAATGCTGTACTTTTGAAAGCATGGGAAGGCGTGAAAATGCATTAGAATTAATTGCACAACAGTCTCAAATATACAAATATGCAATTAAAAAAATATATATTTTTAAGTGGTATTTCTGAGTAATATTAATCCCAGTACTCAAGGGGATATCATGAAACCCACATGGACTGAAACAGATGATCTAATGCATTTTGTAGATTGTCTTATTGCTTGATTGCGAGCCCGATCGGCAGATATTACTTATTGGCACTAATGAATTGGTAGCCTCTGATTGCAGATTACATGTAACTTCCATGTTTTACTGACATCATGATGACACTCTCCTTTAATATTGGCAGTGTCTAAGAAGTAAATTACGTACTTGCTTAAATATTGTCAGATCATAGGATTATGCCTCCTGAAATCCTACTTAAAAAGGCAGGGTTTACATGTTCAGCCTTGAGGTTGGAATTTGCAAGCTCGAGTCAATAGAATACATCTAAATATTATATATAAAAAAACACCTGTAGCCAAAATTTGTTAATTCAAGGTTTTTGAAATATCTAATTATCAACAGACTTAATGATTCACACATATGGCCCTGTATTATTCACACATACAACAAAACTATCTAAAACTTAGGAACCAGGAAGATTATTTTATTGAGTCCTAGAAGGAAAACATACATGAAGAGGCATTATACTTTGTACGGATGACTAAATATTTCTATAAACATATTTGTGTGTGCATACGTGCACGCTTATAACTTGCCTGCGAGTCTGTGAAGGGAAGGGGTGTGGTATCTGTTTCATTCACATCTAATTTCCTTATGAAAGTTTTAATTCTTTCCCTGATCTTTCTTCCCGCCATGAATATAAAAGGACACACCCTTGTGAGCCCCGGTCTCAAGAGGTGATGTACCAAAGAGAAAAGGAATTTCTCTCTTCACAAAGTCTGTATTTAAAAAATAAAATGTTTAAGTCTACAGCTTACACCGCTAATAATTTTGTTACTTTGTTACATATTTATCAAACAAATGCATTTTTCCTTGAACTACAGTGGTCCTTTTAAATCAAGTAACAAAACAGGAAATAATTGTGTTAACTTGGGGAATAATCTTAGTTTTATAGAAAAAACAAATTTCAGAAGCAGTGTTCTTTGCAGAAATGTTTACCTGCCAGGTAGCAAGGAGTAGTAGCCGGGTGGGTAAATTAAAAAAAATAAAAAATAAATTGTGTGCAGTATTATAAAATCTTGTGTTGTTTGCTTTTCAAGACGGACAACATTTATAAGTAGGTGCATGGAGCGCCCTCTTAAATTGGTCTGGGGTTAACACCGAGAAGAATATTGTTTCTGTCACTGTGAAAACCGCAAAAAAGGTTCTAAAGAATACAAACTTCTAAAACTGGTTAATAACTGGTGCTCGGCTGGATATACATTTTAGTAAATCTTGTGTAGAATGATTAGTTTTGCGCAGCCACATGTTTCCTATACTACTGTAAGTATATCATTGTTTTATGGAAATAATTCTTTGGCATCAGGGACAAAAATATAAATGTAGCAAGAAGGCTCAGAACACCAAGTAATGAAACCTTTGGCCTGTGTCTAATACTGAAAGCAATAAATGCTATGAAGAATTGTCACTAAGCTGCAAATAAAATATTATGCTAGAATAAATTTACTTGCAATTTTCAGTAAAGTAGACAAGAGCAATAAAGATTTTTTTTTTATCTGTCGCCGTAATGTTTAGATTTCACTTGATACATGAAAACCTATTTCTTGACTAGTTTGAGCTAATATCTCTAACCAGAATATTTGCTGCACTGTAGTGAAACGCGTCTACATTTCTCACAATGCTTTGTGTCAAGTAATATTTATTAAAAATACAAGATTAAATATGCTTGTCAAGTCCTATAACTCACACAAAGTGTCTGCATTACTACATGAAGCTTTGGTATTTATTTTAATAAAAAATAAAAAATTCTCCAGTGTCAATGCCAAAAGGTAAAAACATTTGAAATGTCATTTTAACAAATCGAAATTTCTCTGATCGCAGGTCTGCTTTATAGATTTAAAATAATTCTTCCTGATTCAGGGAAAGCTAGAGAATAAAATGCTTCACTGTGTGAAATGTATCCTCCGGAAGCTGCAAGGCTATAGATGAAATCCCTACATCTTTTATTTGTGATCTATTGGATATAACTTTCTTTTATATTTTGTTGTTGCTATATTTTTATGAACCTAACCGTTTTGAGAAACCCACAAAATCCTTGATTCCAGTTAAAATTAAAACTAAAACGTTTTTGATCTCTATATACTGTATGCTGGCTGCTAAAATGACTGCTACGAATTGTTTCTGGCACAGACAGGGGGATATCATAATTAAAATATTATCTGTGTATCCAAAACAAACATCCATATGTGTAATATCATTTTTAGAGTCATATATTATATTTTATTTATATACTCTCAATGCAGAAAAAAATATTGCAACATTTAACAGATCTGAGGGCATACCCCAGTCATCCAATAAGCAGTCATATACCTATATGAGTCATACTTGGCCACCAATGAAATCTACAGGTTACGTGTGCATTGCACTTCCTGTTGGTTTCAATAATATTTAAAACGGTTTTATTTGGAGAAACAGGAACGCATTTAAAAGTAAAGCTCAAATGTTTGTTGGGCAAAGGTTATTAAAAACAGTATGCAGTTTAAAATAAATAAAACTTAATATTTTGTCTGTCTTCTCATCAAGCTGAGATGCATGTCTCCTCCTCTCTTGGTCTTATCGGGAGGGGAGGGCAACTCTATCTGAGGGCTGAACAATCATGGAGTTTAGAAGAAGGCTGAGCTATGATGTTACTTCCCCGCCCTTGACCTAATTAGCCACCACCTTCTCAGAGGTAACACATATATTGCAGCACCCGCCCCATGGATCCAAACCAGTGACAGTGTTCCACCCCTCTTAGATAAGTAAATAAAGTCTGAATCAGAATCTGACTGGTCAGATTTTTTTCTAAGTCCAGTTACTAAGCAGTGTTTGCCATACCCCTGATAGGCACAGGGAGGTGGAGATAAGCCGATGTACTTGTGAGAACTGGCACATTCAAAAGTAAGAAAAAATATAAACATTTATTTATGTTGAACTGCATGCTATTTTTTCATAGTCTATGTCCAACAAACTAACATATGAGCTTTACTTGTATTGTTTAAGGCATGTTCTTAAAATGCATGAAAAAAGAATGAGTTCCATGTTAGATTAAATGTTTTTTTTATCAGATTTTGTTTGGAGTGTCTCCATAGTTGGTACTTTAGCAGAAATTCAACTCAAAATGAACAGAAATATTTTTTGCCTTTAGGCCCTTGTTCTTTATTCAGTGCACCAAACATTGTGAATTGAACACCTTATATTATACACAATCGATGTTAAGTGGATTGAATCATCAGCAATTACACTGTGTTCCTGACTGGCCTCTTTAAGGGCCAGTGTATGCACTTTTCGCATTAAATCTGTTTTGTTATGATTCACCATTGATTTAAATTAAAAACTCATGTGCAAACCACAGGGGATAAAATCTTTAGCCAGATAATAAATATAATTGAAAAAACACAGTAACCAGAAAATATAATTGAAAAATGCAGTTAACCTCCTTAATGGCCACTGCTGTATCCCCCCCCCCCCCACCTCTCTCATGGTTCTGAACACCACTAAAAAAAAGTGAAAAATGTCAAATGACCAAAGCCTTCGTAATGTTATCTATCTTAAATTTGTGCACTTCCTTTCAGTATTTCTCTGTATATAAAGAGAGGTGGGAGAGGTGCAGCAGTGGCTATTAATGAGCTAAACTATGTTTTAATATATATTTTTTTGACTAAAGATTTGCTTTGCTGCTGATTGCACATGTTTTCTTAAGGTTATATATTGGTGAACGAAAAAGTAGGTTTAACGTGAAAAGTTCCTACACTGGCACTTTAAGATCACCGATGTCTTGTGAGATTTGTGAAATCTCTCACTGTCAGTGTCTTTTTCCACTAAACTCTAACTCTAAATATATGAATATTTGCTAATTTAAATATTTAATCTTTACGTTACTGATTTGTACATTTTTAATAGCCTGATGATTATTAACAGGCATGTTGTTTGGAAAAGCAGAAAACATTTTTATATATTTAATTTTTCTAAGACCTTGATTAATCAAGTGTAGAATCTTCAAGGTTTATGTTTGTAAGAAAAATATTTTCTCATCTGAAGATAAGATCAAGATTAGAGAATTAGTTTTAAAAATATAATGTTAAGGCATGACAAAAATATAGATCCCAGAACTTTTAAGATGCAGGAATTCACACAAACTTATCACAAATATATAAACTATATCAAATTCAATTTCCTGCCACTTTGTCTTAAAGTTGTTTAAAGTTCAGATACATTTTTAGTGGTGGTAATGGTTATCAGACCACGGAAACATTGGATCTTTTGAACCTAAATGGACTCTTTTTTTTTATTTTTTTAAATTTTTATTTTAAATAAATGTTTTAACTAGATGATTTAATTTGTTTTAACCTACTCCATATAATTGTGATATACAATGTATACTTCTAAGAAGCCCCCAAGTTATCATTAACTATTTAAACCATGCTATTTCAATTGACTACAGGCTTGAAGTTCAATGTCTTTATCTCTTAACTTTATTAAAATCGGTTGTATATCAATAATCCAAAAACTATATTATAGTATGAAATAAATTAAGTCTCTGTTGCATCTCAGTGGCATTTACATTTCAGAGACATTTAACATCTCTGGTATAATGAATTATATATATGGATATAATGAGTTTGTGTTTGCTTGCAAAGTTCAGGAAGATGATATACTTGACAAATCACCTTTTATCGTACACTTCTTGTGGATTTTGTATGTCAGAAAATGAATTAACATTCTCATTTATGTGATTACAAATGTACTACAAGCTATTTCTAAGGTCGGTGTACTGTGCGATGTAATTAATAAATGTCACAAATAATTTTCATACTTACACACACAAAACATGTCTAACATTTGAATACACACATTGTAGGTACAAATATATTAACTCTTACCTTTGACACAGACAGTAGGATGCTTCTTATATAAGAGAATATGGATCCTGATATCTGAAGTTTTAGCAGTTTTCCTCTAAAATAAAATTATTTGTGAGCATCTACATAGTCAAATGTTGATCTAAAAAACTGCTGCAAACAAATCGTATTCTAGCATCATTTACTCCACATGGAATCAGACAGTGTAGTAGGCAACTGTAATTAACTCTTCTCCCTTACTATTTACCCTCCGTACATAGTTAGGAAATATAATTAATTGATGATTGTAATGCAGCCTCAGTACATTTCTTATTATATTTCCCAAAAGCCAACAATGAATATATAGTACATGCCCTGCATTAAGAAACATTTCTTTGTTGACATGTAAATAAGCGGGAAGAAACATCTGATTTTATATATAATGTAAATAGTGATACCTTTTTTATTGGGCTAACATTTTAGTTCGTGATAAGCTCTTGAGAGTTGTACCTCTCTTTATCAAGTCAGAAGCAATATGTATTAAGGGTAAGCATTAGCATTAGTGTACAGGGCAGGAATGCTGAGATTTTGAGTGACAACAAACCTACAGGGGCAGAATGCAGGCTTCATAAATAATGTACTGATAGGTCAAGCTCTGTACCAAAGGTTTGAGATAAGAGGATAGAAAGTCTTATCAGTCTCCCATTCTTTCATTTAGACAGCCACCAAACCTGAAACAAACATTGGTCAGCAGAATATTGGCCAATGAACAACCAGGCAGAACTCTTTGCAAGCTATGTCAGCACATTTTGTAAAGATGACACAGCCACATATAACAAGATCTATAATAACAGAGGGTCATTTTCATGCACATCCTCCAGTGTAGTTTACATAATACAATGCACTGTAAAAAGGATGAATCTACAAAGACATTCTATCAAAAAAGCACAATGAAAGCAGCTGTTGTACACCAGTTAGACACCATTTTACCGAGCATGATCACTCCATGCAAAACCTGAAAACAAAAATACTCAGAGGGAATTTCAATAACATCTAGAAGAGAAAAACATTTTAACTGAAGGTGATCACATTCATCATCACTAATGATAAAGGACATAACATGGACTTGGGTTTTCTAGCAAATCATCAACATTTTTGGGGATTCTGCCAAATTGCAACCCATATGTTGTTGTTGTTTTTCATTGTAAATATCTCCACATATTAAGGCAACCATTACTAATAATGCAGTCTTTGCTCTTATCTAAAACCTTTTATATAGACACACTTGACTAAACTGTACATGATTTATGATGCCAACATTCTGTTCCACATGGGTAACTTCTCACTCTGCTATGTATTCCAATGATATGTTAAATCTTGATCAGTATTACTTCTGAGTTTATAAAGAAAACTACAACTCTCAAAAACTTATCACTCTTACAAAAATGTCAGTTAAATTAAAAAGGCATTTAAAGGTAAGTATACTGCAATATTTATATATATATATATATATATATATATATATATATATATATATATATATATATATATATATACAGTATGTACAAAACTGCACAAACCAGGAACCAGCCCCACACTGATGAGATGCATTAACATCGAAGCAGTTCTGTCTGTGGGTAGGTTTCCTGGCTGGTTCATAATCCATCCTGTGCTTTGTCTAATACAGCAGACTTTTGCTTAAAATGAACCATGTTTAAAATGGTATTAGATTAAAGAGTGAAACATTTGTGGTTACCAGAACTATTTTAGATGTTTAAATGTGAACACAAATGTACAATTTATTTATTATCTGTATGTATGTGTGTGTGTGTGTATATATATATATATATATATATATATATATATATATAAACATAAACACATATTCAGATCCTTCTCGTCATCACCACAGTTAAACCTATGTTTTGTACTTCAAAATAATCGAAAAGTAATGTATTGCTTGACTGTTCAAGTATTTGCTCTCCTGACTTGAAAAAGAGAGGTTCCCTCTCGAAAGCTAGTCATAATATTTATAAATAGTTTTGTCCAATAAAAAATGATCAATATATACTACAATACTCTGATTATCCATATATATATATATATATATATATATATATATATATATATATATATATATATATAATGCAGTATATAGTGATACATTTTATTGGACAAACATATACATAGTTTTCATGACTAGCTTTCGAGAATGCACCTCTCTGTTTTAAGTCAGACACATTTCTGATATAGTCCCATGGAAACACAAATAAAAGGTTAAAAAATATATATATTCTGTTCAGTGGGCTGTGCACAGGTCTGTATTGGTGTAGGTCAAAAGTAAATAAACAGGGTTGTAAATATTTGTACATCTTGAGAGTTTGAGGTACCATAAAACTATAAGGAGACACAGGGATAGTTGAAAAATAAACCAGACAAAAAAACAGAGAAAAGAAACAACATAAAATACCTAAAGAAATACAAAACATATCCGTAATGTAAAATTGAAAGAATTGTAGATAATGCGACAGGAATTCCATGTTAAGATTAAGACCTGCGTTTTTCGTATTAAAGTGTGTTATAATTTTAATTTCAAAGGCCTTTCTTTTGTTTTTAAAAATGACCTCTTTTTATTTTCAGTTTTTGTATGGAGTGGTTAGTTTGTGAAAAGTGGTGTCCAACTGGAGTACAGTAACTGTCCTCATTGTGCTTTTTGATGGAGCTTCTGTGTAGATTTATCTGTAAATGTATTTTTTGGACGGTTTCCCCAATGTAGCATCCATTTTCACATATAGTATATTCTATTATGTAGACTTCATTGGATGATGTGCATGAATATGTGCCTCTGATGTTATAGCTCTTGTTGTTACGCATGGCTTTGTCCTCTTGTGTGTGTGTGACAAGTATAAGTGCATATATATATATATATATATATATATATATATATATATATATATATATATATATATATATATATACACATACACACACACAGTGTTGGTCACGTTTGCGATGTTGGTCACGCAATGTTATATGAAGCTTTGCCCCAGCTACAGAGGATGAAGTCGCTAGCCTGCTATCATCCACTCGCCCCACTACATGTCCTCAGGATCCAATTCCATCTCAGTTCATCCACCCTCTCTCTTCCACATTAATCCCAGCTCTCACACACATTTTCAACCTTTCCCTAAATACTGGCAGGTTTCCATCTTGTCTAAAACACGCCATAATTACACCCATCCTCAAAAAACACTCATTTGACTCTGACATTGCATCTAACTACCACCCTATCTCTCTACTTCCCCTGGCTTCCAAACTGCTGGAGCGGCTCGTCTATAACCGCCTTACCAGCTTTATTTCCTCTAACTCCATTCTTGACACCTTCCAATCCTGCTTTCGGTCCTAACACTCCACTGAGACAGCTCTCGCTAAAGTCATCAATGACCTGCTTACTGCCAAGTCAAAGGGTCACTTTTCTATTCTCCTTCTTATAGATCTGTCTGCTACCTTTGACACAGTTGACCATCCACTTCTACTCCATATCCTCTCCTCCCTCGGTATTCGAGACACTGCTCTCTCGTGGTTCACATCATACCTACAAAATCGATCATTTAGTAGCTCCTTCTCTGACAACTCTTCTTCTCCTTACCCCCTGTCTGTTGGTGTACCCCAAGGATCAGTCCTAGGCACCCTCCTCTCCTCCATTTACACATCCTCACTTGGTACCCTTATAAACGCTTTTAGGCTGCAGTATCATCTCTATACTGATGACACCCAAATCTACCTCTCAGCACCAGATCTATCCCCCTCTCTTCTAACACACGTCTCCAACTGCCTCTCTAGTATATCCTCTTGGATGTCCACCCACCATCTCAAACTCAACATGTCTAAAACAGAACTCCCAATCTCCCCTCCCTCTCTCACAGTGTCAATTCCTCACATCTCTCACTGTCAACAATGACATAATCACAACCACCTCCCAAGCCTGTTGTCTTGGGGTTCTACTGGACCCCGCCCTGTCTTTCATCCCTCACATACAACCATTAACTAAATCTTGTCTTCTCCATCTAAAAAAACATCTCCAGAATTCACCAGTTTCTTACACAAGGCACAACTAAAATCCTTATACACTCTCATCATCTCTCGACTGGACTACTGCAACCCGCTTCCTGCTGGCTTACCCACCACCGACTATCTCCACTTCAATCCATTATGAATGCCTCTGCTAGACTCATCTTCCGTAAACAATGTTAAGTGTCGGCATCACCCCTCTGTCAATCACTCCACTGGCTTCCCATAGCAACAATAGCAAACCCCATACATTTATGGTCTCATCTCCAAATACTCCATCACCGCCCTCTTCGTTCTGCTAATGACCTTCTTCTTTCCACAACTCTTGTCACCTCCTCTCACTCTCGCCTTCAGGACTTTTCTCGTGCTGCCCCTATTCTCTGGAACTCCTTGCCTCGCTCCACCAGATTATCCTACTGCGTCAAAACATTCAAAACCTCTCTAAAAATACATCTCTTCAAAGAAGCGTATCACCTTCTACCCTAACACTCTCACCTTTCTCTCCCTCCTTTTCCTCACACAATACCTTTTTAGGTTGTAAGTCTGCGAGTTTCAGTACCACAAGGTGCTTTAGGGAAAGCACTTATGGACACTATGGATTTGAGACTCAAAGACAGGGCCCTCCTTGCTTTGCTATGTTTAATTTGTATGTATCTTTGTCTTGAACTTATCTTATGTTACAGAGATACGGAATATGGAACCATGTTTAAAATGGTTTGGATTGACAGAGTGATGGTGCATTATGTGGCCTCATTTGCATGTCCCGCCCAGTTTTCCCAGATTGCAGTGCATATACTGTGTTTCTGAGAATTTTGAGCAGGAAATAAGTTTTTATTAACTTATTTTTAGACATTCAAGTGGAATCACTAATGTACTATTCCTTATATATATATATATATATATATATACACACACATACATGTAGTGGGAAGATTTACATATATAAATGCCAATTAAAAACGTTCATACATTCTTTGTACTGTGATACAGCACAGGTGTGATGACTGTGCAAGACAAAGCTTAAATGCCATGAATTAGTCTTTATTACATTTGCACAGAAATACACACCTGGGGATGCCGTGGGATGGGGGCTGGGTGGGCTGAAGGGGGCATTGAAGGTGAACAGTCCATAAAGTACAGAGTGATAAGATAAATCCCTCCTTTGCACACAGTGAGTAGAACTATTTATTGCTTAAGTGGCTGGAAACACAGGTACAAATCCAGAGGTGACTGTTAACTTGTATATTTATACTGCCACAACCTTTTTTAGCGTATGGTGAGCAAAGGAGTGTAGGATACCCTCCACTGCACAGAACACAGTAAATATAGTTAATTTGCGTTCACATTTGAATGTCTATAGATAAAAAAAAAACATATTTCCTGCTCAGAATTCGAAGAATCACAGTTATTGCATTGCACTGGGAAACTGGGCAGGGACATGCAAATGAGTAAAAAACGCAATTTCACTATTTAATGCAAAAAAAAAAAGTTATAATTGTCTCCTCTTAGCTATATATATATATATATATATATATATATATATATATATATATATATATATATATACACATACAGTGGATATAAAAAGTCTACACACCCCTGTTAAAATATCAGGTTTCTGTGCTGTAAAAAAATGAGACAAAGATAAATCATTTCAGAACTTTTTCCACCTTTAATGTGACCTATAAACTGTACAACTCAATTGAAAAACAAACTGAAATCTTTTAGGTGGAGGGAAGAAAAATAAAAAATAAAAATAATGTGGTTGCATAAGTATGGACTCCCTCTTATAACTGGGGATGTAGCTGTGTTCAGAATTAAGCAATCACATTCCAAATTGTGTTAAATAGGAGTCAGCATACACCTGCCATCATTTAAAGTGCCTCTGATTAACCCCAAATAAAGTTCAGCTGCTCTAGTTGGTCTTTCCTGAAATTTTCTTAGTCGCATCCCACAGCAAAAGCCATGGTCCACAGAGAGCTTCTAAAGCATTAGAGGGATCTCATTGTTAAAAGGTATCACTCAGGAGAAGGGTACACATTAGATATACCATGGAACACAGTGAAGACAGTCATCATCAAGTGGAGAAAATATGGCACAACAGTGACATTACCAAGAACTGGAGCTCCCTCCAAAATTGATGAAAAGCAGAGAAGAAAACTGGTCTGGGAGGCTACCAAGAGGCTTACAGCAAAATTAAAGGAGCTGCAGGAATATCTGGCAAGTACTGGCTGTGTGGTACATGTGACAACAATCCCCTGTATACGTCTGGGCTATGGGGTAGAGTGGCAAGACGAAAGCCTTTTCTTACGAAGAAAAACATCCAAGCCAGGCTACATTTTGCAAAAACACATCTGAAGTCTCCCAAAAGCATGTGGGAAAAGGTGTTATGGTCTGATGAAACCAAGGTTGAACTTTTTGGCCATAATTCTAAAAGATATGTTTGGCGCAAAAACAGCACTGCACATCACCAAAAGAACACCATACCCACAGTGAAGCATGGTGGTGGCAGCATCATGCTTTGGGGCTGTTTTTCTTCAGCTGGAACTGGGGCCTTAGTTAAGATAGAGGGAATTATGAACAGTTCCAAATACAGTCAATATTGGCACAAAACCTTCAGGCTTCTGCTAGAAAGCTGAACATGAAGAGGAACTTCATCTTTCAGCATGACAACGACCCAAAGCATACATCCAAATAAACAACGGAATGGCTTCACCAGAAGACGATTAAAGTTTTGGAATGGCCCAGCCACAGTCCAGACCTGAATCCGATTGAAAATCTGTGGGGTGATCTGAAGAGGGCTGTGCACAGGAGATGTCCTCGCAATCTGATAGATTTGGAGTGTTTTTGCAAAGAAGAGTGGGCAAATCTTGCCAAGTCAAAATGTGCCATGCCCCTTTACCTAAAAGATTTCAGTTTGTTTTTCAATTGAGTTGTACAGTTTATAGGTCACATTATAGGTGGAAAAAGTTCTAAAATGATTTATCTTTGTCTCATTTTTTACAGCACAGAAACCTGACATTTTAACAGGGGTGTGTAGACTTTTTATATCCACTGTGTATATATATATATATATATATATATATATATATACGGTAAACTCCCCGTTACCCGGCACCCACGGGGACTCCCTATTGCTGCATAAGTGTAGTTGCCGGTTAACCAGGAGTCTACAAATGTAAGGGTCTAAACGACCCTTAAACCCCCCAAAAACCCTCAAAATGCCTTTAAAAAGGCATTTGCACCTAAACTGGGCCATTTAGGCACAGAAAAAACTATTCGAACTGCCTTCTGATGGGGATTTGTGCCGGTTGCTTGATAGTCCCGTTTAGTTTGGTGCCGGATAACCGGGATTCTACTGTATATACATAAATGTATAGGTTTAAGTCACATTATTATGACTACTGCCTACTTTTGACATCAGCAGTGCTTAGCCAATGAAATATGGCACATGTCGTGAGCTAGCTTTGGATATGTTAAAATTCGCTTTTGGTATAAAGCGTGAATCACATTGAGTTTATTTCCATATTCCCACCAAGAAAATGCTTTATTTTCTTTTGGTGAGTTCTTGCATAATTTAAAGTCTAGTAAACCAAATAAATAATCCACAATCAAGTTTAGGACGCCAGGGCCCTCATTCAATTGCATTTTGGCCAATTGAAAGGGGCTCTAAATAAGCACATAACATATTTTTTAAAAGAAGGTTTTAGTTAGTAAACATCTATCCACTAACTAAAAACTTCTTTAAAAAAATATGCGAAGTGCTTATTTAGAGCCCTATTCAATTGGCCAAATTGCAATTGAATGAGGCCCCAGGAGTTCAAGTAAGGATTAGCATTTAGTGATGTAGGACAACATACTAAAATGAATAAATCCCTTTTGTCTAATGATAAAATAAGTGAGCACGGCACTAAATCAGACAGTTGACATGATTTTCAGATTGTACAAATGCAGGAGATGATCAAAGGTCAGGAAATAATACTAGTCTGTATATTTCATCCGAGCTTTGTAGAAAGGTTAAATCCAAGGATATACGGTAAGTGAATGTATTTATTGCTGTATTACATGAAAATGCAATCAGCTCTACATTAACGTATCGCAGCCAGGCACTCAGTAAATTAATTGTTGTTCATGTTTCAAATAATGTTTCTCTGCTGTACTTTAGATGCCATGCTTGTTTATTGCTTTTATTCTTCATAAATTAATAACTGAAAAAATATCTGTATATGGAGAATAGTTTTTTTTGTTTTTTTCTTCATTTCAGCGCCTGTCTATTAAGATCAAAATGACCGTGAACCTAAAGTAGAAATAAATAGTAGAAATTACAATAGGCCTAATGTTCTTTTGTAAAAAAATACAATCAGCTATCCATGCTTTAGGGCTTGAACCATCCGAGACAAAATTACTTGCAAATCCCATCAATAATATAAAATAAATAAGTGAACAAACTGACTGCTTTAGGTCTGCCAAGTTCCCCTCAAAGTGGGTAATATATATGTTCTTTATGTACTATGTTACCCAACGGTCTACCAAGAGAGTCTTTCTAGGAGTAAAGCCAAAAAACAAGAAGGGTTTAAGAAATTATCAAAGAATGCTTGGCAATGCAGAGTTTGTATATCAATGAATCAAGCCTAACAATTACTGCCCTTCTGTTGCTTCCTCGTCTCTTTATCAAGAACAGATTGACAATATGTATATGCATGGTTATATTTGCCTCCATTGAAGCATATGGACTTTTTATGTTGTTTTTTAATTACGTTTTTTATGCTTTTCAGAAACTGCCAAGAGTGCTGCTTATTCACGAGATTACCAAAAACGAAGGTTCATGGACTATTCTTCCTATCATTCCTCAGTAAGTGTGTCATTATTAAATAATTTGTATAATATTGTTTTTTTATGGCTTATAAAGAGGATATTGGGTCTCATTTCTTATCTACACCATGTCTACTAAATCGTGCTCTTTTAGATGGACGCTCTATCTTTTTAAATCTAAAACTTTTTTTGCAAGTAGCCCTTTTGAAGAAACAGTTCCATATTTAAGGACTGATGCCTCTATATTATTATGGCCACATCCTGTTTCTGTCTTTCTTTTCTCCAAGATTTGGGCCACTGTAGTTTGGAGACATAGTCACTTTCATGAAGTACTGTATGTAACAAACTAACAATATTAGTGTGAGGAATTGACTCTGCTGGGATTCGAACCCTGGTTTGCATGTTGCTAAACCTCTTCCCTACCGGTACGCCAGCCTGCCTCTTGCAGATTTACCTGAGATCTGATACCTTGACTCTAAAAGCAATGCAATCAGTGACAACTCTCTTTAGCTGTGTCTGGTCAGCTGTCTGGTTCTTGGCCTATATAAGGCATTTCCTGTCTCTGTATCCTTGCCAGACTATTGTTGGTTCCTGATCCCTTCAATAAAGCTTGTTCCTGTTTCACCTACAAGTTGCTGAACTGGATTATTGCTGACCTTGGCTACTGGTCTCCACAACCTTGTGATTCCTATATCATTACAGAATAATCTGGCCCTTTCATGGAGACCGCCGGGTCAGATTCTGCATTGGCCCAGCAGGTTGCTTTTACTGCAATAACTGTGCAGACCCAGTCACAGACCATTCAAAGGGTTGCAGGACCAGGTAGCTGAACTGCAGGCCCAACAGGTTGCTTTTACTGCAAGAACTGTGCAGACCCAGGCACAGACCATTCAAGTGCTGCAGGACCAGGTAGCTGAACTGCAAAATACATTTCAGTCAATGCACTGTGAGTATACCAGCTACAGGGCACGTGATGTTGCGGCTGCTACTGTTACACCTGCACAAGATGCCCGCTTGCCCCTGCCAGAAAAGTTTGGAGGAGATCGCAAAAAATTTAGGGGTTTCCTAAATCAATGCCGTTTGCACTTCATGATGTTACCTCACCAATTTCCATCTGAAAGAGAGAAGGTGGGATTTATTTTTTCACTATTCAAAGATGAAGCCCTGGCTTGGGGCTCCCCTCTTCTGGAACAGGACAGTCCAGTATTGGGTAATCTAAATGACTTTCTTGAGGCATGTGCCTAGTTTTTGATGACCCCAATCGATGAAGCCACTCTCCATCATTTGCATCAAGGGAGGCGCTCGGTGGCTGAATATGCTGCTGAATTCAGACAGTGGGTTGCTGATACTACCTGGAACCAATCAGCCCAGAGGTTCCACTTCAGAAAAGGTCTCTCAGAAGCTATAAAAGATGAGCTAGCTCGTGTTGATCTTCCTGCTGACTTCGATCGATACGAATAGCCAAACGCACAAATGCATCAGAGACTTTCTGAAAGAAGATTGGAAAGACAGGGCTCTTTTAGACCAAGTACTACTCCTATTTCCTATTCAAGAATTTCTACTCCAACCCCACAAACACCTTCAGACTCTGAGCCTGAGGCTATGCAGGTAAATCTAATAAGAGGGCCATTATCCAATGAAGAAAAACAGTCACAATTTATGCCTGTATTGTGGTAGTGCAGGGCACTATGCCATCAATTGCCCTAGCAAATCCAAAAGAACAATAGCTATGGCTGCTGAGGGCGCACAGATTCGACACCAATCCCTAATTGCAGATCAACTGGATTCTGTCACACAACCCTTGTTTTCTCTTCTGGCTCATGGTGAAGAGGGTATGTTGACTCAACATCCTCATTTTGTGCAATGTGGTGATCATAAAATTTCAACTACGGCTATGATGGATTCTGGAGCAGGCAGAAACTTTATGGACATTAAATTTGCAGCAGGAAATAGAATTCAGTCTATCCCTAATTCTTCACCTGTGTTAATGGAGACAGTGGACGGTTCTCCACTTACGTCGGGCCCGGTTACACATGAGACTGTGCCCTTAAAGTTGACTCTGGAAGTGAATCACCATGAGACTATATCTTTCCACCTAATTTCCTCAACACAGTTTCCAGTGATTTTGGGGGTACCTTGGCTTGCTCTGCATAACCCACAGATTGATTGGAAGATCAGAACTTTGTCCTTTCCTTCAGAACACTGCTTGATGAATTGTCAACCCACTAAGGTAACACCTGTTGCCGCAACAATTAATGAAATGGTTGCTACAAACTTGACTAAGCTTCCTCTACAATATCGTGATTTTGCAGATGTCTGTGATAAGAAGAATGCTGATCCGCTTCCACCCCACAGGCCTTATGATTGCCCAATAGAGCTGTTGCCTGGGGCTGCTATCCCATTTGGCAGTATATATTCCCTTTCTGAGCCTGAATTGAAAGCTCTTCATGGATACAAACAAGAAAATCTTGCCAAAGGTTTTATTCGACCATCTACTTCCCCAGCAGGAGCTCCTATACTCTTTGTAGAGAAGAAAGATGGCAGCCTACGGCCATGCGTTGATTACAGGGACATTAATAACATCACTGTTAAAAATCGCTACCCCTTGCCTCTCATTCCTGAACTTTTGGAGAGACTTCGCTCAGCTAAAGTATTTACAAAGCTTGATCTTCGGGGGGCTTATAATCTGGTTCGCATAAGACCAAATGATGAATGGAAAACAGCTTTCAGAACCAGGTACGGGCATTACGAATATCTAGTAATGCCATTTGGGCTTTGTAATGCCCCTGCAACATTCCAGCATCTTATCAATGATGTACTACGAGATCTCCTGGATCAGTTTGTTGTGGCATATTTGGATGATATCCTAATATTCTCTGATAATCTTGAAAACCACAGAAAAAAGGTCCGTATAGTTCTGGAGCGCCTTCGTACCCACCACCTATACATTAAACTAGAAAAATGTGAGTTTGAACAAACAGAAATTCAATTTCTGGGGTATGTTATAACTCCTAAAGGTTTAACTATGGACGCAAGTAAAATTAAAGCTGTGCTGGACTGGCCCATCCCCAACAATGAAAAAGATGTCCAGAGATTTGTGGGGTTTGCCAATTTTTACAGGCTTTTCATTAAGAATTTCTCTGCCGTTATTACACCGATCACTGAACTCACACGTAAGGGGACTCCTTTTCAGTGGTCCGATAAGGCTGATACCGCATTTTCCCGATTAAAGACTCTGTTTACATCTGCCTCCGTCCTGGTCCATCCTCAGCCGGAATTACCATTTATTGTGTAAGTTGATGCTTCTGATTCAGCTGTTGTTGCTATACTGTCTCAAAGGACTGGACCTAAGATGCTGTTACATCCGTGTGCCTTCTATTCCCGCCAGATGGTGCCAGCAGAAATAAACTATGACATAGGGAATAAAGAACTATTGGCTATAAAAGCTGCCTTCACCGAATGGAGACATCTCTTGGAGGGAGCTACCCATCCAATTACTGTCCTCACAGATCACAAAAATCTGGAATGTATTCGATCAGCTAAGAGACTGTCAGCCAGACAAGCACGCTGGTCCCTATTCTTCTCGAGGTTTAATTTTTTGTTTACATACCGTCCTGGCTCCAAGAATGGTAAGGCGGATGCCTTGTCTAGAATAGCTGACCCCCTCCATGCTACCGTAACCAAGACCACCATCTTGCCGGAGGATATATTTATAGGAGTTACTTTTCCTTCTGATCTGATGTCTCGCATTAATAGGGCTACGCTGAAGACCCAGTTCTTCGTGATCCTCCTCGTGATCTCCATATGACGATGCTTAATGGGTTTTTACCGTCCTGGCTTTGTAACCCTGTAGCATAAAATATGTTTAAAGAAAATCTGATATTCAGCTGACTCTGCTTACGTGATTTGGGCTTCTGTCTTGGACTACTAGTCTGCCTGTAGCCTATGGGGCAGTTTACCCTATTGGGGCTTACCCCTTTATTTAGTTCTGTTGTTAAGTGGATATGAAAATGGGTAGTTTTTATACATAACTTATCCTAAAATTATACAAAGATTTATTTTCAAAGACAAAACTTGCGGTTCCATTAAAGCAATATTGAATGCAATATTTAAAAAAGGCTATCTGTATTTTATAAACTATATCTTCTTAAAGGCATATTTCAGTTTAATGGATTATGAATGCATATGAGTAGAATCAGTAGTGTATGACTTTTTTTTTCATGAAAAAATACCACAATAAACACTGCAAGCAGTTGGTTTTGAGAGTTAAAACATCCCTTCTGAAATTAGCATAAGCTTCATAATTTGTTTTGGCCAATCACAGTCCGCAATAGCATTGTTTCAGTCATTGATGGCATCATGAGATGTGTAGTGTGTTTTTTTTCCGCTCCACAAGGAAGCAAGGAGCAGCACAGACATTGCTCTCTGGATTTTTGTACTTTGCTGCTGTTGGCTTGATGGTTAGTATGGAGTTAAACTGTACCAAAATGCGGTGTTTCTATTGGTCGATACCAGGTGTCTATGTAAGCAGCCCAGGGGGCGGGGAAACCAACTTTTATTTTTAAATAAATCTGAATGTGTAAATAATGACTCAATGTAATGTGTGTTTCTGATATATATTTAGACTAGAAAAGGGTAAAAACAGGGAAACCTAGATATACCTTTAAGCTAATTAAAAGAGCATAAATATGGCACTTTGTATCTTTACAATGCAGACAAAACTGATCAAGCTGCTATGATCTAACTGAATTTCTGTAGCAATAACAGTCCATCTAAAAACTGTAATAAATAATGTGTACCTCTCTGTGGCAACTTGAAATATTGTTGGTATGCAACTGTGATGTAGGTTGTAACAAATAAAGATTCATTTGTCTCAGTTGTTAGTTAGAAAATGTTATTTACATATGCACGAAAGTGTTTTTTTTTTTTAGTGACGAATGAGTTATTTTTCAAGATTATATATTGCATACAGATGTTTATAAATGCTCTTCAGAAGGGAATATGAAAATATTAAATATCTTAGTAATGCTACAAATAGTGTGTCATCATACTTTGCAGATATACAAAGGAAATAATAAATTAGATGACACCTTGCATGGTAACGTTGTCTACTCAGTAGTAGCAATCCTTGTACTGCTGTTGGCTTTCTACAAGGTTGTGGATGCTGAAAATCAAGGAGAAAACTAAATTAATTTTGTTACCGTTAACATGTAGAAAAGTAACACATAGATGTAGTATCGACCAGTGCCTCTATTTTCACTAGCAACAAAATGAAATACATAAAACAAAGTCTATGTTGGTCCGTATTTTCATGTGCCTTGGGAGGACCTATGTCCTAGAAACAATATCACATGCTATACCAGGAGACGTTATAACTGAAGAAGCTGCAGCACAAGCAGCGAGACGCGTTTTACACTTCTCACATATTTTTTTACATGTTTTAATATATATATATTTTAAAAAGCATCAACCATGGCAGTTGACTACTTACCTTAATTTCATCTAATAAAATGATGTATTGATAAGATACATAGTCTATGCAACTTTTTTAATAGCCATTGATTTTTAACCTGTCCTGTATAGAGACTTTATGAGATAGTATGCCATTTGATACAGACACAAAGGAGTAATTATTGTACCCAAACACACTTCCCACACACACCCACCTGGATCTTTACGCCCTGTGGATCCCTAGGACTGAATCATAGTTCCAGATAGACCAGACGCGTCAAGACACCATACGTATACCTCATATTTGAGGTCTTAACAGTTGAGTCATATTCACATGTGTGTATTAGTCTGTGTATTGTGATTGAAGTGAGCTTCACAAGAAAGTTGTGCGCTCCTCCCCCCCCCCCCCCCCCCCTCCCTTCCCCCCCACAACTTTTTTTTTTTTGCATATAAATATGTAGCTGCATCATGAACAAGATGGCTCAGGTCTTGTTATTTAGACTGTGAATAGCAAAATGGCTGTCCCATAGTGAAAAATAGAAAACTTAGTAGTTAGTAATCAGATTATTTTAATAATGTGGTAATAGAAATAATATGTTATAAAGTAGAATATTAATTACACTGACATTGTATTTCTGACTTCAGTGGTACTATAACTTATTATTTCTTAATGTGCATTCTGGGGTAATCGATATATATCATTAATACATGAATTTACATAGGCTGCAGCTGGACAGAGAAAAAAAAACATGGAAGCATAAGCTGACTGCAGATACAATGTCATTATTTATGGTCAATGCCTCGCTTTTTGCATCATTGTGCATCACAATATTTTAGCTTGCCAACATTTTTAACCACCAATGTAATCATTTTTCAATTCTAGGCACATAGTTTTAATTTGTAAAACCTAGGGAGTTTTACTTTTTTTTGTAGTTATTTCAATGCAGTCTAATGCATGTTTAAATACGGCCACCGTCAAAGAAAAGTAATCATTTTCATATTTTTGTACTGACTTGATTACAGATTCTTAACTATGAAATATTTGCATTGGCAAGTAGCATGCTTTTCTTTGCAGAATTCCTTCAGAACATCAACTCTTATCAATTCCTTGTGCTAATGCTATTCAGTATTTTTACAGCTCTTAATTAATCCTGAAATTCTTTGCATTGCTGTCTTTACCTCTTCTTTATTTATGAAGCTTATTATTGTTCTTAAGTTGTTCAGTTCTTAATGTATTCCATCGCCTTACCTTGCTTTGAATGAGGAATAATAGTGCTACCGTGGACAAAGGGAGAAATCAGATGGTGTATCCATTGTAGAGAGCTAAGCACTTCTTGGAGTACAGTTGTTTTATTAAAAACAACAACAACAATTTTTATAGATTCACACAATGACATGTTGCTAAACCTTATTTTTCTTTTTTCCTAGTTGTTGGGTTGCTGCAATGTTCTGCATGTCAAAGACATCTTTAAAAGTTAATTTCAACAGCTTGATGCCAACAGTATAGATGCTATTCATTTTTGTTGTTTATGGTTCCTGATTTATTTCCTTGTTCACAAACTTTACTAAAAAATTACAAGCATTAAAAAAAACCTTGTCTAAAGTCAGAGATGTACATTGCATTTGTCTGGAGCTAGTGCTAAATTTGTTGATTTGAGTGTCAAGAAGCTCCATTAGTTTACTTATAGCACTTTTCATTATATCCATGCCATCAATATTGTCCTGTAATGTTTATGTACTAGCTTCTCTGTTTCAACTATTGATCTAAAGAACCAGACTCTAGGCATCTATCAAGAATACACCGTAAGTCTTGTTGAAGGTTAACTGTATTAGAGCCAGACTGAGCAAGGTTTAGTCTTCCTGTTTCTACATTTTTTTTATTTTTAATATTATTATTATTTTTGTTGACCTTTAAAATTTAAATAGTTGTGATAGGCAGATACCGGTAGGTTCTCTATCATGGGTGTTACTTAAGGGGTAACTGCTTACATTACATCCAGTGCCTTGTACTCCATAGTTTGTGATGAAAGAAAGTAAACGCACACACACTGAATTAATAAAGGATTATTCAGCTTGGGTTATGTAATGAATGCAGTTTACAGTAGATGTAGTAGTTCAAGAATACAGGTAGATCAGCGTCTTGGTTTGTTCTGGAGAAGCCAGAAGCCTTTGTTGAAACCAATTGCGAAAACGCGCATTCAGGCCCTGTAGAACATGGGTGTCACACGCCTGGGACACAGTCCCATAGATAGACACTGGCACTTGCTTGAAGAATACTTATTTACAGATTTCTGGACTAAAGTTACACGCAGAAGATGTACGCACTAAAAGAGCCTTTGGTTCTAAGTAAGGATACTGGTCTATAATCCTTGACTCTACTTGTATACAGGGAGTGCAGAATTATTAGGCAAGTTGTATTTTTGAGGATTAATTTTATTATTGAACAACAACCATGTTCTCAATGAACCCAAAAAATTCATTAATATCAAAGCTGAATATTTTTGGAAGTAGTTTTTAGTTTCTTTTTAGTTTTAGCTATTTTAGGGGGATATCTGTGTGTGCAGGTGACTAATACTGTGCATAATTATTAGGCAACTTAACAAAAAACAAATATATACCCATTTCAATTATTTATTTTTACCAGTGAAACCAATATAACATCTCTACATTCACAAATATACATTTCTGACATTCAAAAACAAAACAAAAACAAATCAGTGACCAATATAGCCACCTTTCTTTGCAAGGACACTCAAAAGCCTGCCATCCATGGATTCTGTCAGTGTTTTGATCTGTTCACCATCAACATTGCGTGCAGCAGCAACCACAGCCTCCCAGACACTGTTCAGAGAGGTGTACTGTTTTCCCTCCTTGTAAATCTCAGATTTGATGATGGACCACAGGTTCTCAATTGGGGTTCAGATCAGGTGAACAAGTAGGCCATGTCATTAGATTTTCTTCTTTTATACCTTTTCTTGCCAGCCACGCTGTGGAGTACTTGGACACGTGTGATGGAGCATTGTCCTGCATGAAAATCATGTTTTTCTTGAAGGATGCAGACTTCTTCCTGTACCACTGCTTGAAGAAGGTGTCTTCCAGGAACTGGCAGTAGGACTGGGAGTTGAGCTTGACTCCATCCTCAACCCGAAAAGGCCCCACAAGCTCATCTTTGATGATACCAGCCCAAACCAGTACTCCACCTCCACCTTGCTGGCGTCTGAGTCGGACTGGAGCTCTCTGCCCTTTACCAATCCAGCCATGGGCCCATCCATCTGGCCCATCAAGACTCACTCTCATTTCATCAGTCCATAAAACCTTAGAAAAATCAGTCTTGAGATATTTCTTGGCCCAGTCTTGACGTTTCAGCTTGTGTATCTTGTTCAGTGGTGGTCGTCTTTCAGCCTTTCTTACCTTGGCCATGTCTCTGAGTATTGCACACCTTGTGCTTTTGGGCACTCCAGTGATGTTGCAGCACTGAAATATGGCCAAACTGGTGGCAAGTGGCATCGTGGCAGCTGCACGCTTGACTTTTCTCAGTTCATGGGCAGTTATTTTGCGCCTTGGTTTTTCCACACGCTTCTTGCAACCCTGTTGACTATTTTGAATGGAACGCTTGATTGTTCGATGATCACGCTTCAGAAGCTTTGCAATTTTAAGAGTGCTGCATCCCTCTGCAAGATA
Source organism: Discoglossus pictus (assembly GCA_027410445.1). Taxonomy (NCBI): domain Eukaryota; kingdom Metazoa; phylum Chordata; class Amphibia; order Anura; family Alytidae; genus Discoglossus; species Discoglossus pictus. Next base: position 417,438,827 of record CM050164.1, on the reverse strand, counting down.
TCTCACTATTTTTGACTTTTCTGAGCCTGTCAAGTCCTTCTTTTGACCCATTTTGCCAAAGGAAAGGAAGTTGCCTAATAATTATGCACACCTGATATAGGGTGTTGATGTCATTAGACCACACCCCTTCTCATTACAGAGATGCACATCACCTAATATGCTTAATTGGTAGTAGGCTTTCGAGCCTATACAGCTTGGAGTAAGACAACATGCATAAAGAGGATGATGTGGTCAAAATACTCATTTGCCTAATAATTCTGCACTCCCTGTAAGTATGCAGGACTATTATTTGTATTTTTATTGTAGACTGATACATGTAAGATATAATCGGGACATTTCCATCTGCTTTCATATTATTGGGGACTCTGGAGCCCATTAAGGGCTGAGCAGCTAGAAAGCACATATTTTCCTTGCTGCACTACACATCTTCTATCATTGAGATTTGAATAGGGGTTGTGTACTTATCCTCTTTACTATATTGGCTTTGCATATCTGGATTGGCTATACAGATATTATAGGGTGTGTAGTTATTTTATTTGGATCCTTTAATTTATATTTTCTTGGGGATTATATATCAGAACTACAATAGGGTCCTGAATATTCTCCTTGTCTACTTTTCATGCTATTATACCCCTGGTAACTGGTTAGGGTGTTTCCTCCCCTCCTATAGTAAGATTTTGTATACTATTATTGTCTTGGCTATTAACATATCTACTATACATGTAATTTACAGTCTATCTGTAGTACTGCTGTACCCAATTATAATTATTTTATAATTTTATATGCCGCTGTTAGGAAATTATGAAAAACATACACACTTCCCCAAGGGGATTTAACGTCTTTCAATAACACAGCCCTCTATCGTCTTACTCCGAGTCACTCCAGAAAACACAGTGATCACATCTCATAGTGAAAGCAAAATGTTTTTGTTTATTGTGTGCAAAAGCAGAATAATATATTTACCGTCATTTCCACCCACTGCTTACATAATTTTGGTTACGTAAGAAAACGACACATGATCACACTTTTTTCTGCAAAAATGATAGTTTCTTTGCAAGGTTACAGGTGTCTTCTAATCAGGATACAAATGAGCAGTTTGGCTAATTTCCCGGAGCGCAGAGTTTTTGTGATTCCTGATAGAAACAGAAAAAAGTAACAAGTGGGGAACATTATGTTCTATTACAAGCTGGTATATTGCAGTACACATTTCATGAAAAAACATTTTTTCTTTGCAAGGATAATTAGAACAACCTAGAGATTAACCCATTACTGTAAGTCAGCATGCAATAGCCCAATAATTATACCCCAATAGCCGTCAATCAATAGACTTTTAAACTATCACTAATAAAAGTTATATTTTAATCCCTGTATGATACTGGTCCTCTGGGTTACTCTCTTTGGCCATAGGGATTTGAACTAGTACCGCTAAATGGGATATACTCTTATTTTTATGGTATAGGGCTTAATTTCAGGTGCCATGGGGGTTTATGAGGAACCCCCATGGTTATACTTTGTATACCATAGTAGTCCATAGCGGACCCCCGCATGGAAGCTGGGTTAAATTTAGGTGCCATCGGGGGTTCATAGGGTCCCCTACTTTTTGGAACTCCTTTACTTTATGCTAATGCTATTAAATTCCTTAACATATTTTTTTGTAAAATGTATTACATACTGTAAATGAAATAAAATTGTGTAGTATTTATTGTTTTTTTGTATTTTCCTTAAATTACTATTACGATCAAATTTCTTCTTCTTTTGATGTAATGTAATTATAAATAACCATGTAATCTAACCCTTCGCCATGTTGTTATTTTTTTAATTTAAGATTTAATCTATGAACAATTAAAATCTACTTTGCATAATATAACCATTCTGAAAAGCTCTTGTCACAGTTTTTCACATGCAACATTTTGCAAATTGGATCCCTGAAAAAGTATTTGTGTTTTACTTTGTTAAACATTTCAAGGAAAGAAATTGCAGACTTATGCTAGTACTAATTTCATGTTATTTTTTATCAATGTTTATAATTTATTTTTATCAGTGTTTTTAATTTAGTTTTGCAGATAACTATGGCAAAAATTCATCATGGGTATTTTTCTGTGAAGAGGAGACAACCCTAAAACTTCAAAAGCTGTTGGATACACTGCAGAGATTTGACAGGACTAAGGTATTTTATATATAAATGTCTGCTCATTTCACATAGATGATTAATCATTATAGGTATACTATAATTAATAAAACAAATGATTTGTAAGAAAAAACAGCTACATGCAAGTCTTTGCCTTTTTTATTCCAATTAGCAAAAAAACACAAAAGAATGTCATTTAAAAATGTCAATTTGTTGTTGTTAATCAATTATTGGTCTCATTTAGTCTGTGTGTGTGTGTATATATATATATAGAGAGAGAGAGATACTCTTTTTACCTTTCCCAAATTTTGTCCAGTGTACATAAATAGCTCCAACATTTTAATTATTGCAGTGTAAAAGGGAACATGACATGTTTTCTCAGATATTAACCCTTCCCTTTCCCCCATTTTTTTTTTTTTAAGTCCCCGTTAGCATTGTTATTGTCTTCTGCCACGTAAGTCTAATTGTTCCATTTTAACATTTATCGAATACATTGCAATTTTACACTTTTTCCTGTCTTCTAAACATTGGAACCCACTGCGTTTTGTCGGGCTTAAATTAATCTATTCAATATACTTTATATCACCCCCCCCCCTCCATCTTTTGTTCAACATAAGCAATTTCGTGAGAAGTGAATTTAAAAAGTAAAACTTCCTGTATTTTTTTTTTTTTTTGTGTTTTTATTTTTTGTGTTTTTTTCTTTTTTGTAATGTCTACAGCAAGAAAAAGTCATTAACCTTAAGATAATTGTTATTGCAATAGGCAGCTGCTACACAGTATATTTGCTAGTTATTACATTTTTGCTAGCGATTAAATTGTTAAATATAGTACATTTCTACCTGGCTATTATACTGACATACGTTATTTTTTCCTTGTAGAAATGGTTTTTAGGAAAAGCATTACATGATGAAGAATCTACAATAATACACCATTACGCCTTTGCAGAAAACCCTTCAATTTTTAAGTACCCAGATTTTGCTGCTGGATGGGCTCTGAGTATGCCTCTAATAAAAAGGTAAGATACTGTTATTCCTGCACAGTGTCATTGGTTTTCTTATAGATTTCTTCATCCAAAAAGAAAAATAAATCAGTCTTTGAATTTGTGGTTTCGATCTTGAGAATCGAAGGCCATTTTGCGGTGGTTTATACAGCATGTGTCCTGTATATGTATATCACATACGTATACACTGAATTCCATACTCAATGAGCATGACTTTGTGAAACTCCTCTAAAGCTCTTTATTTTAGTTTGCCAATTGGCATTACCATCTACATCCAACTTGCTTTTCCCAAAAACTGATTTCTCCTATAATATTTTATACTACCTTTATTCACCATGTTTATAGATCATCAAAATAAAAAGCTGTAAAAGTGCTATAACGAAATAACATTAAATAAGAATATTGAAGTATTGGTGGGTGATTTGAAAAGGTACTAAAGTGTGTGGGTACAGATGTAGTCAAAGATGGTGTCACTGACCATGCACCAAATTTCTCATCCTTCAACAGATCTTCTTTGCTTTTACTTAAAAGGAACATTACACATTAAACACAAGTTGGTCTGATATGAAAGAGTTTAATTCTAAAAGTTCAAATATTTGTGTAAAAAAGTTATTTATATTTTAGGTGATGTGATCTGCTGCAGAACTTAGAATACAACTGCATTTTGATTGGCACTTGCAATTTTTGACCAAGTCCGCTCAGCATTCAGAGTGACAAACATTTAAATTATTCAATTTACCAAACACCTGAAGAAGTAACTAGCAAACTAGACACGTTTCATAATTTTTACAAAAATAGTTAATTTTCTCTAAAAGTGCTCTTTAAAAAAGAATCCTATAAGATGAACTTGCTCATTAAGATACTTTAATTATATGTTATAGCACCAAATTACAAATGTGTACATGTTGGTTACACACAAAAAGTACAATAAAGGAAGTTGGTAAGGGATATATATGACTGTAGTTACTGGGAATTAAAGGTCCAAGATGATGAACACTGAATAGTTTTAATGTTTTACGGATATATAAACTCATTAGTAGCAACTTTAATGCACTGAACAATGTCCAGCAATTTAATCCATGGTGAATCCAACTTGGACCACATTTGTACCTTTGCATGCTTTAGTACGTCTACAAATAATTTACAAGTACCTCTACAAATCAATTTTTTCTTATGGAATATGATTAAAAATTGTAGTGCCCTTGGAAATTATCTGTTACTTTGCAGTGGTTATTGGTCACTTAACTCTAGCTTAAGAAATAGAAAAGCATAGAAGAAAATTTGAAGTTACAGGAAAGATTTTGTAAATGAGATGCTTTACATCAATGTAAAAAATACATGTCTACCAAAATTATTCAGTTTCTGATTTTGATAACATTTCATAATAGTCAAGAATAGTCCAATTTTCAGTAAACACATTTATACTGGTAAATGAGTTGCTGAATGTGATCTTCAATTGAATGGAGACCTAAGTCAACAGTCATCATCATAAGCGGATACAAATGAAATACTATCTCCTGTGTATATGCAGAATAGATTTAAGGAACTAGACCTGGAACACAGAAGGCCTAAGAAACTTTGGACAGGATTTTGTGACATTGGCCAAAAAACAGCAACAAAGATTATCCCTAAAAGAAAGAAAACTAAGAAGGTAAATTTGGATATCTGATGACGCTTTGAAAGTAGCCCAGGAAATAAGAAAAGTACAAGATATTGGAGATAGGAAAATATTTGTACAAATGAATGCAAAGTCAAGAGAGTAAGAAATGTGGGAATAACAAAGGAATGCTTCATGCCAAAACAGGCATGATAAGACAGATCAGATAAAGAAGAGGTGGCAGGAATACACTGAAGATGTATATAAGACATATCTTACACCCTTAACTGCATTGATCACCTCAATAGTTTATCCAATGAGCTGTAGTCAGACTTCTTGGAAAATTAAGTGAGATGAGCCTTAGTAAGTCCTGCTGATAACAAGGCTGCAGGAGTTTATGGTAGCCGAGCAGAACTCTTCAAACAAGGTTTGATCAATTATATGTAAATAAAACCTGATTACAGCATTTTTTGGGACCGGCTTCTTAAATAAAGTCTAAAAACCATGCACAAAGTCTCCGAGATGGGGTATACAGAAATAGAAAAGTTAAACTATTAGAAAGGTAAAGAACTTCATCTTAATTTGGTCTGTCAGCTGTACCATTTCTTCCTAGACACGTGAGCCATGACTTGTATGGTGTTTTTTGGGGGGATTGTTTTTTTTTTTTCTAAATTCATGGGTACAGAATGTTATTTTTTGAAATATCAAATGCGTAATCTTTTTTCAAGAATAATTAAATACCAAATTAAATGTGCTAAGAACTTTTATGTTCTTGTCACCATCACTATGTCTTTACATTAAATGGTCAGGCATGTACAATTTTTCTTCGTAGGATGATGTAAAACACTGAATTAATTGCAGCAATTAACTTTCGGTAATACTACTGTCTATTGAATGCTCAGATAGTAATAAAAATGTATTTGGAAAAATATGCTAGAAAACACATTATGCTAGGTAACTTTTCACTTGTATATTTATGTAAATGTGCTGATCATGTAACATTTTTATATTCGTGAACAGAATCAAACCAAACATGTCTAGGACTACCTCACAATGAAAGAAATATAAGTCTGGTAACCTATTCATAGAGCAGCCTTGTTTAGCTCATTTGTTCCCATCACACAGAGAAATATCCTGTAGTATATCGATCTGGTCTACTTAAAAAGAGTGATCCAGTCCTGAAATACCATTGAATTCTACCTTGAACACAAGAAACCACAAACCTCAGATGTATGTTTCAGCCTCTCTTAGGCTTTATTCGTTCTTAAATTGGGAACATCTGACTGTAATTTTACTTGAATAAAAAAATTATGCTTTTGGGTTTATTCTCCTTAAGGCTCGTAGAGATAGTCGTTGACTCCTTGCTCACTGTGCCTTAAGTAGTTCAACTACATCTCGCTGACGAGGTCCAACTAAGGCTGAAATATACACATAGAGTTTGCTCTTTCTCCTGTTCAGGGTAGGATTGCCTTGTATTTTGGGCCTGGTTTCGAGTGAGTCCAAACTGATATACTACAGGATACTTCTCCCTGTGAAGGGCACAGGGGGGATAAAAGATGTTTGCTCTCGGTAGATTATCAGAACAAGCCTACTTTGGTCTTTGTTCTCAGGTTCAGTGCCTCAGATATAGTTTTTGCTTAATTTTGCAAACTGGAACAAAGCACAGTAGTATCGTAGTACTTGAGGGTCTGTAAAACACTCCCTTAAGTTCTTTTTTTATTTTATTTATTTTTTATTTTAATTGTGGTGGAAGTTTTATCAAATTACTATGTATACCACAAACTCATTAAACTTATGTTGGCCAAAAGAGTTCAGCAAAATTCATACATTCTTTGAAATACAGTGTTTGAACTGTGTAGAGGCATGCCAAAGAGCCCATAATGCATTATCTCTAATCTCCTTTACAGCGTATGCTTGCCATTATAACATTATAACAAATTAGAGAGTCACAACAACATGGTTTACTCAGCTGAATTAGCCTGAACGTATTTTGGCCAGGAAATGAAATAATATAGTTAGACAACATAAGCCTACAACATTAAAAACTGCTTCTCATGGGTTATTCTCCCATTTGAATGTGATTTATCTGGAATTTGGGGATTTTTACTCAAACTAAACTTTACTTAAACTATTTCAACAACTTAAGCCTGCTCCACGGGAAATATGCAAGCTTTCCTGGAAAAAAATCCTATGAAGAAAATTGCAGAAAATCACTTGGAAATATAAAACAAACTTATCACGCAAAAGGAGTTAGTTACAACCATTTATAGTATCCGGGGAAGCACCTGGTTTTAGGACTGTTACTATAAGAAGTTCATCAAAATGTTGTCTCTACATGTGTTTAACTTTATCTTGGAGGTGAATTTAGTAGAGAAGGAAATGATGAAAGCTCATATATTTCTGATTTATAAACCTGATTTCTAAATCATACGAATTGTAAAAACTATTAACCTATCTCAATACTAAATGTTGATATGAAGATTTTAAATCAATTATTGGCATCTAGGTGAATTAGTTTTATAGCTCAATATATGCACGGGGATCAAGTGGGCTTTATTCCCCAAGGTCAGGCATCATACAATTTTAAGACTGGTGAAAAATAATATCAAGTGTCAATATTACAGATGGAATATTCTTTGTTGTGGATAATGAGAAAGCATTTAATTCCCTAAGTTGTGAATATCTACAGGCAGAGTTACAAAACATGGGAATTGCTACGCCTTTGTTAACCTGTTGCAAGAAATCTATTTTTCACATTCAGCTGTCTTAAATTTGCCTTGTGAGGGCCATAAGGAAATAATTATGGAAAGTGTGGCGGGACATGGCTGTCCTCTTTCACTGGCTCTTTTTGTACTTGCATTGGAGCTGTTAGCAAAATAAATTACAGAAATGTACATAGGAGATAAAACAATAAAGAGGTTGCTTTTTTGCAGATGATATGCTGCTTACTAATGCTCCCATATTGCTACCAAATATTTTTGCACTGTTAAAATCGTTTTCCAACTTGTCAGGTTCGTTATTAATCCATAAAAATCTAAAGCAATTCAGTTATCGATAAACTCTAAAACAAAAGATTTATTAAAACTGAGCTTTACTTTTAATTGGCATGAAGATAGAATATTATATTTTAGGTATAATTCTCTAACCCTTCAGACCTCTAATTTCCCTCGATTATACAGAAACTTGAAAGGATTTATGGAGGAGTGGTCTAGATATCAGATTGTGTGGCTAGCAAGTATAACCGCCATTAAAATTAAATTTTTACCCAAAATATTTTATTATTTTAGAACTTTACCTATCATTCTATTAAAAAAAAAACTAATTTTCAAAAAGCAATATGTAAATTTGTGTGGAACAAAAAGTTCCTTAGAATATCACATAGAATACTGTACTAAAAACCAAATGTAAAGGATCCTTGCATTTTCTTCCGAACTCCAGCTGAAACGAAGTGATTATAGCTCCCAATCCCCCAAACATGAGTCAAAACTTCATGAAGGGGTAAACATGATCTCTTTTATTGTGGGCTACACGCCCAGTATTTATGCAGGTCTTCCACCTGGTGGACAAAGGTAAAACAGTAATGGGTTCCGTTACACCAAAAATGTAGGGGATGTTTATCATTACCAGATTTATTATTCTGTTATAAATCAGCCAGATTAGTACAATCAGTCTTATTTCACATGCAATATTCAGAACGGTCTATCGATTGCATCCAAGTATAGTAAAATAAGAGACATTCACAGTCCATTTACTAAAAGTCTCATACAATGGAAACACATGAGGTTTGTGCCTAATTTCACTAAAAATAATATGCTTATGTGTTTTCAGCTTAAGAAACCTTGTCAAGTAAAGCTCTGTTGGGAATAGATATATATTATCTAAAAAGCAAATGTTCTAGTAAAACATGTTTTTAATAGAGGCTAGAATAATTGAAGCACGGTTCTGGAAAATTAATTCAATCCCAAAGCAGAACCTCATTAAAACAATAAATGGCAATGCAACAAATCAGAAATTAATAGCTCAATTAGCAGATAAGGAACTGAAATGTGCTAAAAGTTGGGATGTTTTTAGAGTCCAAGCTTTATATTGAATATTCTTTTCTGAGGGACATGATATATATTTTAAGATGCATGATTGGGTCAGTTCATAACAACTTGGTTTGGATGATAATGCTTTATTATGAGTAATGCATTTATGTATTGTAATTGTTACATGATAACACCAAATGTTTGATGGTAAAAAGGAAACTATAAAAAAGTTGCGTTATAATGGCGGGCAAATGCTGTAAATGCATGGTTAAAATTGTATTAAGTTAAAGAGTGAAAACTCATTGTGCACTCATTGCATGCCCTGTGCAGTTTCCCCGAGTGCCATGATCAGGAAATAAGTTTATTAACTTATGTTTAGGCATTACAATAGTACTTGTGTGTGCACATTTGAAGTTCTCTCTCTCTCTCCCTCTCCCTCTCCCTCTCTCTCTCCCTCCCTCCCTCTCTCTCTCCCCCTCTCCCTCTCTCTCTCTCTTGCTCGCTCCCTCTCTCTCTCTCTTGCTCGCTCCCTCTCTCTCTCTCTTGCTCGCTCGACCCCTCCCGCTCCCTCCTTTTCCCTCTCTCCCTCCCGCTCCCTCCTTTTCCCTCTCTCCCTCCCGCTCCCTCCTTTTCCCTCTCTCCCTCCCGCTCCCTCCTTTTCCCTCTCTCCCTCCCGCTCCCTCCTTTTCCCTCTCTCCCTCCCGCTCCCTCCTTTTCCCTCTCTCCCTCCCGCTCCCTCCCTTTCCCTCTCTCCCTCCCGCTCCCTCCCTCTTGCACCCTCTCGCTCGCTCGCTCCCTCCCTCGCTCCCTCCGTCTTGTCGGCAATAGTCAAGGTGAGATACAACAAGAGAATTGATTATAATTTTAATTGTATCTTGTTTTAGATAGTGACAAATTTTAGAGTTGTTTTTTAAATGAAAATTACATAATTGTATGATCCTCCCTTTCATTGCTCACATACAATTATGTAATTTTCATTTAAAAAACAGCTTCCACTTCTCACTATTGAGAATGTCATCATCACTCCGACTTCTCAGTCCCACTATCTTGAGGTTATATTGCATCTTATCCTCCCTTTCATTGCTCAAAGATGCAATATAACCTCAAGATAGTGGGACTGAGAAGTCGGAGTGATGATGACATTCTCAATAGTGAGAAGTGGAAGCTGTAGTAGAGGGTGGAAAGATTATGAGCTCAGTCTTTTTGAAATGTTGAGTTTGATTCAACGGGTTGGATATTCAGGAGTATATACTTGAGGGGCAGTTGGCAACATGCGTTAGAAGAGAGGAGGATAGACCTGGTGCTGAGAGGTAAATTTGAGTGTCATCCTCAGTGTCATCCTGAAGTCCAAACGATTGTATTAGTGAGAAACGTTATGTAATTTCCCACAAATATGTTTTCTTTTGAGATTTGTTGACAAATGAAACACAAAAATAAAGGGTAAGAAGAAAAACATATACTGTGCACACAATTCAAATAATCATTACTAACATATATGAGAAAAAATCAAATCAAAAATGTGTAAGGGTTCAATATTAACACTGATAACACATGGTAAAAACTATGCACAAACATAGATACACAATAAAAAAAAAAAAAGATATTTGCCTTATCTATAAATGATACAAACAGAAGAGATGGTCCAACAAAATTATTTAATTACCAAACAATTTTTAGGAAAGAAAACCCTTAATTATTATCTCTGTTGAAGGTAAACAATTTATTTATGTTTTAAACAGTATACAGCACGCGTGAAACATGAATTGTTATAAATAATACAACAAATATTTCAGTCAGTATACAGAATATGTTATTTAACATTACACCCATCTATGGACATATGTTTATAATGTAAAGGTCAGTTTCTTACTTCTTACAGGTGTTTGTCTTCAGATATGTATATATATATATATATATATATATATATATATATATATATATATCATATTTTACTTTTGTTAAGTCAATAGGTTTTCATGGCCTTGTTGTTCTGCATTTGAAAGTCAAATTAATTTAAAATTCAAAAACAGTCCAATCTTAAAATGAGCTGGTATAAAACAGTACAAATATGACCATTATCAGCAGATAGCAATGCAATTTATAAGCACAATTGCACAATTAAATGGCCCTTTTTACCTGAACAATGAAAATTGAATTTTCCTGTTTATGTACTTCTACAGTACATTCAACAGAATGACAATGCAATTCAAAAATATAGCATTAATGAACAATTCTGCCTGCCAGGCTCATTGCTTCTCTTCACTGAGTGCCAGTGGTGTTGGATCGGAGTTTTATATTAAAAAGAAGTAAAAGGTCCACTCTATAACCGCCTGTCCCAGTTGCCCAGTCATTAGTGAGTTAGCAAGTCTACTGCAACACATTTTTAATCATGCTGGTTAAACTTTAGCAAAATATAAAGAATACTAAATTGAAAATTCGATAACAGTAATCATCACTTGCAGGGAAAAGTACCTAAGCTTGTTGTATGAATCATGTATGTATGTTAAAAAGTTAAATGCATATGGTCTAGACGTGAATTCACAAGGAAGTTGTTGGAAATTGTTGTTAGAGGTAATTTTTTAAGATAAGCCTTGAAAGAGATGAGAGAGGAATATTTCAGAGTGGCGGGGTGCATAGTGATAATGGTTTTAGCCACATACCTAAGCAGGGAGCAGAATAAGATGAGCTAGTGTACAATGAGAGAAAAGAGGTATAATGAGGATCTGAGAGAGGAATACATTTGAAGCAGAGTATAGTAAGTCTTATAGGCTTTTCTTGACTATCAGAAGCTAGATCTATATTCTTAGTGTGGGAGAAGAGGGAAGAAACTTAGATGAGAGGAAGATGGCACGAATAGCTGCATTAAATATTGATTGCAGAGGCAAGTGATTCGAAGCAGGAAGACTGAATAAAATGGGTGCTGTAGATGAGATCGGTTAAGGGCCTGAGTAGTTGTCTTGGAGGGAGTAAGAAAAATATGTTTCTTTGTTATGTTCTTGAGGAACAAAAATAAGTCTCCATAGTGGATTGGTTGTGAAAGGAGAAAGTTAGGGAGGATTCAAGTAGAACACCCAAGGGGCGTGTCTTATCTACTTGGTGGATAGTCAAGCCTTTGACCTTGATTTGGAAGTTGCTAATAGGATTACATTTAGAACATATTAGCCATTCCAGTTAAGCTATCATTCTCTTGGTTAGACCTGAGAAATGATTGCTGGCTCGTAGTGGGATTGAAAAAAGACACTTTATGATGTTTCCTATGATTGTCTTGCGTTTGTCTGGAGAAGGGGAGGGGGAGAGGGGAGCAAGAAGGAGAGAGTGAGCACAGAGAGAGGGAGAGGGCATAAGACTATGTAACTTATCTGACGCTTTTATTGTAAAGTAAAGTAAAATGCTGTATTCTCTTATGTCTTTAATAAAAACGAAATGTAAAAAAAAATAAAGTGTGTGTGTGTATGTATATATGTATATATATATATATATATATATATATATATATATATATATATATATATATATATATATATATATATATATATTAGATTTGTCACCACCTCCTTTGGAAGATAATTCCACAGATTAACTACCCTTACTGTGAAGAATCCTTTTCTTTCTTTATGGTGGGATCTTTTTACTTCCTCAAAGGATGTCCTCTTGTCTGTTGAAAACCTCTAAAAGCTCCCTTGACAAATCTTTATACTGACCCTGAATATATTTATATAGGGTAATCATATCCCTTCTTTGATGCCTTTTTTCTAGAGAAAATAAGTTTAATATTTGGTTAATCTTTCTTTATAACTTGCCCCTCCATTCCCCTTATTAGTTTTGTTGTCCTTCTCTGTACCTTTTCAAACTCTAAAATGTAATTTTTATGTAGTGGTGCCCAAAATTGTACTCCATATTCCAAATGTGGGCGTACTAGAGATTTGTATAGTGGCAGAATTATATTTGCTTCCCTGGCTTCTATTCCTTTCTTAATACATGCTAATATTTTATTTGCCTTTGCAGCTGCTGCTTGGCATTGAGCACTGTTACCTAAGTAGTTGTCCACAAGCACTCCAAAATCCCTTTCAATATCCGATACACCTAGATTTGCTCCATTAAGATTATAAATTGCATGGCTATTTTTCCTTCCCAGATGCATAACTTTACATTTATTTGTATTAAATCTCATCTGACATTAGTCACCCATTCCTCTAATTTATGCAAATCTCTTTGGAGGGAAAGTACATCATTATCTGATTTAATTACCTTGCACAACTTCATGTCATCAACAAAAATAGAGACACTACTTTCCAGTCCTATTTCTATGTCATAAATATGTTAAAAAGGAGAGGACCGAATACTGACCCAGAGGAACGCCACTTACCACATTAGCACAATCGGAGTATGTTTCATTTACCAAAAACCATTGCTTACGGTCTTTTAGCCAGCTCTCAATCATGAGCAGATACAGTATGTACTTCAATTCCTGTATCCCTTAGTTGGCACAATAGTTTTCCATGTGGCACTGTATCAAATGACTTTGCAAAATTCAAAAATACTACATACACTGAGTTGCCTATATCCAAGTTTCTACTAACCTCCTCATAGAAACTAATTAGATTTGTTTGACATGACTTATCCCTCATAAATCCATGTTGACTTCTAGTTATAATCCTGTTCAAATAGACATCACATATAATAGTTGTGAAACTGCAAAGGGAGTCTAGCCGTTGAGGCATTGAAGTTTTCCGAGCTCGCAGGGTGAAATGAGCACCGAAGGTGCCCCTTTGAGCCTTGCGAAGTGAGACGAGCAGTTGAGGCACGCGGGACTTAGGCGGCAAGCAGTTGAGGAACACAGGACTAATTTAGGCTGCAAGCAGTTGAGGAATCGGAACTTACTTAGGCTGCAAGCAGTTGAACGCAAGACTTGGATAAAAAAATCCGACCTCGGAATCTTCGGAGCAAAAATATCCGACCTCCGAAAAATACGAAGTTAATGGCCGAACCGCGGAAATGAAAAAAGACAAAAAATAATACAAAATAAATTAAGACACTCACACACAGCACAGGGGAAGAGCCAGGAAGCCTGGGAGTTAGGTTGCAAGCTATTTTGAGCCATATTTGCTGTGTTTCGTCACTCGTCAAGCGAGTAAAAAAATGGCGGACGAAAAACTTTAAAAATTCTGAAACTAGATTAAAACGAGGCTGAGCAAAGCCAGGAGAGCGGGACTTAGAAAATACATGACAGCAAAGACAGTACCACTTACACGAACAACGCCAGGGATGCGAGACTTAGAAAATAAAACAAACGACAGTCAGCGCGCACCACACAAACATTCAGCAGACAAACAGAGGAGAAACACACAGGGAAGGGACAGGGGGAGATGCTGGAAAGAGACAAATGGCATTCCAAGCACAAAACTTGCAAGTTAATAAACCCTGCAATGAGCGGCCCGTACAGTAGGTGGGAGGAAGGGGGGTGCTCTTCGGGGGGCTCGCGATGAGCGCCGAAGGTTATCAGAGAAGCAAAAGTATCACATTGTGTGGCAAACAACATTGCCTTGCTTACAATTTTATTGCCGTAATTTTTGATGGCCAAGTCGCTAGTATTCTTATATTATCCCTTATTAACCCTTCTAAAAGCTTTCCCACTACAGAAGTGAGTCTTACAAGTCTATAATTCCCCGGATTTGCTCTTGCTCTTTTCTTAAATATAGGTATCACCTCTGCTTTTCGCCAGTCATTTGGTAGCGACCCTGTGTTGAGTGAATCTTGAAAATTAAATATAATGGTTTAGCTATGAGAGCCAAGTTCCCTCAGTACCCTTGGATGTATTCCATCAGGACCCGGGGCTTTATTTTTATTTTTATCAACCTCTTTTGGATTTCTTACTGCGTTAACCAATTATTCAGCAAAGGTAGTGTAGCCCCATTATTACCAACCACTGGTACCTCCCTTGTGTATACCAAGGAAAATAAACTATTTAGCTCATCTGCCTTTTCCTGGTCACTAATTATCAGACGGTCGGTGTCACATTGTAACGTTCCTATAGGTTCCTTCCTGGCCTTCGTCCCATTAATATATTTAAAAATATTTAAGGGTTAGTCATACTCTCTTTTGCAACTAATTTTTAATTTTCTATTTTTAGTTTAATAGCCCTTTTGCAAGTCTTGTTGATTTCCTTGTACTCACGTAAAGCAGTCTCTGTCCCCTCTTGTTTGTATAATTTAAATGCCTGTTTTTTACGTAACTTTGGATATAATTTATTTTTTTTACTTTTATGCCCACGTGGTATAGGGTGAAAAGTATGTATATTTAGTAAGGATTTAAATGTTGTCCATTTATGTTCAGTATTTTACCTGTCAGTACTTTGTCCTAGTCTATATGTTGTATTGTTGCCCTTAGACCGTTAAAATCTGCCCTTTTAAAAAAATTTGCGTTTTTGTTGACCCCTTACAGTTTTTTCATTCAATCTTAAATGAGACTGTGTTGTGATCGCTGTTTCCCAAAGTTTGCCCTATTTCAACATTTTGAACTATCAATATCATTTGTGATATCTAATTCCATGATAACTTCATTTCTAGTAAGTTCTTGTATAACCTGGGCCATATAATGATCCCTGAGTGTACTCAAAAACCTGCTCGCCTTCGCCCAACTGCTGGTCTCATTCATCCAGTTTATTTCAGGGTAGTTACATTTCCCATTATTAAAAATTGTCCATGCTTATCTGCATTTCCAATCTGTAACAAAAAATTTGCATTTCCTCACTTTCAATTATATTTGGGGGTTTATAGCTTACTCCAACCAATATTCTTTTGGAATTTGCTGCTCCGCTATTTAACTCTACCCACAAGCATTCAACATTATCACTAGTTCCACCATAAATATCTTCTCTGACTATAGGTTAAATTCAGACTCAACATACAGACAAATCCCTCCTCCTCTTTTACCATTTTCCCTTTTTTTTCCTAAATAGGTTATAACCATGCAGATTAGCAGTCCAGTCATGAGTCATCCCACCATGTTAATGTAATGCCTATTAAATCCTGTTTTACATTAACTGCTAATAATTCTAGCTCATCCAGTTTTCCTGGCAAGCTCCTGGCATTAGCAAACATACTTTGTTAGGAGTTTGTCGTTTTGAAGTGCCTGCCTCTGTATTTGAGATCCTCCCTTCATATGATTACAGTAGTTTAAGCACTCACTTGATTATGTTTGGGAATCCTATATGTTATTGGAAGCTTTATGCATTGTACCTACAAATTACTTTTATGCATATTTAGAAAGTATCAGAATCTAGAAACTGAAAATATTTAGGATTGTTTGCAAAAATTCACTTTTGGGCTAGTATTTGGAAACAAAAAGCTCTTAGGGTCTCATTTACAAATATACCCTGTTAAAAATATATGTGCCATGATAATGCCAAAATATTTTCGCAAGATGTATTATATCAAAAGTAATATCTATATTTACTATCGTGCACCTTTATTACAAAGGAAAGTTATTTTAAATGTTTTCTTACTTTAATGCTTAAACCCAATTAACATATTCAGACGTAAAATAATTGTCAACATAAGTACATATTACCACAAATTTAGACCGTTGCAACATTTTACTAAAATACATTATTCTTGGGCTTTCATGAAAAACTCAAGGTTAAACAAAGTAATTTGTTATAAATTGTTTTATGAAATGAACTTAACATTGAATTCATTGGCAGCATATTTTAGTTTCCCAGAACATTGAATAAACCACATATCAATGTACCTTGTTGCTCAGCATTTGAATGCATTTACTATATATCTATTTAATTGTATGTACTTTATTTTGTTAAGAAGTGCTTAAAATCATACAAGCTCTACCTGTTTGAATCTCCCCCCTGTAGCTCTTGCAGCTTATATTTGAGTGCAAAGTGCAGTGTTTCAAATTAGCCTGTAAGTGATTCCTCCCAAGTAGTAGGATGTTGCCACTGATGCACTGCTATGATGCAGGGCAACTCCTGTACTTAGAAGTACAGTGACTTCAAGAGCTGCAGATGGGAAAACCAGTTAGAAAGTAATTGTAAGATTTTAAGCAGGAAAAACACTTTTATGTACTTTATTTTAATAAAAAATAAAATATGTTTCATATTAAAGAGTCTCTTCAGGCAATTTATTTTAGTTTAATATGTTTTTTTTTTACTTTGTTAACTAATTCATTGTATCCTCCTCTCCTCAATGTAATTATGATATAAAATGTATACTTCGCTTACATATAAGAAGGCCCCAGAATTAGTGTTTCTCATAGTCTGCGGCCCCCCATCTCTCCCCGTTTCATGAGAACTGAAATGTTGAATAGTTTCTAAATTTCCTGGATTATGAGTGCATCTGATAGAGGAGAATCGGTAGTGTATGAAAACATTTATATTTTAACATTAAAGATGTTATAAACGTATTATTGATAGCAAAATGGCTCACTGCTTAAAAATGGAAAGTCGGGATAATCCCTACTTTGAACAAGATTAAAATCTTAACTGAAAGGAATAGACAGATCGAGAGAGATTTTGCACAAAATTCGGTGTATAAGTGCAATAAGGATAAAAACAAGCAGAAGAAGTGAGACGAATATATGCAAAGTCCCTAAATAGCAGCGTTTTTGAGGTAATGTGTTGGGTTGTGTGCAATAGAGGAGCATTATAGATGAAGTAGTATTGCATTGCTGTAAATGTGTTATTTAACCTTTATATTATGCTAATTAATGTTGTATGTATGTGTGTTGAATGACTGTATTTTTGTTTTGAAAATTCTCAAAAAAAATAAATTAAAACATTTTATGCATGAATAAATACAAGAATAAACATTTAAACACTTAGCTTGAAGTTGGCAAAATGTCTTGTCATTTCTGACAGTTGAAAATTAGCGTTAACACCCATTTGAAACCCTGGCTAAATTAACATAAAATTCATAATTTGTTTTGGCCAGTCCGGACGAGGCTTAGGCATCTGATACATTTGTATCAACGTTTCTCTACCAAAAAGGACAAACTCTGCATCTGGCAGCCTTTCCTGTGTATACTTGGGTATGTAAGCTGGGTGTATAAAGCTGGATTTTACTTTCCTGCCTATATCTTTATAAGTACACTGAACTTTTCTATATAACACATTGTTTTCTGACAACCACTGCCTGATTCTTACTAAACTTTGAAACCCTGGAAACTTTTATATATATACCTTTAAGCTATGCTCATAGTTAGGTCTTTCACATTACTAGTGCATCAGACTGCTAACATACAGTGACAAACTATGTATCCCCATGCACCAGTATTGCACTTGTAGAATGAAGACTTTCCTGTAGGTGTGGCTCTGTCACAAATATACTACATACCCTCTCCCATGAGAGCAAAAGACTGTAGAGAGTAAGAATCTTGGAAACAACATGCTGAGAGTCCATAAGACTGTGAGACTAAAAGAAACAAGGTTGGGTAAATGTTAGAGCTAACGCTAACTCTCTGTTGGAAAAGATTTGTAGAAGTTGCGTACCCTGATTTGTGTAAGAGTGACACATATTCTGAAATGCTTGTTTATTTTGAAAATATGGATGATATGTATGAAGGTTTTGTTTTTGGGTATTATTATTATTTTGGAAACAAATAAACTAAAAAGTATCTTGTAATCTTTGCTGCACATCTTTTTATATGATAAATACATTGACCATGATAAAATTAATTAGTGAAAACCTTTTTATCAATCTAAAAAAAGGAAATATTTTTTAATTTTGATATTTAGAAATTTATTTATGTAAACTTGTACTTATGAAATGCATTTCTTGTGTACATATTCTAGGCTTGCCAATATCCTGATAAATGACCCGCCAACATCTGACTTTACAATAGACTTGAAGCATGAGGTAAGATATTTTTTTTCTCAAACTCTCTGCTTATGTTGTAGATTTTTTTTATTAATCCATGTCAAGTTAAAATTACACCTAAATTAATTGTGCACCTTTACCTCTATTTAAAAAATATATCTCCCCAATATTCAATCGTGCAGTGTATTTTAAAATAATATGCTTGCCTTGGGTTCCCTGATGGTCCAGTGGTTAGGATTTGGTGCTTTAACACTTGCGACCTGGGTTTGATTCCAGTCAGGGAACCAAGATATCACACCACCCTAAAGCCAAGCAGGGTTGGGCCTGGTTACTACTTGGATGGGAGACCACCTAGGAATACAAGGAGCTGTGTTCTCTGGCAACCCACTCCAGTATCTCTGACATGTATACCAAGTGATCAGCATGATGTGTTGCGGTCCATGAGGTCACAACAAAAATACTCACCTTACCAATTCTTCATACTGGCTCCAAAAAGCCACATAGCTATGCAATAAAAAATGATTCACTAAGTATAACTGCAGATAAATAATCATTTGATTACATGCTCCTCAATGACCAAATCACACATATATTAGAAGACTCCATGACAACCTTCTATAAGGTCTGTTAACTGTGACTCATTCTCCTAATATTTTATAAAATAATAATAATAAATAAAATATATAATCTAGAAAAAATACCATTAGACAACAGACTGGATGACAATCCTTAGAGGATGCAATTCCTATCTATAATTCCACTACTGGATTTAGTTGGGAGCCTATGGTCCTGCCCGTGGTAACAGCCACTGAGGTATAAGGAGATGCAAACCATAAAAACTAAATTTTTCTCTCAGATAAAGCTTAAAAAACGAGAAATTAAATTATAATGGAGGAGAAGATCATTTATTTTATTTTATTATTAATACGTTTCTTATTGATGTTACTCTTTTAGTTGTGATTTTTTTTCTTAACATTACTTTTATATCTACATTAGATAAAGTGAATTTGTAAACTATTACTTGAAATAATTTAATAAGAAAAAAAAGAAGAAAAACAAGTAGAAGAGATATGTATCTATCACTATAAAGACAACAATGCCTTAAACTGCTTGATCCCTTATCAAAAATATTTTCTATCATATTTAATTAACGTAAACATAGTTACAATTTGAAATATTTATTTTCTTCAAATAATACTTGAAAGCAAACCTTAATCTGAAAAAGTTATTTAATTTCACCCAATCAGGACTGAACCGTGAGAACCTACATTTTGCAATTGTAACAATGCATTGTGCAGCATAGAGGCTAATCAATTGGAGTTGCTACTGTTTATGTGCACACAGAGACAAACACAGCAGAAATAAAAGCCTATTAGTAATTTTATATTAATACTAGCACTGAATATGAAGCTATCAGAATACAAACATTCTTTCAGAATTATAATTTGCATAGAAATGTATACATACGTTGCTTTCTAAATCCATTTTAACTTTTGGATTATGGATTACTATTTGGGGGGGTTCCCTGTTGGTCCAGTGGTTAGGATTCACCCCTGCGACCTTGTCACACCACCCTGAATCCAAGCAAGGTAGGGACTGGTCAGTAATTTGATGGGAGACCAGCTAGGAATACCTGGAGCTGTATACTGTGGTCCACTGGAGAAGGAGCTGGCAACCCACTCCAGTATCTCTGCCATTAAAAACCAAGTGGATCAGCATGACCATGGACATAAAGATGTGCCTGGTATGAGGTCACGAAGAGTCGGACACGACTGAATGATAAAAAAATCCCTGTTGTGGATACTTAAATCATGACATAAGTGCAAGTTAACCTTATTTTCTTCAATATAACCCACTTTTTACTTTTAGGTCTATAACCAAAATAAATTGTAAGAATATATTTGACAAGAAATGATCATGTGTTTTAAAAATATTAAGTATGAAACTGATATTAAATTATGAAAACTGAAATATTAAAATGTAAAAAAAGTCATTCAAATGTAAAACTTGAACTCCATATTCAAATAGCATATGTGTGTTATGCCTGTTGGCCTATAATTAAAATAGTATGTATCTCATTTATCTACAAATTCTAGACATTTTAAATTATTATTTAAAAAATTAAAATTTTATTAGCTTTGGTTAAACCTTAAAAAACTTAATTCTTGTGATTCACATAAAAAACAAAAAAAACAAAAACAAAACAATAATCAGCCATTTTTATGTCTTCCCTCTGTTGAGTATTGAAAATACACACATAGAAATGCTAAGAGTACTCCAAGGAACTGCAGGTAAATGTTGTAGAAAGATAAACCATAAATAATTCTCTAATAATAATAATAAAAATAAAAAAAACTATAAAAATGCCATTATTGTAAAGTGTAATGTAAATATCAGCAGTAAATAAAGTCTGACCCACCAACTGGATGCCTGAGCAAGGAGGAAACTGGTCAGATGCATATAACAACAATGTGCAAAATATTCTATAAATCTGGATGGCAGAGTGGCGAAGTAATTGTAAGAAAGTCTAAAGTATTCTATGTGGCAAAAGGGTTTTGTGACCTGATGGGACTAAAATGGAACTTTTCGCTCTCAATGTAATTTGTTGAGTGACTTTAATATTTATGTCATTAACAGTACACATTTTTTCTTAAGGAACAATGGGCAGATATTGCCAAAATCTAGGTGTACAAAGCTTGTAAAATGTGCCAGACTAATAACAATCATTGCTATCAAGGCGTATCCACAAAGTGCCTAAGTACCCCGGGCCTCGTGGTTGCGGCCGGTAAAGTCTTGCCTCGCCTCGCTCTGCGAGGCTCGCAATTGTGGCCCTCGCTGTCCAAGGGCCGTGAACGTTCCCCACACTGACAACTATATATATACTAGAATATTGCCCGTCAAAAAATGACGGCAATGAAATTGTAAGGTAGCTAATGCTGTTTGGTGTATAATACTGAAATATGTAATAGATTACTAAATGAATATACTTTACCTATTTTGAAGCATTGTGTTGAAGAGCTGGCAATCTGTTTTGATGTTGCTGCAGCATTAGTGGTGTGGAGCTGCTGTGTAAGCATGCTGAATGTGTGCACTGTGTGGTATGAATATCAGTAGGTCGCTTGTGGCGTTTTGCGAGTTTCTTGTGTTGTTTTGCGAGTTTAGAGTGCTGTAGCCTCGTTTTCGTTTTGTTCGGCGGCCATTTTTTCTCTCGCTTACAGTTTTTTTTAGTCTCTAAACTCTTTTATTTCGAGTAAAATGAAGGTCTAAGTGGCATTTTTGAGGTCCTGGGTGCTCCCTCTTGGTGTAGGTAAGGTTTTTATGTATGTGCTGTGTGTATGTATTGGGTTTTACATTTTGTAATGTTCGCGAGTTGCGTCCGAGTGTTGCGAGGCCGTAATGTGTGTGTCGTGCTCTTTGGGTTGCGACGTGAACTTTGCGAGGGTCGCAGTTGCTGGCATGGAGCGCCTTCGGCGCTCCGTGCCAGCAACTGCGGCCCTCGCTTTGCGAGGTCCTCAGGTGCTGGCATGGAGCGCCTACGGCACTCCATGCCAGCAACTGAGGCCCTCGCTTCGCGAGGGTCCTCAGTTGCTGGCAAGGAGCACCTTCGGTGCACCATGCCAGCAACTGAGACCCTCGCCCAGTGCCCTCGCTTTGCGAGGGCCTTGGCTCGCTGCGCGAGCCAAGGCCCTCGCTACGCAAGGGCCGCGACTCGCGTAGCAAGCCCGCGGCCCTCGCTTTGCAAGGGCCTTGGCTCGCTATGCGAGCCCGCAGCGTTAGCAACAACTCGTACGCTCACAACTATATATGTGATTACTATATAATGTGTAGATGTACCGGCTGGGCATGCTCTTGTGCATTATTATTATTATTACTATATAATGTGTAGATGTACCGGCTGGGCATGCTCTTGTGCATTATTATTATTATTATTATTACTATACAATGTGTAGATGTACCGGCTGGGCATGCTCTCTGCGTGTACGCTTTCTCTATCTGCACCCTATGTGCACTGCTGTCTGTGTGCAATCTCTGTCTCTGTACCCCTCACTCTCTTTGTCAATCTCTCTGCACTCTCTGTGCGCTCTATCTGTGAACTCTCTCTGCGCTGTCTTTGTGCTCCCTCACTGTCTGTGTGTGCTCTTGCTCTGTAATTCTCTTTATGTCTCCCTCTCTCTCTGTACCTGACTCCCTCTCTCTCTGTACCTGTCTCCCTCTCTCTCTTTACCTGTCTCCCTCTCTCTCTGTACCTGTCTCCCTCTCTCTCTGTACCTGTCTCTCTCCCTCTCTGTACCTGTCTCCATCTCTGTACCTGTCTCCCTCTCTCTCTGTACCTGTCTCCTTCTCTCTCTGTAGCTGTCTCCCTCTCTCTCTGTACCTGTCTCCCTCTCTCTCTGTACCTGTCTCCCTCTCTCTCTGTACCTGTCTCCCTCTCTCTCTGTACCTGTCTCCTTCTCTCTCTGTAGCTGTCTCCCTCTCTCTCTGTACCTGTCTCCCTCTCTCTCTGTACCTGTCTTCTTCTCTCTCTGTAGCTGTCTCCCTCTCTCTCTGTAGCTGTCTCCCTCTCTCTCTCTGTACCTGTCTCCCTCTCTCTCTGTACCTGTCTCTCTCCCTCTCTGTAGCTGTCTCCCTCTCTCTCTGTACCTGTCTCCCTCTCTCTCTGTACCTGTCTCCTTCTCTCTCTGTAGCTGTCTCCCTCTCTCTCTGTACCTGTCTCCCTCTCTCTCTGTACCTGTCTCCCTCTCTCTCTGTACCTGTCTCCCTCTCTCTCTGTACCTGTCTCCTTCTCTCTCTGTACCTGTCTTCTTCTCTCTCTGTACCTGTCTTCTTCTCTCTCTGTAGCTGTCTCCCTCTCTCTCTGTAGCTGTCTCCCTCTCTCTCTCTCTGTACCTGTCTCCCTCTCTCACTTTGCTGTCTTTCTCTGAAATGCAAATGGCCGCCACGCTTCTGTTAAAATCAGTTTTTAGGCCCACCCGCACTTACATCATAGCCACGCCCCCTTTATGATGTCAGCGTTAGCAACATTTTCTGCTGCTCACAACTATATATGTGATATATATATATATATATATATATATATATATATATATATATATCTCAAGCTTTTGAGAGGTAACACACTTTATTTAGAGAAACCAGCTTTCAAAAGCTTTTCACTTTAAATAAAATATTTGTCCAGTCAAAAAGGTATCACTTTATACGGACATACTCCGATTATTCATCTGAAATACTGGACATTCACAGCTACTCCACTCTTTGTGTATGTATATGTGTGTTTGTTTATGTGTGTATGTATGTATATATATATATACAGTATATATATATATATATATATATATATATATATATATATATATATATATATAATTATTATTTTTTGGGGGGTAATGTGGCCTTTGGCTACTGGTTTCTTTAGTGACTCCATATAAACAACCAAGTCCCAAACTGCTTTTTATCTCTTTTTAATAAAAAGTTTCAAACCTAACCAAAAATAGCTTATTTTCAGCATGAATTAAACATCTACATAAACGTACTGGCTTAACATCAGGAACACCCTTGCTAGTCCTGAAGCCGCTTCTCGGCCTTCAGGTAAAATATACAATCTTTGAATAGTCCATAATCAATAGTTTTAAGTCTTGTTTCTCTGCAGACAGTCGTCTTTCAATTTCCTACAATAGGGGTGGGGTTCTGGCTCACCATACTCTCCAGATACCCCAACCTCCAGGGACCCTTGCCACCCTCTTTTGTTGAAGGCTAAAAATCTGTTAACTTCTTAGACTTCTCCCTGGGTTGTATTCTCAGACTCTGTAATGGTACCTTTAAACCCAGTGTCTCTCTCTCTCCGCTGTAATGGATCCTGTGCTCCAATCGCTGGGATAGCACCAATCAGTCTCATTAGTGAAAACTGCTGTGGCAAAATCCTTGTAGCAGCTCCTCTGCAAATCCCTTTTTTCCTCTGCAGCAAACAGTCTCCTCTGTAAAGGCTCTCTGTGGCATAAATCCTCTGCAGCAAACGTTCTCCTCTGTAAATGCTCTTTGTGGCACAAATCCTTTTTCTCTGCAGCTCCTCCAATCCTTGTAGCAGACTTCTCAGTTTGCTCTCAATTTCTGCTTTCGGCAGACAAAGTCAAAATACTGCCTTCACTCTGACAGACAGATAGTTACAAGCGTCCTTCTTAGCTTGTGTGAGGCTCTGGCCTTACTTCTGCTTAGGCCACACAGGGCCTAATTGCCCGATGCCACACCCATTTCTCTGTGTGTGCCTTTAACAGGCTTACAACACCTGCAGGTTTAATTAGTTGCTTAGCACTTCTCCAGGAGGTCTCCTTCCTGGGGAGAACTCTTCAAAACATGTTTTGCACTTTTGTGAGATTATATATATATATATATATATATATATATATATATATATATATATATATATATATATATATATATATAATCTCACAAAAGTGCGAACACTCCTCACATTTTTGTTAAATTTTTTTATATCATTTTATGTGGTAAGATGACACTCTGCTACAGTGTAAAGTAGTACGTGTACAGCCTGTATAACAGTGTAAATTTGCTGTCCCCCCAAAATAACTCAACACACAGCCATTAATGTCTAAACCATTGGCAACAAAAGTGAGTACACCCCTAAGTGGAAATGTCCAAATTGGGTCCAAAGTGTCAATATTTTGTGTGGCCACCATTATTTTCCAGCACTGCCTTAACCGTCATGGGCATAGAGTTCACCAGAGCTTCACAGGTTGCCACTGGAGTCCTCTTCCACTCCTCCATGATGACATCATGGAGCTGGTGGATGTTGGAGACCTTGCACTCCCCCACCTTCCGTTTGAGGATGTCCCACAGATGCTCAATAGGGTTTCGGTCTGGTGACATTATTGGCCAGTCCTTCACCTTTACCTTCAGCTTCCTTAGCAAGGCAGTAGTCATCTTTGAGGTTTGTTTTTGGGTTGTTATGTTGGAATACTGTCCTGCGGCCGCGTCTCCGAAGGGAGGGGATCATGCTCTGCTTCAGTATGTCACAGTACATTCTGGCATTCATGGTTCCCTCAATGAAATGTAGGTCCATAACCCTGTGAGCATATTGCCTCTCTGGAAGCTCAAATTGGAGAACTGGAGAAGAGATTTTAAGCACTTAGTGATATTCCACTGGAAAGGGAGTTGGTGCTCACTGAGCACAGTTTAGTTGGGCCTAGCATGGAGGGTGGAGATGGGGCTAGTGAGAATGTCCAGGGAGATAGCTGGGTTACCGTTAGAAGGAGAAGCAGGGGGATCAGGAGGAGGAGTCAGGCCAGTTCAGAGTTGGCAAACACCAACAGATTTGCCAGATTGAGTGAAACTGTTGGGGATGTCCATTCAGGAATGGAAATGCCAGATAGAGCTGTTCCCTCTAACAGCCAGGAGAACAGTTCTACTGGAGGAGTGGGAGGGCAGCATAGGCAGAGTAACAGACATGTTTTGGTGGTAGGGGACTCTATTATCATGAAGGTAGACAGGGTGATTTGCCACCCAGATCCCAGCAATCAAACAGTTTGCTGTGTGCCGGGTGCTCGGGTTCGGCATGTTGTGGATGGGTAGATTAAATATTGAGGAGGGGCTGGAAATGAACCGGCAGTCTTGGTACATATTGGTACCAGTGACAAAGTTAGTGGAAGGTGGAGTGTCCTAAAGAATGATTTTAGAGAACTAGGTAATAAGCTGAAGGCAAGGACCTCCAAGGTAGTATTTTCTGAGATACTACCAGTGCCACGTGCTAGCCCAGGGAGGCAGAAGGAGCTTAGGGAGGTTAATGTGTGTCTAAAGATGTGGTGCACTAAGGAGGGGATTGGCTTTTTAGAGCACTGGACTGACTCACTTGGGTACAACCTCTAGCAGGGATGGATTGCACCTTAGTGATAAAGGAGCTTTTGTGCTAGGGGAAAGGATGGTAGAATGGCTGGATGAGTTTTTAAACTAGTAGGTGGGGGCATGGACTAGATGAATGTAATGGGGTACGAAGTGTAGAGAGGATAAGGGATGAATTAGCAATTCATGGAGGAGGAGATGGGGGAGGGTTAGTATAGTCAATAGGGATGTGTTACGAAGTAACTCAAGTAAAGAGGCAGGCACCCCAAAACTACAAACTCATAACATAAGATGTATGCTTACTAATGCCAGAAGCTTAGCAGGAAAATGGGAGAGTTAGAATTATTGGCAATTAATAAAAAATGTATTTAATAGGCATTACCGAAACATGGGGGGATGAATCTCATGACTGGACTGTTAATCTGGAGGGTTGTAACCTATTTAGGAAAGATAGGGGCAATAGTAAAAGAAGAGTATGGATTTGTCTGTATGTTAAGCCTGAATCTAAGCCTATAGTCAGAGAAGATATTTATGGTGGAACTAGCGGTAATGCTGAATGTTTGTGGGTAGAGTTAAATAGCGTTTAGCAGCAAATTCTAAAATAATTTTGGTAGGAGTATGCTATAAACCCCCAAATATAGCTGAAAGTAAGGAAATACAATTATTGTTACAGATTGGAAATGCAGCTAAACATGGTCAAGTTCTAATAATGGGAGATTTTAACTACCCTGAAATAAACTGGATGAGTGAGACCAGCAGTTCAGATAAGGGGAGTAGGTACTTGAGCTCAGGGATCATTATCTGGCCCAGGTTATACAAGAACCTATTAGAAATTAAGCTATCTTGGATTGAGTCATCACAAATTATATTGATATAGTATCAAACATTGGGAAACTTTGGGAAACCGTGATCGCAACACAGTCTCATTTGAGATTGAATTAAAAAAAAAAAAACTTTAAGGGGCCAACAAAACCTCTTAATTTAAAAATGGCAGATTTTAACGGTCTAAGGGCAGCAATATAAAGTATAGAGTGGGACAAAGAACTGATAGGTAAAAATACTTTCAAATCCTTACTAAATATACATACTTATCACCGTATACCAAGTGGGAATAAAATTAAAAGGAGTAAATCACATTCAATGTGGCTTAACAATGATTTAAAGATGAAGATACGGAGTAAAAAACAGGCATTTAAATTATAAAAACAAGAGAGGACAGGGACTGCTTTATGTGAGTACCAGGAAATCGACAAGACTTGCAAAATGGCTATCAGACTGGCTAAAATAGAAAAAGAAAAATTTGAGGCAAAAGAGAGTAAGACTAACCCTAAAATATTTTTTAAGTATATTAATGGGAAGAAGGCCAGGAAGGAAGCTTTAGCAGCATTACAATGTGGCACCGGCCGTCTGATAACTAGTGACCAGGAAAAGACAGATGAGCTAAATAGGTTATTTTCTTCGGTATACACAAGGGAGGTACTTAATGTGGCTACATTACCTTCGCCGAATAATTGGTTAACGCAGGAAGGAATCCAAAAGTGGTTGGAAAAAATAAATGTTAATAATGCCCCAGGTCCTGATGGAATTAATCCAAGGGTAGTGAGGGAACTGGGTTCTGTTATAGCCAAGCCATTATATTTAATTTTTCAAGATTCACTGAACACAGGGTCTCTACCAGATGACTGTAGAAAAGCTGATGTGATACCTATATTTAAAAAGGGAGCAACAACAAATCTGGGGAATTATAGAGCAGTGAGCCTCACTTTTCTATTTGAACAGGATTTTAAGTAGGAGTCAACATGGATTTATGAGGGATAGGTCATGCCAAAAAAATCTAATTAGTTTCTATGAGGAGGTTAGTAGGAACCTGGATCAAGACAACTCACTGGATATAGTCTCTGTGGATTTTGCAAAGGCTTTTGATACAGATCCACATGGAGACTATTGTGCAAACTAAGGGATACAGGAATTGCAGTAAATATCTGCTCATGGATCGAGAGCTGGCTAAAAGATGGTAAGCAAAGGGTTGTTGTAAATGGAACATACTCAGATTGGACTAATGTGAGAAGTAAGGTTCCTCAAGGCTCAGTATTAGGTCATCTCCTTTTTAACATGTATTAATGACTTAGAGGTGGGATTGGACATGAAGTTGTGCAAGGTAATTAAATCAGATAATGATGTACTTTCCCTCCAAAGGGATTTACCGTATTTTTCGCCGTATAAGACGCACTTTTTCTTCCCCAAAACTGGGGGAGGAAAGTTGGTGCGTCTTATACGGCGAATATACCTTTTCAAACTGCCTCTGTCCTCTTGATCTCACCCCAGCGCTTCCTACCAGCATCGCGTCGGCCGGTGCGTCCTAGTGACGTCACACACGCAACGCTGCAGTACACGAGGAGTGCTGGTAGGAAGCGCTGGGGTGAGATCAAGATGGCAGAGATCAGAAGAAAGGTGAGGATCAGGGGGGTCAGGGAGGATCAGGATGGTCAGGGAGGATCAGAAGGGTCAGGGAGGGTCAAGGGCTACCAAATGCTCCCAAATGCTGCAGTATATGGATATGTATATGTGTATGTGTGCATGTATGTGTGTGTATATATGTATGTATGTGTATGTATATTTATGTGTGTATGTATATGTATGTATGTGTATCTATAAAGGTGAGGATCAGGGGGGTCAGGGAGGATCAGGACGGTCAGGGAGGATCAGGAGGGTCAGGGAGGGTCAAGGGCTCCCAAATGCTGCAGTATATGGATATGTATGTGTGTGTGTGTGTGTGTGTGTGTATGTATGTGTGTGTATGTGTGTGTATATATGTATGTATGTGTATGTATATTTATGTGTGTATGTATGTGTATCTATATATATATATATATATATATATATATATATATATATATATATATATTTGTGTGTAATGTAGGTGTGTAAAGTGTATTTGTGTTTGATTCAGATTTTTTTTTCTTGTTTTCCTCCTCTAAAAACTAGGTGCGTCTTATCTGCCGGTGCGTCTTATAGGGCGAAAAATACGGTACATAAAATTGAGGAATGGGCATCTAAATGGCAGATTTTCTATATAGGTGTGCGGTAAAATTATGATTGGAGTATAGCTAGGACAGCAAAGCTTTTTCTTTTTCTCTGGACAGTAAGTAGTTCATATAAATATTCAGCTATGAATAAGCATCCACAGTTTTAATTGAAAAGAATAAGTACTGTTATCATTACTCCACATGAAACGAATGAAATGTTTTATATTTCATGGTGAAAATTTTAACTTGTTTGCATTGTGTATTATTAACTATTCAGCTTCTTTACAAATACATTAATCTTTTTTTATTCTGTTTGTATTATTATAAAGTAGCAGCAAATCTCGGATGAAGAATTTAAAAATCAAGATCATGATTATGTTCCATTTTCTGATTCCAAAAATAAGAATATTTGTTCTACTGAAGTGGGTAGCCAGTTCCTTCTCCAGTGGTACAATTCTCTTAGAGTTGATCCTTTGTTTGGTTATAGCCAAAACGTGAACACTTAGATAATAGATCTTTTTGTTATCTGTTTTCCTGAACATAGGCAATGAGAGAAATAACAAAAAAGGGGGAAGACTTTTATGTGGCTAAGTATGTTATGAATTGCTCACACTAAATAAAAAAACAAAAAAACAACCTTTAAAGAAAATTATTTAAAATATTTTTTAGAATTCGATCATATAAAACAAAAGTATATATTTTATATATATATATATATATATATATATATATATATATATATATATATATATATATATATATATATATATATATATATATATATAACCAGATATCTGAATTTATTCTTCATGTATGTGCAGTGTAGTGTCTTAGCTTATCCGCCTATTTTCCTATATAATTTGTAAATACTTTTTTTAGACAGAATTATAAATATTATCTTTTGAAATTATATATATGGCTTTGCAAACTATATAGATCAATAGATTTTTTTATTTTATTTTATTGCCAGTAGCAGCAGTTTCAGAACTGAAAACATTATAATTCATTATATCATTCTTTTCTTTTCTTTCCAAAAACTTACCAACTTCCACCAAACAAAACTTGTTAAAGACACTAATTATATAATATTATAAGTTCTTAATTTTCTTTGTTATAATATACTAGAGAATTGCCCATCAAAAAATTACGGCAATGAAATTGTAAGGTAGCTAATTCTGTTTGGTGTATAATAATGAAATATATAATACATTAATAAATGAATATACTTTACCTATTTTGAAGCATTGTGTTGAAGAGCTGGCAATCTGTTTTGATGTTGCTGCAGTATTAGTGGTGTGGAGCTGCTGTGTAAGCTTGATGAATGTGTGCAGTGTAATAGTGTGCATGCGCGAGACCAAACCGTTAGCGTAGATGTGTACTTCTGCATTGTTCTAAAATGGCGGGTAATGTGTGGTATACGTCTGTATCGGAATATCCGTAGGTGTTTTGTGGTGTTTTGTATGTTTCTTGTGGTGTTTTGCGTGTTTAGAGTGCTGTAGCCTCTTTTTCGTTTTGTTTGGCGGACATTTTTTCTCTTGCTTAGAGAATTTTGGAGTGTCTAAACTCTTTTATTTTGAGTTAAATTAAGGTGTAACTTCATTTTTTGAGGTCCTGGATGCTCCCTCTTGCTGTAGGTAAATTTTTTATGTATGTGTTGTGTGTATTTATTGTGTTTTTAATTTTTTCCTGTCTGCGGTTTGCGGCCGATTTTTGCGAGGTCGTAATGAGTGGTAACGTGTCTCGTATGTTGTTTGCGTTGCGACGTAAAGTTTGCGAGGGTCACAGTTGCTGTGTCGTGTTGTTTGCGTTACAACGTAAAGTTTGCGATGGTTGCAGTTGCTGGCAAGGAGCTCCTTCGGTGCTCCATGCCAGCAACTGAGGCCCTCGCGAGCCTCGGTTCTCGCGAGCCCGCAAGCGTTAGCAACAACTTGTATGCTCACAACTATATATGTGATATATATATATATATATATATATATATATATATCACAAAAGTGAGTACACCCCTCACATTTTTGTAAATATTTTATGATATATTTTCATTTTAATGTGACAACACTGAAGTAATGACACTCTGCTACAATGTAAATATAACAATGTAAATGTGCTGTCCCCTCAAAATAACTCAACACACAGCCATTAATGTCTAAACCGTTGGCAACAAAAGTGAGTACACCCATAAGTGGAAATGTTCACCAGAGCTTCACAGGTTGCCACTGGAGTCCTCTTCCATTCCTCAGTGATGACATCACGGAGCTGGTGGATGTTAGAGACCGTGCACTCCCCCACCTTGAGGATGCCCCACAGATGCTCAGTAGGGTTTAGATCTAGAGACATGCTTGGCCAGACCATCGCCTTTACCTTCAGCTTCTTTAGCAAGGAAGTGGTCGTCTTGCAGGTGTGTTTGGAGTCGTTATCATGTTGGAATACTGCCATGCGGCCCAGTCTCTGAAGGGAGGGGGATCAGGCTCTGCTTCAGTATGTCACAGTACATGTTGGCATTCATGGTTACCTAAAATGAACTGTAGCTCCCCAGTGCCGGCAGCACTCACTTCAAGCTGTAGTAAATAAGCAAGCGGCCCCTATCTGCATATTCATATTGGGGGGGAGGTGTCGACCAGCAGCAGAAAAGAATAATTCAACACATAAAGCACTACCGCCTGACAAATGTCATTGGCCTTGCATGTTTCTAGAAACATAAGCAGTCAATAAGCTTTTAGTGACTTGGTAGGTTTTGTTTTCTACTTACATAGCATTGGAGGATTTGGGAATTTGAAAGTTATTTTTAGTTTAATTAGGAGAAGCTATGTAAAAATATTTAATCTTAGTGACTAATTGGATAAGATTTTGCTGGTGTATTCTATGTGTAGTTTTATTTTCGGCTCCAAACTACATTTTCCAGCTAATCAACCTTCATATATTCTATGTGGAACTCTGCCAGGCGTGTTACAATTTCAAACCTGCTTTCAATTGCTGAAGCCCATATGGCCTGAACATTAAATACAGTACTGTGATAGATATCTTGTATTTATTACCCCACATTCAGCCTTTTCTGAATATCTTTGTACTTCAATACATGTGTAAAATAAAGCAAACTACTAAACCAAAGTCAATAAAATGAAACAGCGGCAGAAATATAACCATCAAGTATATCAAACAGAGTAGAAACAGACATTGGTCATATAACACACAGCAGTGTCTGCTTCTGTCATCTGGAATTAAACTGGAAATCCCTTTATACCAGTGATAAGTTTTTAGATTTGTACGCTGAACAATATTTTAATGGTTCATGAATAGTCTGTTTTAAATTTTAGCTATGTAATGCATTTTTGGATTATGTTTAAGTTCATGGCATTTCTGTACATGTTTTATTATTTATGTTTACTTTTTTGACTTACAGAATGTCAATACGTATTTTAGTGGCTACCTTAGACAAATATTGATATATAGCTAAAGATATATACTGCATGTTCTAATTCCATACGATAACATATTATACTTTATACAGTGGATATAAAAAGTCTACACACCCCTGTTAAAATGTCAGGTTTCTGTGCTGTAAAAAAATGAGACAAATAATTTCAGAACTTTTTCACCTTTAATGTGACCTATAAACTGTACAACTCAATTGAAAAACAAACTGAAATCTTTTAGGTAGAGGGAAGAAAAAATATAATAATAAAATAATATGGTTGCATAACTATGCACACCCTTAAACTAATATTTTGTTGAAGCACCTTTTGATTTTATTACAGCACTCAGTCTTTTTGGGTATGAGTCTATCAGCATTGCACATTTTGACTTGGCAAGATTTGCCCACTCTTCTTTGCAAAAACACTCCAAATCTGTCAGATTGCGAGGGCATCTCCTGTGCACAGCCCTCTTCAGATCACCCAACAGATTTTCAATCGGATTCAGGTCTGGGCTCTGGCTGGGCCATTCCAAAACTTTAATCTTCTTCTGGTGAAGCCATTCCTTTGTTGATTTGGATGTATGCTTTGGGTCGTTGTCATGCTGAAAGATGAAGTTCCTCTTCATGTTCAGTTTTCTAGCAGAAGCCTGAAAGTTTTGTGCCAATATTGACTGGTATTTGGAACTGTTCATAATTCCCTCTATCTTAACTAAGGCCCCAGTTCCAGCTGAAGAAAAACAGCCCCAAAGCATGATGCTGCCACCACCATGCTTCACTGTGGGTATGGTGTTCTTTTGGTGATGTGCAGTGTTGTTTTTGCGCCAAACATATCTTTTGGAATATTGACCAAAAAGTTCAACCTTCATTTCATTAGACCATAACACCTTTTCCCACATGCTTTTGGGAGACTTCAGATGTGTTTTTGCAAAATGTAGCCTGGCTTGGATGTTTTTCTTCGTAAGAAAAGGCTTTTGTCTTGCCACTCTACCCCATAGCCCAGACATATGAAGAATACGGGAGATTGTTGTCACATGTACCACACAGCCAGTACTTGCCAGATATTCCTGCAGTTCCTTTAATGTTGCTGTATGCCTCTTTGTAGCCTCCCAGACCAGTTTTCTTCTTGTCTTTTCATCAATTTTGGAGGGAGCTCCAGTTCTTGGTAATGTCACTGTTGTGCCATATTTTCTCCACTTGATGATGACTGTCTTCACTGTGTTCCATGGTATATCTAATGCCTTGGAAATTATTTTGTACCCTTCTCCTGACTGATACCTTTTAACAATGAGATCCCTCTGATGCTTTGGAAGCTCTCTGTGGACCATGGCTTTTGCTGTGGGATGCGACTAAGAAAATTTCAGGAAGGACAACTAGAGCAGCTGAACTTTATTTGGGGTTAATCAGAGGCACTTTAAATGATGGCAGGTGTATGCTGACTCCTATTTAACACGATTTGGAATGTGATTGCTTAATTCTGAACACAGCTATATCCCCAGTTATAAGAGGGTGTGCAGACTTATGCAACCACATTATTTTTCTTTTTTTTTTCTTCTTCCCTCCACCTAAAAGTTTTCAGTTTGTTTTTCAATTGAGTTGTACAGTTTATAGGTTGCATTAAAGGTGGAAAAAGTTCTGAAATGATTTATCTTTGTCTCATTTTTTTACAGCACAGAAACCTGACATTTTAACAGGGGTGTGTAGACTTTTTATATCCACTGTATATGTTTATATTTAAACTGCCATAGAAGCTTTGCTTCTGATAAGTACTTTAAGTATTATTATTGTTTATTTGTAACTCGCCAACATATTCCGTAGCGCTATACATGGGTTAAGTTCAAGGCAAAAGCAATAGCAATATTAACAAGTTGCAAAGATGGAGGACCCTGTCTTTGAGCTTAGAATCCAGTGTCCATAGTGCTTTCCCCAAAGCTCCGTGCAAGATTGAAAACTTAAAGACTTACAGTATAACTATTATAACTATACTAGCGACTTGCACATCAAAAAATGAAGGCAATGAGATGTGTATTTTGTAAATTTGTTTGGTCAGTAATATACGTATTTGACACTTGGAACCTTTTTCTTATGTGGAAAGAAGTACAATTATTATATTAAACATGTTTATTTTTGGAACATTGTCTTTTTTTGTTGAGGAACTGTTAATTAGTTTTTTAGTAAAAGAGGTAACATTTGAATGTAAGAACAGTTGAACATTAGATTAATGAGTATTGTAAACTTGAGATAATGTTTTTTTAACATGCAACTTGTAGATTAAAAACTGTTAACCCAAATATATATTGAATCCAGAGGAAGACAAACAGTAAAAACCCTCCTTGAAACGTAGTCAATTGTATCAAAGTGGGAAAAGAATGAATTCCTTCCTGACCCCATTAACTGGCAATGGGATTACTCCCTGGATTAATATTTACATGAAATACAACATTTACATTGTGTAGAAAAACGTCCTTGTGCTGTTATACGTTATAAACCATAACATAGTCAATTTAACATTTGAACATAATTTTTTTGAAAATACAAGGCAAGTGTTTTGTGGGGCTAATCATGCATGAACAGTATTTCCCTAAATTAGTAATGAGTTATTTAGTCATTGGTGGTTTTGCATGGTTGACATTTGTTTGTTGGTGTTGTAATTGTTTAAAATAGCACATAGAGTTTCCTATGTGGAAGAGTTGTTCTCTAAAAGGAGAATGCAAGACATTAAAGTTTGTCCGCAATGTGTAACCACTGTTCTCTATGTGTTTTGCCATTGTATCGAGTTTAATATGGAAATAGTGGTGCTGTGAAAAGTTTTTGAGTGCCATAAAAAAGAATTATTGAAAGAAACTGACGGTTCTCTATATTTTTGCTTTGTTTTTTGTTGTTATATTGCGCTTGAGGTGATTTGTTACTTTTCTTTGCAGTTTGTGTGGCAGGGGTTGTGTTTGATTGAAAGATACAGTACTTCACAGTAGACAATGTTTTTTGTAAAAAGGCGTCCATCCTCTAATAAATCACCTTGACTTTCATTGTTTTCAATGTAAACTTTAATAGCCTGTGGATTTTTGCACAGTGATAAGGCAATGTACAATTGCCCATGTGCAAATACTGGTTGTTCTAAGAATATACCCACAGATTTGAACGTTTGTTCTTGTGATTTATTAATGGTCATGGCAAATGCCATGATGATGGGAAATTGTCTTCTTTGAAGGATAAAACGGAGGCTACTTTCACTTGGTGCCAAATTTATTTTTGGTATGAAAACTCTCTCTCCCTTATTTTGTACCAGTTAGAATTTCAGCATCTATGAAATGGTCCTTTAATTGTTCAACAATTAATCTTGTCCCATTGCATAGGTATGACAATTGCACCTTTCTTTAGTTTCAAAATATGTGGTGGTATTCCAGAAGGAGTTAATGAGTTTATGAATTCAGTGGAAAAGTTTGCCTGACTTTCTTTGTCATCAGCAAGTACAGAATCAGCAATGTGATAATTTTTTTGTGGTGCATAATTTTTTTTTTATATTTAATTATTGAGAAGCAATGCATCCTTATTTTTGCATGTTAGTATGACTTTGTTGGCAAGTTCAGAATAGTCCTCGTTATTTATTGTAGTTTTGTATATAGCCGATATAAGATCTTGTTTGCAAATCATATGAGATGGGATGTGCACAGTGTCGTTAGGTAAATTTCGTATTTTTTCTATTCTGCCTTCTCCAATTTTAATAAGCCAATCATTGAAATCATTTTGGCCTTCTGATCTCAAATTTTGTTGCAGTTTTTTCAATTTTTTTGCTTGTAATGATGTCATGCGAATATCTGACATGGAGGTTTCTAAAATAAGCACTGGCAGTTTAAAGCCACTATGTACAGTTCTTCCACCTTCTAACAAAAGTGCAGCAATTCCAGTAGTGGCAAACGGCAGTGCTATTTGACCTTGTGCTCGTACAAAACTCATTAATAAATTATATAGATATGTTTTTCCTGATCCGCCAGGTCCTTCAAGATACAAATAACGCTCTTTGACATGTCATCATCTAGTGCATTTTTGATGGCATTAAATGCTTGCAATTGTAATGTATTTAAAGTTGCAAGTCTTTCTTCTGTCCTTTGTACTTGTAGTTGAATGTCATAGTCTTCAAAGTTTATGTCATCTATAAGACCTGGATCAGGCAAATTAAAACTTGCACAACTTAATCCATGAGTTAAAAATACTTCTTGGATTTCCATTAACGCTTTTAAGTGTGCAATCGGTTCATTGTATCGTCGCATAAAGTCTTCAGCCATATTGCTTTTAAATGTGTCCCACAAAGCTAATGCATTTGGAGCATTTGAGAAGATACAAATGAATGCAAATTGTTCCCTCATCTGCCGTGGCATTTAACATAATGCTGCTTTCTATGTCTGGCAGCTAAATGAAAGGATTCATATACTATGTCATTAACAGTTCTTAAGTGTTCAAAACTTTGTGCTCCAGGAACATTTAAAAGTAGTAGTCGTAAGCAGAAACGTTCAAGGTCTCTTGAACTGACAGTGTAAATTCTTGGTATTATTTTATTTCCCCGGCTTTTTCTTGGTCGCCATATTCCATTAACGAAAACATAACGATATGGAATCTCAATATATAAGAATTGTCTTGCCTGTGAATCTGTTGAATTTAATTGAAACAATGCAGTTAGTGTAGTGTGACGATGCACACTTTGTTCTAATGCATTTGTTTAATTTCCAGCATGGAAATACACTAAATGTCTTTGTGGCAAATGTAGAGCTAATCTATATACTGCATGTGATCGATCGTGCATTTCAAATTTTAGAAGACGCCACGTAGCTTCTGGCGCACTGACATAGCGAGCATCTACATGAGATCTACATGAGATCTACATGAGCATCTACATGCAAGTTCATCATGTACTAACTCGTTGCTTTCGGTATTGTCTGCACTTTTGACGACTACAGTAGCTGCATCATAGCCTTTGTAAATATATTTCTAGACATATTTAATGGATTTGATTGAAGTGCAAGCTTCTACATTAATGTGTGCATTATACTTCATGAGTTAATGTCGATTGTATGGTACCACATAGCTATTGTCGACGTTTTTGCCACAAATAATGGCAGTTTGTCCCTCTCTTCTTCTATATAATGGATAGCCATCACAATTGGCATAAGTTTTGTATCCATAATCTTTTGGAAATTCTTTAGTACATTTATTATTTTCCATACATGGTGACTGTGGATTAACATCTCCACACGGTCCGTGAATCATACGATGAGTTACAATCTCATATAGTCTACCATATAGTTCTGGATCTGGTAGTTCAGCAATAATGATTAAATCCACTTTGCCACCAGTATCTAACTTATCTTTTTCTTTTTAAAGATTATAAGAAGATGTGCATGTGGAAGCCCTCTTTTTTTAAATTCAATTGCATAAACATAAGCAAGACATTTGCCAAATAGTTATAGTGATGTCTCGTATTAATTCATTTAATTTTATTTTGAAAACTCTGGCTACTAAATCTGGTCTTTTGGAAGCAGTTTGGCCAATAAGTAAATTTTGGGTAATCTTTGGCCATTGCGGATTAGATGTAAATGTAATAAATAAATCTGGTTTCCCAAAATTGGTGACAATAGCCATGGCATCATTGTATCTTTCTCGCATATTGCGAGGAGATCCCTGGAAAGAAGATGGTAAAATGATCGCTTTGCCAGCTGTCATGTGTCTGCTAGTAGCAACGTCAGCGACATAATACATTAATCCACAATACTGTTCTACACGTAGTTTATCTTGTTGATATTGTTGTGTTAGTTTTCCACCACATAAAATTGGATTGAATGTATTTCGAATGGCAATTTGAGCTACTTAAAATTCAAGCATGGAAATATTATTTCACACTCGTTCTTTAGAATTTGGGTAACTGGGAAGGGTTAATTTTGGTTGCCAACCTGCTTCTCCGTGTGGAAAAAATATTGGATATGTCATTGGATATCAATTTGTACTTAAGATACTTATATTAATGAAAGGTTGCTCCTCGTTTCTGGGATATATTTTAATGTCTCTCTGAAATGGTGGTTCTCCTTCATCATATTGAAACACCATTGCAACCTCATTTGATGTTGGCAAATTATAACAACGTTTATCGTTATGTCTATCTCTCTTAAGCACCATATTGAACTTTGGGATTGTTAAAGGTTGCTGTAGGTAAAACAGAATTGCATTTTAAATGTGTCAACAATATTTCTTGAAGGATTGTGATTTGTGTGCCTCGTTGTTGGTTTGTTTTTCTTTTATTTGATTTTTGATGTTGACATTGCTGCACAGCAAACATGTATTTTTTTTTTCTCTTTTTTTATTTGTTGTACTATACCTTGTTGGAAGTCTGATTTGAGGATGAATATCACTGGATCCGGTGCTGCAAATCTTCGTGCAACAGTCTTCAGGCAGTGTCTGTTGTAAAAGAGAAAGATACATTTTATTTTATTGTAATTTATTTTTGAGCATCAGCATGTTTTATTTATTTCCAAAGCAATGTGTTAGCATTTTAGTTTTCTTTGTTGTGTGTAAAATCCTATTGATTTGAGAGTGTGTGAGAAACCGTGCAACGCTGGCTATAATTTATTAGTATGATGTTTTGTTTAGACCACTGGTGTAATTGGATTATTGTTTTACTGTGTTTGTTGGGCATAAAACATTATTTAATTTTTTTGGAATTGTGTATCTGTTATCAGGATTTCTTATCCCATCCTGTTTTTTGTGCGCCACTTTTAAATTGATTGATTTTTGTTGTGGGTTACAGTTAGAGTTTGTTGCAGACTAAACACTAATGTTTGTTCCATTTTGTATATGTTAGCAATGTTTGTTGGACTATCCTGTTTTGTGTCCCTCACTTTTTGGATGCTCCATTTTGCTTCTGGCTGAGGATTAAACGTTGTTGTAGACTAAACAGGAATGTTAAGTTCCTTTTCTATATGTTGGTAATCGTTTCTGTACTATCCTGTTTTGTGTCTGCCACTTTTTAGATGCTCCATTTGACTTATGGGTGATGGTTAGAGGTTGTTGTAGAGTAAACAGGAATAGGAAGTAGATTTTTTATATGTTGCTAATGTTTGCTGTACTAACCTGTTTTGTGTTTGCCACTTGTATTTTAGTTATGGGTTGTGTTGAAAGATTTTTTCCTATGCAAGTGTGTTTATTTTGGAATTGTATATGTGTTCGCACTATTTATTGAAGTGTGGTGTTTTGGTTTTGCTGTAATTTGTATTGAGGCTTATATATATTTTTTTTACTTTTGATATTGACGGTCAGGAAAGAGGGGGTTTATGTTTTTACTTGTTATACTAAACCTTGATTGAAGTGTTTTTGCTGTATGGATGACAGAGGGTCCCCTACTGCCAATGTTGATCCGCCAGTCTTCAAGTAGTGTCTGGTTTGAAAGAGAAAGATAAATGGTTAATTGTATATAATTTTTGGGGGCTTTGGAAAAGCATGGTCTTTTTTTGTATCTTACCTCTTCTTCTTTCTTTGTCTTGGTTAAAAGTGATCCCCTTTCACAGTCCACGCTGCAAATTCTTAAGTGACGCTGTTGATGCAGAGTCTGTTTGAATTGTGAAAAAAAAGGCAAAGATTGAGCTACAGGTTAAATATCTATGTGTGTCATTTATTTTTTGTGGCATTAGTTCCTGTGAATTAATGTCACTTGAATATACTTTGTGCTTTGTTTCAGTTAAGATGAGCTTGTTTAGGGCCCATACACATATGTATGTATTTGAAATGTGACTATACATAAATGAAGTCTTTGGTGTCAATCTTTCAAATGGGTCTTTTTTTTCAATTTGTATTTTTTGGGATCTTTCTTAAGAAATTAAATGTATTATAGCTTACCTCTCTGTTGGAATTTGCAGATTGTGAAGTTGTAAATTAGTAAGTAATTCTCTTCTGAAGTAACGGCAGCAGTGAACTATCCAGTCACAACTGTTCATCACCTGTGGAGAAATTTTGAATTTTCTGGAAAGTGGGCAGTATTTATAAACTTTGAGGTGGTTGAAACCGTTAGAATGCAATACGCATGCGCTATTTGCGTTCCAGCCTTACATTTGCGTTCCAGCCACCATTTTGCGGCTAATAGTTGTGTGTTTGATGTAAAATGGTGGGGAATAGCAGTGCCGCATAGTGTATGTTACGTGCCGCGTGAACTGGTCTGGAGCGTTCGTTCCGTTTTGCGAGTAAGTGTAATAATTTTGCGTCCTTAGCCTTGTTTTTGTTTTTTTCGGCGGCCATTTTTTCTCTCACTTAGGTGATTTTCGGGTGTCTAAACTCTTGTATTTCAACTTAAATTGAGTTGTAGCTTCAGTTTACGAGGTCCTGGGTACCCCCCTTGATGTGGGTAAGCTTTTTATGTGTTTCTTGTGTGTATTTATTGTGTTTTTAATGTTTTCATGTGTGCGGGTTTCAGGCGCTAAGGTTGGAATGTTTTTTTTTCTGCGGCTCGCATTTGTGGACGCTAAGTCCGTAAATTTTGCGGTCGACGTGGGAGTCTCCACCTCTGCAAATGCGGCCCCTCGCTTTGCGAGGGTCCGCATTTGTGGCCCTAAACTCCGCAGTTGCTGGCAAGGAGCGCCTTTGGTGCTCCTTGCCAGCAACTGCGGCCCTCGCTTAGCGAGCCCGCAGCGTTACCAACAACCCGCATGCTCACAACTATATATGTGATATTGGGATGGTGCTCTTCTAGACTTTCATGTGCAGTAAAAAAATAACTGTGGCAGTAGGGCTCGCAATGTAGACAATTTCCTTTCAAGTTTCTTTTAACTATGTTTTTTCTTTTGTCATGACATACACTTCTAACATAACCTTGATTTATGATTTAAGAAATTGTGATTATCTTTTAACATATACATGTGTTAAGGGAAGAATAGGAGGGGATGTGTGGTTGGTAATGTGTACTGGACCACAGGACTTCTGATGGATACCCTACTGTTCTATGTCAGGGGGTTGTGCATCAACCTGTCTAATAATATTATGGTTCAGGCTGGTTGTGGTTTTCTTCTGTTTTTACTGTTAATGTACATTAGCCGATTAAATAATGTCTGTGTAAAAATTTTATGTCAAGGAAGGTGTGCTTTTGGAACCGCCGGTAAATTGTGTGTGAAGTGGTCCA
The DNA here is from genome assembly GCA_027410445.1 of Discoglossus pictus. Taxonomy (NCBI): domain Eukaryota; kingdom Metazoa; phylum Chordata; class Amphibia; order Anura; family Alytidae; genus Discoglossus; species Discoglossus pictus. Next base: position 417,396,810 of record CM050164.1, on the reverse strand, counting down.
TGAGTATTAGAGACGTCAAGAGCATTTTATTTCTTTGTTACATCTCAAAGAGGGTATTTGAGAATGTACCACTGTGTGTTTTCTCTCTGAGGGTGTTGGTGACTGTACAAACAATAACTAGAAAATTGCATTCAATGCTTGATCAGTTAATTATTTTATTTATTTTTTATTTTTAAATAAACTTTTTTTTTGTGGTTTTCCACCCTCTGACTGATGGTGGAGAGTAAATTTGTCTCTTTAACCAATAGGTGTCTGTATATAACATCAGGCAGTTGTCCTCGACATCTTTTTTTATACCCAATTGCATTACCTGTATCCTCTTAAACCATTGAGAACAGATTCCGATTCAAACACATCATCAAGGTCCAGGCTCAGTAAATGTAATCCTTTTAACCATGATTTTGGGGGACATTGAAATTATGAAACCTTTTTAGTCAAATGCATTCCCTTTATCTATTATATGTCCTAATTTTTTACGTGTTGACATCTTTTCAATTAAATGTTATACTTTTAAGTCATACTAGAATGCGGAGACCTAATCACTTGCTAATTGTCACTATGTTAGCAGTTCCTCGTGATTAGTACCTCGTTGTATGAAGCAAGTTGATCCTGCCGTTCTGTTTTTGTGTATCTTGGTTGTGATAGCCATATTGTTTCTGGCGTTGCTGAAGAGTAGGTTTTTGTTACGGGCACAGTGATTTTTACGTGTGTGTGACAACTTAAGGCTGGAACTAGATAGCTGCACCAACATAGTGCCGGTAATTGTCACTGTACTATGCTATTTGTATGGGTATGTGCAGCCAGAGTCCACTGTGACCCTAGTTGTATGTTTCTTTTTTTCATACTTGGCATTACACATCTGGCTAAACAGTGTGCTAGACATTTTTCCAAATAGTAGCTAATTCCCAGTGAAGTGCTTTATCATGTTGGATGGAAGAATGTCTTTTTGTTTTTTGTTTTTTTATGTATTCCCAAGATACTCACTGTTGTTTGTGCTGCATTATTATGGCTATGTTCTGACCTCATAGTTCAATGGGGATAGTTTGATCTTGCTTATTGACGTGTTTGCAATACTTTTGGGTGATGGTGTGCTTTTAACATAACTTTGAAGATTGAGGTAGCCGTGAGTTTCCAGTAATCTAGATGAATAATCAGAGTATTGCAGCATATAGTGATACCTTTTTTATTGTACAAATGTATTCATAATTCTAGCGACAAACTTCCCAGAGATAAACAAAGTCAAAAACTAATACGGATAAAAATATGTATAGGAGTATACTATCCACTTTCCCTACTCCTATACATAATTTTATCAGAATTGCTTGATAAAGAGAGGTTTAGCTCTCAAAAGCTTGTCGCTATAATTTTGAATGTTTGTCCAAAAAAAAGGTATCACTACATACTGCAATACTCTTATTTATTTAACATAACTTGATATAATGATTATTTAAAGCAATCTATTATGGTGTCCATAATTGTATGAACATATTTCAATTAATAATTAATTTTTAAATCCAGACTGCTTTTTAATGCTTAGGTTTCTGTGGTTTATTAACTAGTGGAAGAAATGGATCCTTGACTCTGCATTTATTATTACTGGCTCACATTTACCCCCATCTTTTTTTTCAAAAATATTAGTAGTCAACTTTGTACTCTAGCAATTACTTTGTACATATACAAAAAAGGTGACAATTTCCCTTAAATAAGATTAAATAGCTATTTAACATATTTTAATACCATATATTATATTTTAGTACTGATAAATTGATGGATGAAGAGTGATGTTTTTTTATCATAGTGTTATTTCTACAGAAATCAGTAGCCCATTAATTGTCAAGTCTAGCAGTGTATTCTTCTTGGAGGATTTTCCAAAGTCTCCTTGTTTCACAGTGTAATGTAATAACCATGTGAAACACAAATGCCTAACATCTTCTGGCATTAGAAACATCATGAGGTACCAATTAGCCTTTTTTTCAATTTGGTATAGTTAGTAAAAATTTACTACACCTGTGAAGCATTCCTCTGAGTAAAGTAATAATCGTGCAGTAAAGTGTTTACATCCATCATAAGCCAACTGGCACCGAGATCTGTGCAGCACATATTTTTTGTCTTTCCATCTCACAAAAGAAAATTCTGACTTTTTATATTTCCTGTCATTGAACATACACTGATGCAAAACAGTCGGTGACCACCTGCCACAAAACTTTAGATTATAGTTTTTTTTGCATTTTTTATCGTTTTTGTATAAATTAACAGCATTTTTATTAGTAATAACATATTATTTTGTAAATTATGTTTAGTATTGCTGGGTACAAAATGAGTATTAGAATGAAAAAAAATGGAAGATTATTAAACAACAAACTACTTTAAGACAACAATGAAAAAAAAAAATGCTAATAAATAAAAGGCATATATATATATATATATATATATATATATATATATATATATATATATATATATATATATATATATATATATATATATATATATATATATATATATATATATATATATAGTTTGTGTGTTGTGGGAGTGTCTCTCTCCTATGGTGACACTCGCCGACAGCACGGGGGGGCCAGCCAGGACCTCTAGAAGTGAGGTTGAACTCCAATTTGCCCCGTTTCGCAACTCTAAAATTAAAACCTCTAAATTCCCTCTCACGGCTCCTTAAAGGGCCTGCGCCACACAAACACTTAGAGCCGGCAGCGGGGGTACTGTAACTACCAGTGATGGGGTCCCCACATTAACCCCACATTAACCCTCGCAGTGGGGGTCGCCGATAACCTGCTAAAATTCAAATTTCCTGCCTTGCGTGCCCCTCAAAAAATAAAAATTAACCCCATCCCTCATGGGGCTCTATATAGAGCTCCATGAGCCCCTAAATAACCATATCACTCATAGGGGTCAATACAGAACCCCATAAATCCCTTAATTAACCCTGTCACTCAGGAGGGAAAATACAGACCCTCATCAGACCTTAATTAACCCTCTCACTCATGGGGGTCAATGAAGACCCCCATAACCCCTTAATTAATCCTGTCACTCATGGGGGGTTAATGCAGACCACCATAAGCCCTTAATTAACACTCTCACTCATAGGGCTCAATACAGACCCCATAACCTCTTAATTAACCCTGACACTCATGGGGGTAAATACAGACCCCCATAATCCCTTAATTAACCCTGTCACTCATGGGGGTCAATACAGACCCCCATAATCCCGTAATTAACCCTGTCACTCATGGGGGTCAATACAGACCACCATATGCCCTTAATTAACACCCTCACTCATGAGGGTCAATACAGACCCTCATAACCCTCTATTTAACCCCATCAGTGCCATGAGAGTATAGAAAGACCCTTATGGGGCAGTTACAACCCTAATATTAACCACATAAGTGCCATGACGTTCCTCAAGAACCATCATCACACTAACTACAAACACTAAACTGCACTATAAACCCCAATAAACCATTAAATCTAAAATAACCCCCGTCTACACTAACCTATGATCACCTACACTACCTACCTACCCCTAATAAACCCCACCCCCACACTAATTACACAAAATAATAAAAGCTGAATCACAAAAGAATACATTACACCACCCCACTACAGAAAATAGGTAAGTGGTCTTAATTATTTTATTTTAGGTTAGAATTAGGGTTTATATATGGCGATAGGATTTATTGTATATTAAATAGGGGAGTATGTATGTATGTTAGATAGTATATTTTAGATAGGCGGGTATTGAATTGTATTTTATTTGTATTGTATTGTAATGTACTGTATGTATTGTGTATGTATTTCCTTTTCAGGTGTGTAATTTTCTTTTATTTCTGTAGTGTGTGGCGGTGGGGGGTTGTAATGTAGTTTTTTATTTTATTTTCTGTAATGTACCTTTTTTTATTTTTTGTAACTTAGTTTTTTTTTATTGCCTGTAATGTAGATTTTTATTTTTTTGTGACTAAGGTTTTTTTATTTTTTGTAATGTAGATTTCTTCATTTTTTGTCATGTCCATTTTTTTCTTTTCTGTAATGTAGCTTTTTTATTTTCAGTGAATTAGGCTTTTATATTTTATGTGACTTAGTTTTTTTATTTTTGGTGAATTAGTTGGGTGGGGGGGATTATTAGGGGTTAGGTAGTGTAGGTGTTAATAGGTTAGTGTAGAGGGGGGTTAGGTACTCATAGGACTAAAAGCCTTACATTGTGTGCCAAACAGCATTCCCAGCCTTACAATTTTATTGACTGTCATTTTTTGACGGGCAAGTCGCTAGTAACAATAAGAATAATTAGTTTCTCTAGGTGATAATAATGCTATCCCCTCTACCAGTTGTTACCTTATTAATGCCTGCACATTTTATACTGGTTATATCACCATTATATTTCCATTGGATATCAATCTGAGAGATTACATTTTTGATGTGTGTTTGCATATAATGCATCTAAATTAAGTTACCCATTATAATACTAGGGCATAATTTTGCTGACTAATTTATTTTAGTTTAATGTAAATATTTCCTACACATGTTTTTTTATTTTCATAAATTAGTTAAAATTAACTGTTAAAATATCTCCAGAAATGTACCACTTTGGCAGAAAAAGATGGAATTCAAATATGAATGAATGTAAAAATGCATTCAGTTCATTGAATCCGTTAATCTGTCTCTGTTACATACACATTTGTAGGTGTGATCAAGACCAGCAAACTACTATAATCAGAAAGATAGGAATAAATCTAATGAATAAAATATGAAGTTTATTCTAAAACATATCTTATTCAGGTATCTTGCAAAACTAAAGCTGCAAGAATCCGACAAGTAAAACTTTTTTGTGTTTAAAGTTTTGATTTCACATAATAATAATTAAGGAGCATCTGTATTATGATTTCTAATGCTGGCACCTCTGGGCAAACGGTTTTAATTGTTATAAATTCAGACACTAATGAAATTGTAAATATGGGCAGGAACTCATTACAAGCTGTTTATTAAACTATGCCAAAACATGACATATCTCAATGAAATTCATTGTGGCATATAAATTATGATTTTTTTGTGAATTTAACAATGTATTGTCTACTAAGGCCTTTTCAGAGCCATAGTTACTTATTTATATGTTTCATTCTTTTAAGTTCCAGTTGTTAGTGTCCACTGAAGGGAATGCATAGTGCTATTACAAACTCAAGTTTGGGTCAAGCCTGGCCCAATGTTTTTTGGCTTTCTTGGTGATTTGTGACTATAGTGCCTCACTGTCAAACACACACATATTATATATAAAGCCAAATTATAGTCTACAATAATAGCTTGCTTATAGTTGGCATTAAAAACAAAGGGCCATATTTAATTGCAAGCCCATAATTACATGGAACCCGACATTTTGGCTGCAGGTTACACATTTTCTACATATCTAGATGTATTCAATTGACTCAAGCCTGCAATTACAGGCTCTCAGCCACCACACGCAAACTATGAACCCATAAGTAACATTTCAGGGCATGGTCATGATTAATTAAGCAAGCCCGTAAGTTACATTTTAGACAGATCCAATAGTAAATGAGACAACATGGAGTTTAAACTACAATCAATTAGTGTTAATAAGTACAATTTGTGACCGGACTCGCAATGCAGAAATCAATAAAAATCATTAAAGCAACTGTTCGGGTTCCATTATATGTAGTAACTTATATCGATCCATGGATTCAATAACACAGAATAAAATGTAAATAAAAAACGTGTTATTGCAGATTTGCAAGCCCATGACTGGTACCAATATTTTTAAGTACAGTAATGTGTGTTTATTTGCTTTTACACTGTTACGAACAGGTGTTTAACCCACTTGCGAGTCAAATCTAGTACTTGTATAATTTTTTGATACATTCGCCATTTACGGGCTTGAAGGCAATTGTTGTAATTGAATATGGATTTTGCATCTTTAGCAGTGGTAACATTTACGGACTTGAAACATCAAAGGAGGAGATGGAACGAGGTTACATTTTTGACAACTTTTGAGCCTGTTGAATAACAGTAACATTTACAGGCTCCATTACGTGCTCAGGTAATTACGATTTAGACAATTGAATGAGGCCCTAACATTGCAAAAAATAATGAAAAGAACAATAATCAGCAGTCCAAGCAGTAAATGAAAGCTTGGCAGGAGATATAAAAAGATTGAGCCTTAGGTGTGCACTTGCAGGAGTGCACTGGTGAGAAGTTTCACATTACCAGCCTTTTATTAAGCCAGGTGAACAGTGTGACAAACAGTAGGTTTATAGAGTTACGAAAGCCTGTGAAAAATGCAGTGACATTACAGTAACCAAGATCAACATGGAAACATGAAAGTGGCATCATGATAACCAAGAAAATCACTGAAAACAAGTGATATCATTGTTATAATGTCAATAACAAATATATAATTATGAAGGTACGTCTGTTTCCTCTAAGTCACATGGTAAATAACCTTATATATGCCAAGATTAAATAAAGATCATGTTACTTAGTATACTACCTAACAATGTCTCTGTTATTTTGCATACTCTAGTTGAGATGTTTAGCTTGAATAGCTAACAAACAGAGCAAGGAAAAATACTCTCATAAAAATAAAATATATTTCAAAATAGGGAAATTTAAAGGGCCACTTAATTTAGTAAAATTTTGATCATAGTAAAGATCTCCTAAAAGAATATTGAAATACTTTTTGATTTTTTTTAAATACGTGCATTTTTCACTAAGAATTTAAAATACATTAAATTTGTGTTCACAAGTGTCAGTGACTGCCCACATCCATACACAGCTACAGCTCTGTGTAGTGAGCAAAAGAAAAAAGAAGTTAACTCTTACCACATCTATATAGGCAGGCTATACTTTGTTATGTAAACAGACTTAAAACATTAGATTTTTAAGCTGTAATTAGTGTAATTTAAAAATGTTATCATTTTAACATACAATCTTGTGTTCTTTCACACCACAAAGAGTACTTACAATGAGGTAAAGGGCCCTCTAACCTACTAACACTTACCACCCTAATCATTGCATAATACAGAAATGATCATAGAAGTCAATTATATTTATGGAACTGTTATAAAATATAATGCCATAGCAAAATAACGTAACACAATGTCAGTATCACATATAATAGTTGTCAAACTGCGACTTGTCGTCACGCTTGCAAGCCTCGCCAAGCGAGGCAAGCCGTTGAGGCATTGAAGCATTCCGAGCTTGCAGGACTATGCAGGGCAATGAGCGCCAAGCGAGGCGAGCAGTTGAGGCATTGAAGCACGCGGGACTTAGGCTGAAATGAGCACTTGAGCAGCCGCATAGCACTTAGACGGCGCCGTTACACATGCAAGCTCAGGGGGGAAAAATACAACCTCGGAAAATTACGAATTTAACAGCCGACCAGCGGAAATAAAAAAATAATAAAAAATAAATAAAACCACACTTTAACAGACAGCACAGGGGGAAAACCAGGAAGCCTGGGAGTGAAGCTACATGCGATTTTGAGCCTTATTTACGGTGTTTCTTCAACGAGAAAATCGGCTGAGCGGAAAAAAAAATGGCGGACGAAAAACTTACAAAATTCTGAAACTGGATGAAAATGAGGCTGAGCAAAGCCAGGCACGCGGGACTAACAAAATACACGACGGCAAATACACTAACAGGGCTTGCGATGATCACTGATGTTGCTCAGAGAAGCAAAAGCCTCACATTGTTTGGCAAACAGCATTGCCTGGCTTAAAATGTTATTGCCGTCATTTTTGACGGGCAAGTCGCTAGTCCTAATATAGTTCATAAATGAACATGCAAAGCATAATCTCTGTTTAACTCTAGTTCTGCTGGGAGAATCTGAATGGATACAGTGGAAAGAGAAAGGTTATCTGTTCGTTACTTACTCATCAGTGAAAAAAGGTTATCACAAGGTTTTCTTACATAAAAAAAAAATCTAAAATGCAAATTATGTTGGGTTTTAATTCAATATCAATTATTTCATATTAATATATTACTTTAATATATGTACATGTGTTAATGATCATAATGTTTCTTTAAAACCTGTAACATATTTGTATCTTTGTACAACAGATTGCTTTGTACATATGGCAGAAGGTGGATGGACAGGAGCTCACGTCTGTGCCAGAGTTTTGTACGGATAATCCTACCTCATCCCAGGCTTCTGAATGTGCCACTGGATTCAACAAATTCCTGCCTCTATGTGTAAGTAGCACCCAGAGAATTCAGATATCTTGGTTTCCTTGTTTTTACTTTTATTATGCAAACTATTTTACCAGACGTCCATTTTATATGAAAGGGATAAATAGCAGCTATTTTATTAGATAATTAAAAGTCAATCTCTCCGTGTATTATTTATATGAGCTATCAAACTTTTCTTTTGCAGTTTAACAATATTCACACATACATTAAAGCTTGATTTCGTAACTCTGCAACATGTTGATTTCTTGTACTGTTTACTTTTATAAATGTGTAAAGATACGTTGTTTTATGTTGCACTCTATGGAATAATATAAATGTGTTTTTTTTATGAGAAAAAATACCACATACGTAACACAAAACAAAAAAAGTAAATGCACATTTAATGTATTAGATTTGCATTTTTTTTCCGGGTGTGTGATTATAATAATATGTTGGCACAATTAAATTATTTTTCAAAAAATATAAAGTTTTATAACTGTTTACCAAAGAACTTCACTTCCTGTACTATTCTATGGAGATTAGTTGATGTTTAGTGAATAGGTCTTGTAAAATTAGCATGAGATCTGGAGCCGTTGCATCTCACCAGTGAAAACCTTTTACTCTTGTACATGGAAATACCACAAACAAAAAAAGAAGGATTTAGTAGTGAATGAAACCAAGTAATAGACAATCATTTAACTAGGGTCATTTGATTTAACGGAAACATCAGTTATTTTTAGAAAGAAGTGGGTGTTTGTAAGAAAGGGCCTAGAGTTCTGAATTTTGATCCAGATTTTCCAGTTGATTTGTTGATGTTAGAGTATAACAAAAATAGAAAAAAATTGCCAGAACTCCTTTGCGATTCAAACCATTATAAACATTTTGGTACTTCAATAATCTATTTACTAGTGCTTCAGTGACATGTTCAAGGGGTCAGTCCCTCCTTGTTTTCAACCTTTCTCTCCCCATTCAGGCCTCTTTCTCATTTGAACATTTATTTAACATTTCTCTATGAGGACTGGCAAATAATTAAAACGTTCCATATGACATAAGTCTAAAAATCATAACTGTCATAGTACTTGCCTCTATTCAGCTTGCCCATTTCACATGAAATTACCAATTGGTTCAAGCGGAGTCAGCATAAATCTGCAAGTCTCACGCTCCACGCACCAGGGGTCTAAAACTTCTTCTTTAAAGTCCAACAGATGTTTTTTTTAATCCGTTCAACTACAAACCATGTTTAGAGCACGGAAAGGTGCTTGACACACTACTCCCACTTACAGATGGAGTTTGAGACTTATCCATGCAAGACTAGGTTCTAGCTCCTTTTCTTTCTTTCACTATCTCTGCTTGTGAAACCACATTCGACTCGCTTGTATACATTTTTAGAGAGCCAAAAAATCCCTTTTAAGTAAGCTCTTGATTTTGACTAGGAGCTTTCTGTATATATGTTGGATCTACACCCTAATACACATACTGAATATATTACGTTTATGTAGCTTTTATGTAGCAAAAAGCACAATAAATATATCAATAACAGATTTTTTTTATTTACTGGACTTTTCTGTCATTATCTTTTTGTTCATGAATTCCTCAGAATTTGAGATGAAAGCCTTGTAATGTCTAAAAGGTTAGCATTTGATTTACCTTTGAAATTTTAACTTTATATTATGTATGCTTTTTATTATGTGTTCTGTCAGGATGGAGGCTTTCACCTGATCAATATTCCATGCATGTGTAATTAAATATTGTAATGTCCAATGCACATTGTTTAATAGTTGTACACTAGCCAGAACTTTAAATTGATGCACAGACAATAGATTGCAAACCTTGTACAGGAACCTTGACAGATGCACTGAAGAATTTCTGCAAGCCGTCCGTGCAATGCCATTTCAAACAAATTGCAGCCTTCAGATGACTTTCAAGGGGAGTTCGAACAATATATTAAGTAGATGAATCAGTGTCAGGATAGGCACTGGCATTAAAGGACTGACTTACATAAGAACTTGGCAGGGTCTTCTGATTGCCTTCTGCAGTTGGGCGGTCAGTTGTTATAAATATTGGGTTATTTGATTCTAACTACAGCAACTTCAGAAATGTGTTTGAAATATGTGCATATTATGCAAATTATCTTAACTCATGGTCATTGACAAATTTCAATATGTGCGTTAACTGAATTCTAATACATACCTGCCGTGCAGATCTAAGCCCTGTAAGAGTTTTTTCTTCAAACTAAAGATATATGCATAAATAAGCTTTCTGTAAAATGTATTATTGCACAGCATTCAGCATTGTAGGATTGAGCCTCATAGGCTTGTTAGGGTAGGGTGGGCAACTCCTGCTGTCAACAGGTCAGGTTTTAAAGGGATATCTATCTTTGCTGGATTATGGATGCATCTAATGGAGGAGAATCAGTGTGAAAAAAAAAGGTTTGCATGAAAAAATACCAAAATATACATTTAAACACTCACTTTGAAGTCAGCTGAATTTCTTGCATTTGCAAACGGTTGGCTTTCAAAGCTGACACCCCAGCCAATATAAAAATTAGCATAACAGTCCAATTCAGTTTGACCAATCACATGCAGCATGGTATCCATTTTGTTTTTGAATGATTTGTTTTGGACAATTAGGTTAGCTTAAACTCTTGAACTAACTTTCCTGTCTGTGGTGCAAAGCAGCTGGGAAATGTAGTGCATCACTGATGTGACAGGAAGCTGCAAGGATATTGGCTGAGCAAGCAAGAGCAGGTAAATAGTGGGTTAATATTGCTCCCTGTATGCTGCATGCTGATTGGGGGGAGGGGGGTCAGATGCCTGTTTAGACACCCCCTGAAGGTGTCAACATAATCATTAGAGGGATTTTTAGATATTAATCATAATAAAATGTTTTATGAGATGTGCTGCATACGCATAGGTAGCTTTTGGCATATTGAGTACAGAAATGTATTAATCTAGCTCACTTAGATAGCCCTTTAAGGTTGATTCCTCAAAAGTTGATGATTAAATAGGCACAGATATGTTTTCGAGTTGTTGTAGTGCTGTAAATGCCAAGTTTGCAAATAATTGTTTTTAGAAAAAAGAAAAATTCCAATGCTAGGAATTTGAACTTATATTTTCTTAGCTGTAATCAGACCTATAATCCTTCCTCCTATGCTAGACTCTTATCAGTAATTTGCAACTAAATAAGATATTCTGGGGATCCGGTATGTGTCAGTTGTCACTGGGTGGTTTGAGCTGCCACATTAGAGACATTCAGCAATTGTTGATATATGAGGAAGGTTGATTCTTCTGTGGTAGAATAGGAGTGTTATTTAGAAGGGTTACACAATTCATCCAAAGTCCACCTCTATCTCTATATGGCCCCCACTACTATAACCAGCTTGGTTTACTCCAAGACCACCATGGCTATCTTTAAAAAAACTGACAGTAAAGCAAAGCCTCACATGTTTGTAAAAAACCTAACAAACTAACACCATTTTCAGTTTTGTAAACTATGAGAAAAAGTATTTTTATTTAAAATCTTAATGTTTGAAACTCCAATAGTTTGGCATTTAAGTGTCTGTGGTATTGTTATCAGTCACGGAGGGGTAATCGAGACTTTTGGATTTGACAGCTACTACTATTCTCCATACTTGCTCTCAAGCAGAAACGCAGAAGGAGATCTGCAAGGTCCGCTTCTGTAGAATTGTAAATACACCTCTCAACCATCACCAAATTATCATGAATGCCTCAAAGGATCAGCAGAGGCATCATTGTTGTTTCTAATTAAGAAACTACCATTATGCCATTTGTGCACTCAGGCTCCCATTTTTAAAACCTTTTTTTTTTTTTCATCATGCAGTGGTCTTTTAATAAGGCATACAAGTGCCTTTTTTGCATGTGAATATATTTTGTACGAACATAAGAATTTAAATTATAATGTGTCTGCTTCAACTCACTGTCACTGACAGGGCCCTTTCTGGAGTGAACTTTTAATTGCTTAAATGCCACCCTCTAGTTTTATTGCTGTGTGTGCAGTTTGCTAAGTCTCTTTCATGTATGAGAATATATTTTAATAGGAAGAGACAGATTAAAGACTTTAGTAATAGTTTGTTCCCATGAACTGAGAGAGCCAGCATAATTTTGTAAATTTATTATAATGGAAGATTTACTTAAAATACTTTTTCCCTGCTCTGTATTCTCTAAAAGCTATTAAGCCATCATATTGAACTTACTGTTTTAATGATTTCTGTATGTGTACATGTTGCATGTACTGCATTTTTTCTTTTGGATAATTATTAGTAAAATTCCTGATTAATTAAAAACATTTAGATGGTAAAGGCATATTTAAGTTTCCTGAATTTATAGTGCATCCAACAGAGGAGAATCCGTAGTGTATGAAAACATTTGTTGCATGAGAAAACCCCAAAATAAACATTAACAAACTCACCCGATGTTTGAATTTGTAAGCAGTTTTTTTTTTTTAATCATTAATCTTTATTTATTTTTTGATCCATTCTCTTTATTATTGAAGACAAGTTAATAATATAACATTGCATAGATTACACAGAGAAAGAAGAGGACAGCAGGCCAGTCAGGTTTTACAGCAATACAATTCCCCAGTATTTTAACAAAGAGACTGCATGCAGTTTTCACAATTATCTTACTGGTACATTACTTCATTTTTATCCTGTGCCCTGTCTATCCCTCTATGTCTTCAAACATGGTATTATTTTTATTTATTATTGTCTACCTCTTATCAGGCGATAATAGTACAGAAACTGAAAAATATTAAAATCAACTATGTCAACTTAGAGGGGTAGGAAAAAAAAAAAAAGGGGGGGGGGGGGCTGGGTTAGAAAATACCTGGCGTACTCTTCCAGTGCCGCACCGGCTGAGATTCTGTTGGTATGAATGGTCATCCGGGCTCCCCCACGACCGCCATCCTTTGGCAAGAGCTTCATTCCCTACTTTCTTAGTCATATCCCCACCTTAATGCTGTAGGCCGAGGTCAGCCATGGAGTCAAAATATTTTGGAATAGGGGGACCGTGTTCTGCAGGACATGGGACAGTCTCTCGTTTACCATAACATAGTTCATTTTCAAAATGATCTCTCTGGAGGTCAGTGTTGCAGCTTTCATGTTTTTTGCAATACAACTTTTGGTGGCGAGAGCCATGAATTGCCATAATTTGTTTTGGCTTTTAGAGAGACTGGGTCCATGAACCCCCAGAAGACAGGTCTCAATCTCTGGCCCCAGCTTGGTTTCTGTCACTTGCGAGAATAAGTCTGTCATCTCTTTCCACACCTTCTGCACTAATGGACACGTCCACCATATATGTAGAAAGTCTCCCCTAGCTTTGCACCCTCTAAAACAGTCCTTGCTAAGACTATTATTAATCTTGGACATTAGGTAGGGCGTATAATAGGTCCTGTGCAAAAAACTTTGACTGAGGTCTCAAGTAGGCTATATGTGTATGAAACTTTTGTTAAGTTGGTACAAATTTCTCTCCAGGTTACTCCATCTAGCTCCCTACCTAGGTCTTTCTCCCATTGGAGCATATATTTCGGCTTCTGTTTGTTCAGAGAGTCATTCAGAAAAGAATATAGAGACCCAAGGAGGCCTTTGATAGAGGGCAGTTTTGCACATATAGTCAACCACCAGGAATGTTTAGGGCTCCCATGTACCCGGCTAGTGATGACATCCAATGTCTAATTTTTCTGTAATTCCAGAGTTCACTCTCTGGTATGTGATATTTAGTTATAAGGAAGGTGTGGGATAGCAGAGCATCTTCTGAAAACCAGGTTCCTGCTCTTTCCTTTGGGCTGCTAAGCCACCATTGTCTAGAGGTGAGGCTAAACGCCATCCCAAATTCTGGGAAAGATCTTACGGACAACAATGGCGATAGGAGGGGAACCAAGCCGCCGACCCGGACCAAGACCAAGCCGCTAAAGTCGATATTATGGGATTAGAGTGTCGCTGTTTGACGCCTGAGGGGGGCCCATCCCAGACTATAGTATCCCACGAGTGGGGTCTCATTTGCCAATTTTTCCACAAAGGTCAACAGCGGTTGTAGCTTACCCGAGTGGGCCAGTGGAATGTACGCGAGCTGCGCCACTGTCAAATAAAGTCTCAAGTTCGGGCACGAGAGTCCACCTTGAGACTTCTGCCGGAACACAGTCTTTCTTGCTATACGCGGCGACCTACCCCACCATATAAATTTAAAAATAGAAGCCTGAGAGTTTATCTAGTTCCTTCATATCTAGCGGAATTGGGAAAGTTCTAAATAAGTACAGTATTCTTGGCAAAACCGTCATTTTTACCAAATTTAACCACCCTGTCAACGAGATATGGTATTTCGCCCAGCATCGCATTTCTTCAATTAGTTGTTTAAATAAGGGCGGGAAGTTGGCCTTATATATGTCCAACAGCTTACTGGTGATTCTAACTCCCAAGTATTTAATAGAGTTTGTAGGCCATTGAAATCTATACTCCGCTTTCAAAGCCTCTGTCTTTTCAACATTGATTTGTAGGTCCGATAGGACGCCGAATCCGCCTGGGGTTGCCAGCAAGGCTGGAATCGATGTTGCTGGGTCCGTTAGTGTGCAAAGAAGGTCATCCGCAAATAGCGAGCATTTCAAGTGGTGAAGACCCACCTGCATTCCCTTTATCTCAGTGTTGCATCTAATCTTTTGAGCCGGAGGCTCGATCGCCAGAGCAAATAGCAGTGGAGACAGTGGGCATCCTTGCCGGGTTCCCCTCTGGATGGCTATAGAGATGTTTTCCGGTCCCTGGAGTTTCAGATTTTTGTACAGTGTTCTGATAAGTTGTATGAATCTCCCTTCAAAGCCAAATTTAGCTAGTACTGCGTACAGATAAGACCACTCCAGTGTGTCGAAGGCTTTTACCATATCAAGAGCTAGCACACAAAGGGGGGTCTTACTCTGGGAGGCCAAGTGGATGACATTCATAGTCCTCCGTATGTTATCAGGTGTCTGTCGATGTCGGATAAAACTCGTTTGACCCTTGTGGATCAGAACCGGAAGGAACCCCGAGATCCTATCTGCAATAATTTTGGCTAGCAGTTTAAGATCCCCGTTTATAAGGAATATAGGCCTATAATTCTTCGGGTCTAGTGGGTCCCTGCCTTCTTTGGGAAAGACAATTAAGTCCGCCCTGTTTAGCTCCAGGGGCATCGGTTCCTCGTTTAGGATGGAGTGAAACAATTGGCAAAGGTATGGTGCCAGGATATGCGCAAAAGATTTGTAGTAAGAGTTGGTAAAACCGTCAGGGCCGGGGGGCCTTCCCTGATTTCAAGCTGTTGATGGCTTCTAATATTTCCTCTACAGTTATGTCTGAGTTGAGTGTAGGCGCGCTCTGGTCTGGGACCTTGGGGAATCTAAGTAAGACCGAAGAAGATTTGCATTGGGTTGCAGCTTCGTGCAGTATATCAAGCTATAAAAGTCAGCAAACGTTCACTTGATGATATTTTGGCTGACCATTATCTGTCCCTTTGTAGTTCTAATCCGCAAGATCCTAGACTCCGCTATCTTAGACCGAAGCTTCTTAGCCAATAGAGAATCCGGCTTGTTGGCCTTGGAGTAGAATAGTTGCTTGGTTCGTCTAAGGGTTTTTTCCGTTTTGTGGGAAAGTACTGCGTCTAACTCAAGCATACACTGATCTATCATCTGGCGAAGTCTTGAGGAGGGGCATGACTGGTTCCTAGACTCTAGGTCCTGCAGCGTAGTGGTAAGTTCCTGCTCTTTGAATTGACCTTGTTTTTCAAAAGCAGAAGCCAATTTAATGCAGGAGCCCAGAATTAAGGCCTTGTGGGCCATCCATACCCAGCCTATGCTCGAGTCAACAGGTCTATTACACTCAAAGTGAATGAGCTTTTACTCGCTAACCCAGAGCTGTCGGAACAAATTGAAAAAGATCTTCACTTTTAGTTTCCAAGCATACGGTGTGGAGATATTCACCCCTAATTCAATGTCTATGCTCACCGCTGCGGGATCTGACTAGGGGCATACCTGTATTTCCGCCCTCTTTGAGCGATCAAACAAGGACGAATCGATCAAGAAGGTATCAATTCGCGAATATGATCCGTGGGTGTGGGAATAATACGTATAGTCCCTTTAATGTGGGTGATGCCCCCTCCAGGCGTCCACCAGACCCAAACCGTTTAGTGCCTTCTTAATTAGTTCGAGTACCGGTCTGTGGCCGGAGTACCCGAGCGGTCCAGGCCTTGATCAAAGGCAAGGTTAAAATCCCCTCCCATCACCATCGTGTTACAGGAGTAAGGCTCTAAAAGCCTCAGGATATGCAGTAGTGATTTATGTGGTGCATTGGTAGGAGCATAGAAGGAAATTAGGGATATTTTAGTCTCCAGAACTGTTCCATGGAGTATTACACTACCTGAAAGGGGAAGTTACGATGAATCAGTGTAGAGGCCCCCGCTTTCCTAGTAGCTTGGGTAGAGGAATAACTGGTGGGATAGTCTCTGCTAAGATAAGTTGGTATATGATTGAGGGCAAAATGTGTTTCCTGCATGAATATAATTGATGGCTTAATATCTTCATAATACATAAAGGCCTTCTTTCTCTTGAACTGGGAATTAAAGCCCTTAACGTTGTGAGTCACAAAAGTAAAGTTTGCGTCAGCCTGTCATGTATAGTGTGAGGCTGTAATGTCCAGTCATCTTACCTTGTCCTGTAGAGGACCAAACAAGGAGAGAGCGGTCAGGAGGGAGCCGAGGCCACCCTTGAAAGCCAAGCATGGCCCACATTGGAGCGTAGAAGGAGAGAGTACACCAGGGGGAGAAGGGAAAAAAAGGGACACAAATTAAATAAGTAATAACAACTTTCTAAATCTTTACAATTAGTAAAACTAAACATTCATAGTAACTCAATGGATCTTTCAAACACATCTTCCTACACCAGTCGTCTATCCTGGCGCCTAAGGGAAGGATTAGTGGACCTGCCACTCTTCCAAAAAAAACCAATAGGAAGGGGTTGACAAATTCCAGGGGAGGGACAAGAGAAAAAAAAAAAAATCAGCCTATGAGGGGGAGTATCTCCAGATCTAGAAATCATAGTGTAGTAAATTAATCTTTATTTTTCAGCCAACTGTCATAAAAGCAATTCATACTTGTAGATTTAAACACACGTCATAAACTCCATTTAATAAAATCTGAAAGTCTTTCGTTTAACTGTGACCTTCCTCCAGTTTTTTCTTTTTTTTCCTTTCTCCGTTTGACTGTAGCTGTAGATTTAGTAAAACATATTAACTAAATGAACCTAAAACATAATAAATTAAACTGAACTAACTCTAACATTTAGGTGAGGGGGAGATACTTGAGTGAGTCATAGTTGATTTTGTTTCCTTTATCCCTAATGGGTTTGAACTCCAGATTAAAATGTTGTCAATAAAATTGCCACTGAATCCGTACCTGTTCAGCTTCGTAAGCAGTTGATTTTGAGAGTTAACAACCCTTGAAATATATGCTAAAATTGGCATAACATTCATAACTCATTTTGGCCAATCACAGGCAGTAAAAACATTTATATCAATCTGTAGAGCCAGCTTGTGCATCAAAGAATCATGGGATGTGTAGTCCTGTTTTGACCTGGGAACAGGAAGGAAGGAGAAGTCGGACATTGCTGTGTAGATTTCTGTATTGAGCTGCTGCTGGCTTGAAAGTTAATAAAGGGTTAAAATCCATACCCAAATGCATTGTTTCTCTTGGTAGGTACGCTATGCCTATGGAGGCAGCTCTGGGGTGTGGAAAACAAGTTTTATTTTTAAATAATATAAATCTGTGTGTGTATAGAATGACTCAATGTAATGTGTGTTTCTAATATAAGCTGCTTGTGTTAGATTAGAAAAAAGGTACAAACAGGGAACTAAGATATATCTTTAAGTCTTCTAAAAATAATTACTAAATAGCAGATATTATTTTTCCAGTTTTATCCTATATTTTGTTATAAACAACAATACAGTCTGTAATACTAGCAAATCATACTAAATTTTACTCCTAAATACTTATCCTCATTATCTACAGTATACCTCTATAACCAATTCTTTCTTTCATTCAGGATTTTTTCATTTTATTTGGGGTATAATAAAAAGGTTTGAAGTACTGTGAGGCCATATCAGGTCCTTCAAGTTAAACAGGATGTCTGCCACTAAACTACCTTTTTTTATTTTGCAAGTCTAGTCCGTCTAGTTTGCCAGTTTGTGGAGGGCACAAACTGCTGTTTCTGTACTGACACAGTGCTTAACTGAAGTCAAAAGCCGAAGAGCCAATCAAACTGTAGTGTATATGCAGTTCAAACTATGGCAGTTATATTCAGATGTTACACTTGTTACGGCACTTCCTACTCATTATAATATTCATTATGTTTGCATTTCAAATTGGCTCCTAGAGCCCGGTCTCATCTGTAAAGTTTGGTTTGGCTGCTCCCTACACAGAAATCTGTTGCGGCTACAGAGCAGGATTTACGTCTGAGCGGAGTGCTCTAATCTGGGGGCTTGAAAGAATTACATTAGTGAAGAAGGGGGACAAAGCTCCCACAGCCAATTTACGGCAGTGCCCTAACTTGGAGCACTTGATTTACATGGAGGCCTTAGTTGTTAATTGTGTTAACATTTATTTACTGGCCACTTTAATGGTCCAGCTTTTATAGCTTTTAGCTTCAAACATTACTATAAACATATTTTCCATTTTTTCGACATTACAAGGTTGACCACAAGAAAACTTTTTTTTGAAAATGTTGTTTTGTTTTTTAGGCTGGAGATTCTTCCATATCTTCCAAACTATTAGTTCTTCCCTACAGCTACCTCATTGCTGCACAGCTTTAGTGACAGAGGATAATTTACATTAATTTTGCTGCACTGTGCAGTAATCAGTGTACATTTTCTCACAACAAATGAGAAAACAGTGGCTCTCTAAGTTAATATATTTTATTTCAAAATAATTGTGTTTACTTGATTTTATGCTAATTTAATGAAAATGGGAAATATAATTAACAGCATGAGACAAAACTGAATATGTAACTGCACAGCCTTTGCCCCTATGTAGCTTCAACTATTCATTATTTTGTAGCCTTTTGTTCTATTCGATTTTGGTTGGTTTTTATAATCTGCTCAGCGTGTCCTTCCTCATAGATGTTGCATAACGACTTAGAGTTGACTTAATAAAGTCTTATAATTAGTTGATAATTAGTGAATTATTTATAACAAATGTTCTGTACTACACTCCATGTTCTTTGGCTGAGTGATATAGATAAATAATCAGGGTATTGGTGTATAAAGTAATAATGTTTTTATTAAATCAGATGCAATACTGGTTTAGATGCTACCATTGCATTAGAATTGCATTGTCCTGTCTATTTTAATGATTGTCAGATCTTAAATGCTCTTGACTTGATAACGAGCGGTGTGCCTCTCAAAGGCTTGTCACTCCACTGTATACTGCAATACTCTGATTATTTGATTATTTATCTGGAATACTGGACATTCATGGTTACTGCAGTCTTCACAGCTCAGTAATATTATTAGTGTCATACTTTAATAGTTAAGGTCTCTTGAACGTTCCTTTTATAAACTCTTTTTTAATGAGCTTATAACTTTTTGTTGGTTTGACGTATCTGTTTGAAATTTAGGATGAATTGGAGGACTGCTTTTTTTGCCAATTTTCATGAAATTCTCTGCAGCCCCAAAAATTTCATTTATGTTGCAATTTGGGTTGATGACAGCATATATTTCCCATAGGAATTTCTTGAAAGTTTCTCACTTGTAGGAAAAAATTTACTAAATGGATTTGTTTAAAATCTGGCAATGTAATAGTGATCTAAAAAGCCGGCTGTCCCTTTTGGATATTTTTAGATAGCTTAAGCCGTTTTTGAGATATAATAGTTTAACATTTTAGTGTAATGAGCATGCTCATTAGAGACTTGTGCACGTGAGCTACTGTCAGATTCCATGCATTTTACCTTCAATGCCTTACCTGCAATGGTGGACATTCGCCAATGGGATGAGTAATGAAATGTCAAACGATTTAAAAGTATATTAGCTTGCCTGCAATGAAGGACGTTGACCAGAGGGGGCGAGAGGATGATATGTCAAGTGATTTAAAAATAGTTTGGCTTAACTTCAATGGTGGATGTTTGCCAGTGGGGGCGAGGCATTGATAGTTGATGACATGTGGATGAATTTGTTTGTTCAGTCCGGAGTGAGAGAGAGAAATTTATCCTCTGGACCTAGCATGTGGTAATATTCATTCCTGCGGTATGGCGGATGTTCGCCTTTACAGGTGAGCGAATTTCATTAATATGAAACATCATGCACATATTACTTAAAAAAAATTAAAATTTGAATTACTATAAATTAACATTCACCTGCGAGCAGGTGAGCAAAGGTATACATTACTAAACCATTTACCTTGTAATATATTACTTTTCTAAAGTTTAGCAGGAATATGTCATCCATAAAAAGGAATAACACTACTTTATTTTAACTTTGGAAACTGCAACATTTGGTGTTAATGTGGAAAATAATTACTTTATAAACCAGTAGTACATTACCACATGCACTGTAAGGCTGTGGCAGTTGAGTCGAACACATTTATGGAATTCAAATACATATTTAAGTGTCATGGATTATGAATGCATCTGATAGAAAAGAATCAGTAGTGTATGAAAACATTTTTTTTTTGCATTAAAAAAAATACAGAAAAAACATTAAAAAAACTCACCCTGACGTTTGCAAATTTCAGTTTTCTGCCACTTGATTTTGAGAAGGAACACCCCTTGAATTTTGCCCATATTCACAGGCAGCTATAACATTATTTAAATGACTGGGAAGTCAGTGTGTCCAGCAAAGCATCATGGGATGTGTAGTTTTTTTTTTTATTCCATCAACAAGAAAGCAAAGAGGATCTCAGGCATTGCAGTGTGGATTTCTGCATTGTGTTGCTGTTGACTTGAAGGTTAGTATAGGGTTAAAAATATAAATGAATGCAGTTTTTCTATTTGTAGATACCACTGGTCTATAATTCCCCGGATTTGCTTTTGCTCCCTTCTTAAATATAGGTGTCACATCTGCTTTTCTCCAGTCATCTGACAGCAACCCGGTGTTCAGTGAATCTTGAAAAATGTAATATAATGGTTTTGCTATTACAGAGCCCAGTTCCCTCAGTACCCTTGGATGTATTCCATCAGGACCTGGGGCTTTAGTAACATTTGTTTTCCATCCTCTTTTGGATTTCTTCCTGAGTTAACCAATTATTTGGTGAAGGTAGTGTAGCCCTATTATTTTGCAGTGACCCAACCACTGGTACAGCCCTTGTGTATGCCGAAGAAAAATCACCTATTTAGCTCATAGGCCTGTTTCACATTGTAATGCTTCTATAGCTTCCGCCCTGGCCTTCTTTCCATTAATATATTTAAAAAATATTTTAGGGTTAGTCTTACTCCCTTTTGCAACTAATTTTTGATTTTCTATTTCAGTCAGTCTGATAACCCTTTTTGCAACCTTGTTGATTTTCTTGTACTTACGTAAAGCAATCTCTGTCCCCTTTTTTTTGTATAATTTAAATGCCTGTTTTTTACTCTGGATCTTGATCTTTAAATCATTATTACGTAACATTGGATGGGATTTACTCCTTTTAATTTTATTCCTATATGGTGATAAATATGTTTATTTAGTAAGGATTTGAACATTGTCTATTTATGTTCAGTGTTTTTACCTATCTGTTCTCTGTCCCAGTCTATATGTTGTATTGCTGCCCTTATACCATTAAAATATGCCCTTTTTAAAATTAAGAGTTTTGTTGGCCCCTTACAGTTTTGTTTTTTTAATTCAATCTCAAATGACACTGTGTTGTGATCACTGTTTCCCAAAGGTTGCCCTAATTTAACATTTTGATACTTTATCAGTATTATTTGTTATGACTAAATCCAAGATAGCTTAATTTCTAGTAGATTCTTGTATAACCTGGTCCAGATAATGATCCCAGAGTGTACTCGAGAACCTGCTCCCCTTAGCTGAACTGCTGGTCTCATTTATTCAGTTTATTTCAGGGTAGTTAAAATCTCCCATTATTAAAACGTGCCCATGCTTAGCTGCATTATCTATCTGTAACAATAATTGCATTTCCTCACTTTCAATTATATTTGAGGGTTTATAGTATACTCCAACCAGTATTATTTTGTAATTTGCTGCTCCGCTATTTAACTCTACCCACAAACATTCAACATTACCGCTAGTTCCACCATAAATATCTTCTCTGACTATAGGCTTATTTTCAGGCTCAACATATACATAAACCCCTCCTCCTCTTTTAACATTCCTAAATAGGTTATAACCATCCAGATTAACAGTCCAGTTATGAGATTCATCCCACCATGTTTCAGTATTGCCTATTAAATCCAATTTTTCATTAACTGCTAATAATTTGAGCTTGCCCATTTTTCCTGACAAGCTTCTGGCATTAGCAAGCATACACCTTACGTTATGAGTTTTTGTTTTGAAGTGCCTACTTCTGTACTTGAGTTACTTAGTAATACCTCCCTATTGACTATACTAACCGTCCCCCCATCTCCTCCCCCATGAGTAGTTAATCCATCCCTTATCCCCTCTACTCTTTCTACCCCATTACATTCATCTAGTCCCTACCCCCACCTACTAGTTTAAAAACTCCTCCAGCCTTTCTACCATCCTATCCCCTAGCACAAAAGCTCCTTCATCACTAAGGTTAGCACTACGGAATATGTTGGCACGTTACAAATAAACGATAACAAGGTGCAATACATCCATGCTATAGAGATTGTACTCAAGTGAGAAGTCAGCCCAGTGCTCTAAAAACCCAAACCCTTCCTTAGTGCACCACATTTTTAGCCACGCATTAACCTCCCTAAGCTCCTTCTGTCTCCCTGAACTAGCACGTGGCACTGGTAGTATCTCAGAAAATACTACCTTGGAGGTCCTTGCCTTAAACGTATTCCCTAGGTCTCTAAAATCATTCTATAGGACACTCTACCTTCCACCAACTTTGTCATTGGTACCAATATGTATCAAGACCTCCGGTTCATTTCCAGCCCCTCCCAAAAATGTATCTACCTGATCCACAACATGCCAAACCCAAGCACCCGGGAGACCGCAAAATGCTCACTTGCTAGAATCTGGATTACAAATCACCCTTTCTATCTTCCTAATAATAGAGTCCTCTATCACCAAAACCTGCCTATTCTGGCCTTCCATTCCTCCAGTAGAACTGTTCTCCTGGCTGTTAGAGGGAACAGCCAGATCTGGCATTGCTATTCCTGAATGGACATCCCCAGCAGTGTCACTCAATCTAGCAAATCTGTTGGTGTTTGCCAGCTCAGAACTGGCCTGCCTCCTCCTCGTGTTCCCCCTGCTTCCCCTTGTAACTGTAACCCAGCTACCTCCTTGGACATCCTCACTAGCCAAATCTCCACCCTCCATGCTAGGCCCAGCTAAACTGTGCTCAGTGAGCACCAACTCCCTTTCCAGTGGAAATGCTCACATGTGTCACAGAGGTATGGGCCCTGGATTATCTGTTCCAGTAGTGCATACATATTATAGGATGTACACTGAGTGAGGTTGCCACTGGACTGACTCATAGTTATCGTCTACAAAAATACAGTGTTAAAAATAAATAAAAAAACAATATAGTTGTGTAAAGCTTTATAAAAACAAAACAAAAAACACAACTTCAACTTCTTCTCTTCTCTGCACTATAAGTTTGCCCTCTTTTCTTTGAACTCCCTCCTTTTATTTAAACGCCTGCACTTAAACTAGAATTGCACTTTTATTAGAACTGTTCACAAGCTCACAAGTTCTTGCTTTCCCCTGTTTAAATGAGATTATATCTACTCAGCTGTACACAATCAGTGCACACAACAAATAAACACACTTTACTTGCCAGAAGTAATGAGCTGCAAACAGACCCACACAAGTCACCAACTTATATGCTTTTTTAACACAGGCAGAAATATTCCCCTCTCACATGTACACAATCCGTGCACACAGCAAATAAACACACTTTACTCCCTCCTTTTTTTAAACTCCTACACTAATACTAGAACTACATTTGACACTACAACGGTTCAGTCTCCCAAGTTCGCCCTTTCCCTATTTAAATGTGATTCTGACTACTCACCTGTACCAAATCCCTGCACACAGCAAATTTAACACACTATTTGCCAGAAGCAATTCAGTTGCAAACACACAAGTCACAAACTTACATGCAAGTTTAACACAGGCAAAAACACTCCCTTCTCACAATTACACAATCCTTGTACACAGCAAATAAACACACTACTTGCCGGAAGCAATTCAGTTGCAGACCAGTTGGTAGAAAAACACTATCTGTCTCTCCTCAAAGTGATTTTGAAAAAGTCAGGTTTTTAACAAAACTAACCCAAACAGTTCAAAAATAATACAAACGGCTGCACTGATAAAATCCTGGAAAACAAACTTTTGTATAAGGGATCACAAAAAGGGATTCTTATGAGGATAAACATGTATAGTCCCAGTGCATATATATAAATAAATGTGTGTGTTTTAATACATTTTACCCCAAGCTCTTCAAAAGAGTTAAGAAGAAAAACTGATGTAATTGAAAAACCATTGGAAATTGTAAATGCCAAAAGCTACGCTACAGAAGTTTTACAGTTTAATTCAATTTGAATCACGCATCACCACTGCTGGATATTGTATATTTTTTATCAATAATGTAAAATGTTATACTCCACCGGGTTCCTAGATGAAACAAATTGCTAATAGATTAAAAATAATGGGATTTAACAGAGTGTTTATTGATAAAAATGTACCTATTAAGATTTTGATTCATAAATGAAATGTTTACTAGAAATCAGTACTATATAATCATGTTGCTATGATTAATTGTAGCATTGTTGTATTTGGACAGTTTTTCATTACTTTTGTTGTTTATTTTCTGACAACAAAACAGATCAGGAAGCAATAAATATCAAAGTGGCAAAAGAATGTGCAATTATTCTGCTTTGCATTAGTTATGATTCTGCTTTCTGTCTGGATCCTGGTATATTGGGATTTTGTTTTCATGCCTGTCATTAAGTTTTTATGAATTTATGTCAAAAATGTTTTTGTCATTTTGCTACAAAGCAAAAAATAAATAAAATAATATAGCACTTATTCTGAAGTTTAGGAAAAAAATGTATGTGAAATATTTAATACACCAACTAGATTAACAACTATGGGCCCTATTCTATTGGCCAGATACTTAAAGTTGTAAGTAAAGTTACTACTTTTCGCTACTTGCTAGTTACCCACCCACAATTACTACTGACAAGCCAGAGGCGTAATTTAGGGCTAGCCTCTCCATTGCTTTTTGGACATCCCAATCATTAAAAGTGCAACATACTCAAAGTTACACAAATTCCATATTCTATTTGAACTTTATGTCTAGCTCGCAAATTGTTAGACCCGCAACTAGAAAAAGTATCACATTTCAACAAGTAGTAAATAGGACTCGCAAAGTTTTTTTTAACGCCAGTACTGATAGCTGTAGCGGCAAATAAACACACAATACTGTACTTTTAAAAAGCATGGAAAGATATTGATTGCACAACAGTCTCAAACTTGCAAATATGCAATTAAAAATATTTTTAACTGTTATATATGTGTAATATCAATCCTGGTACTCAAGGGGTTAATACATATCATGAAACCCACGCGGACTAAACCAGATGCTCTAATTGGCTCTCCGAATGCTTAGTCTCTAATTGCAGGTTATGATTATATTATTTACTGACATCATGATGACGTTCTCATTTTCTATTGGCTGTGTCTAAGAAGTAAATTACGGACTTGGTATAATATTACAATCTCATATAATCCTGCCCCATGAAATCTTACTTTATGAAAGTAGTGTTTACGTATGGAGGCTGAGAGACTTCAGTTAAGTGTTATAGATAATAGAAGAGTTTAGATAAAAAAGCAGTCTCAGCCTAATTTAGAGTTTGAAGTAAATGATGGGCTTCTAATAGGATAGGGGTTCCCTGGTGGTCCAGTGGTTAGGAGTCGGTAATTTCACAACAGTGACCTGGTTTAGATTCCAGTCAGGGGACCAAGAGGTCACACCACCCTGAAACCATGCAGGATGGGGCCTGGTCAGTACTTGGAATGGGAGACAACCTATGAATACTAGGAGCTGTATGATGTGGCCACTGGAGAAGGAACTTGCAACCCACTCCAGTATCTCTGTTTCGGTTCATGAGATCATGGCGAGTTGGACACGACTGAACGTCACAACAAACACAACATTAATAGAATAGAGCCCTGTAAGCCATGAACATAAAAGCATTGTAAAGAAAACCCTAAAGGGTCACTGTACAAAGAAAATCATTTGAGGATTTTAACTTTGATTAAGAGCATAATTAAGCAGAAAAAGGTCATAAAGATATTTTTTTAATTAAAGAAAAATGTGATGCCTCTGCAGGAATACATGATACATGATGAAAGTTTATGTTTGAGAGGGTTTTCACATCCTTGTAGAGCTGTGGTATCATTATTGATGCAACATCCTGGTTCTGGGCTTGTGAGGGGGAATAGTGTGTGGTGTCAGTTCCAATCTTATCCTATTATTTGTCAGACTCAGGTGGCTCATTTAACATTTGTTTTTTATGTGTTTCATTATTTAGAATTGTATTTGTTTGTCTAGTTTATTTAAATATAATATTGTTTAAAGTAATTTCATGAGGAAGTTCAAACAATATGTAATTTAAAGAATTATAAACTGTTTTGCAATTTTTGCAACAAATGAGATTTTGTAATCCTTATTTAAAATCAATAAAGAGAATGTGAACAAAAATGGCATAGGCATGCAAAGAGAAGACCAGTATTGAAATGTGTCCACAAAGTACTCATTGTAAGATCCTCTCTTCAAAGCTAGAATCAATACGAGTAATTGCATTTTACACAGACAACAAGGCGGAAATATAAATTCTTGATGCATTTATTTAGAGTCCTGGAAGGAAATACATATTATTTGTATATTTATAAATGAATTGTCTGCATTTTTGTTATTCTGTAGTAATTTATAACCAAATTTGTAACAGTTTTTCAGAGATTTGACAGCATTGTAACCACTGTTATTTTTCTTGCCCCATGACAAGTTAACAGAAAAGCAGAGTCTACAAATTACTTCTATTACCCAAAATATGATCTTTTTTCTCATGGATCAGTGCCGGCACTAAAGATATAGAGCCCTTTTCTATTAGAAGCCCGCAAATCCATCTAACCCCTAGTTTTTGTTGTGGGTGTTTTTTCTCTCTAAATGTTTAGATGTATTCTATTGACTCAAGCCCTCAATTTACCTCCTTTTCCTAAACTCATAAACCCTGCCTTTTTTCAAGCTGATTTCAGGGGCTGTGATCATATGATCTGACAATATTTAAGCAAGCCCGTGATTTACTTCTTAGACACAGCCAATAGTAAATTAGACTGTCATCATGACATCAGTAAAATATGGAAGTTAGATGTAATCTGCAATCTGAGGCTAAGAATTTTAGTGGCAATCTGAGGCTAAGAATTTATTAGTGCCAAGAAGTAATATTTGCCGATCAGGCTCACAATCAAGCAATCTATAAAATTCATTAGATCATCTGTTTTAGTCCATGTGGGTTTCATAATATGTAATAACCCTTTGAGTCCGGGATCAATATTACTCAGAAATAGCATTTAAAAATAATGTTTTGTAATTGCATATTTGTGGCTTTGAGACTTTTGTGAAATGAATTTGAATGTCTTTCCATGCTTTTAAAGTACAGTGTTGTGTGTGTAATTGCTGCTACAGCTTTAATAAGTGTTTGAAAAAGCCCTTGCGAGACCTATTTAGTTATCTTAATATTTTTGACAGAAACATGATACTTTTTCAGTTGCGGGTTAGACTTTATTTGCAAGATAGAGCTACGTGTCTAATATAAATTTTGTGCAACTTTAATTACTTAGAGCTCATAATATTCAAGCTGTGCTAAAACAAATAGGGCCTCATTCTATTAGCGGCCGCAGCCGTTGCGGGGCCGCAAGGACCGTCCGCAAGCTATTCGGCTATTCTATTCCCTTACGGCCGGGGATTCCGGCAGGCTTGCGGCCGGTGCCTTGCTATCTCTTGCGGCCGCTCGCGCCAGAGGAAATCCTTTGATCTAAAACGGCCGCAAGAGTTTCGGCCGTAAGAAATTCCTATTTGCAATTCAATTGCTCCGGGAAACCTCTCTGCAAGGCTAAAAGCGAGCCGCTGCTTACTTGCAGGAAAGAGGTCCCGCTAGCAACAATTAAACACATAAAATAGCTCAAGTAAAGCCATCCTGCACTTTGAGAAGACTATAAAGGGATTTTAGGTGTTAGAAAAAATAGCACATAATTATCCGATACTCAAATCCGTAAAATATTTTATTTTTAATATCCGTAAAAAGTCCAGAGTGCTTGGAGCACCTCAGACATGCCCACGCCGCAGCCGGAAAATAAACAGTTAATTTGAACTCGGGTTTGGGCTGATGTGCAAGCTTGAGAGTGGGTTCCTTTTAATCCTCATGTCCCCCAATATGATCCCTAGCATTTACAGAGCTGTACAGTGCAGGCTTGAATTTATTTTTGAGTTTTTATATTTCACAGCTTATGGCCGGTTCCAAGATATGCGGCCAGCCGTAAAAGGAGATCCTTGCGGGGCCGTATAATAGAATCGCGAGTTAACTGTACCCCCGCAAGGAATCGCAGCCTTACGGCCGATTTACGGCCGCTAATAGAATGAGGCCCATAGAGTTCTAAGGCTGGCTTTGTGGCTTTGACTGGCCCATAGTGATTGTGGTATAATCGGATTGCAAGTAGCTAATAAAATCTGTGGCAATATTAAGAGTGATTTTAAGTGTGTATAAAGTTACACATTGGGCAATAGAATTGGGCCCATAGTGCAGTGGTTTACATTTATTCAACCTGAGAACTGATGTTTCTTTTAATGTCATATAATACACCGATAAATCCTTTCTTTTGTAAATAATTCCATTCTCATAACTGCAAGTAGTAATATATTTATTGTGTGACTCCTTGACAGCTGCCTAGCTTGTCTGAGAAATGCAGCCCTTTCTATTAGGATATTTAAGGATATTTATCAGTCTTTTTAAGACATTCAGGTTTTAAACTATTCCAGTATAGCTTTGGTTGTGTGTTTGGGGCCATTGTCTTGCTGGAATGTAAAACTCCATTCCAGTGTCAGACATTTTGTAGACTAAGCAGATTTTCCTTAAAAAATGCCCTCAATCCTGAACAATTTTCTGTTCCTTAGTATGATGCTACCACCATCATGCTTCGCAGTGGGGATTGTGTTCTCAGGGTGAAGACCAGTGTTGGTTTTGCTCCACACATATGGTTTTGTGTTCGGGTTAATACATTTAATTTTACTCCCATCAGACTCCCTCTTCATGTTTGCTGTATCTCTCACATTCCATGGGATTTGATATGTTTTTTTAAATCAATTAATTTCTTTTAACAAGTCTTCCATAAAGCCAAGATTTGTAACCATCCTTGTTCCAGCAGGCCTGTGGATAGTTTCTCCTAGCTGTGGATTTTCCAACTATTTCAGAGCTAACATTGGCCTGTTGGTTGCTTCTGTGACTAATGCCTTCATGAGTTTTGGTGGACAACCTTCTCTAAGCATAGTCATGGTTGTGCCATAGTCCTGCCATTTTTAATAATGAATTTAGTGGAGTTTCTGGTATATTTATAGTTTGGGATATTTTATTTAACAACTCAACCCGGATTGATTCTTCTCCAGAACTTTTGCCTAGACTTTTTTTTTTTTATTGCTCCTTAGTCTTCATAATAGTCAAACTCTAGGACCTTCCAGAAACCAATATAAGGCTTTAATTGCACACAGTGGTCACCATTTATCTAAATTTGTGAATTCTAAAGGTAATTGGTGGTACCGGAGCTTATTTATTGGGTTTCACAATAAAGTGGTTATATACACATTCAATCAAGAATTTCAGTTTTAATATTTGAAAATAATTTTGAAGTATCTGTATTTTTTTGCAGATCAATGATAAAATTCCAATTGATTTTAATTTATAACACTACAGAATGTGGAAAAACGAAGTGGGTGAATACTCTGTATATATTTACCTTTTTTAATGAATAATGTCACTACTAATTATGCTAATTTTAATGGAGTACATAAAAAAATAGCTAATTTAAAAGAAAGAAACAATATGTGTGCAATAAGTCTCATTACTCATTCATCCGGAATTTATCCAAGAGCAAAAGGTGCAGGTGGGCTGCTTTATATCATCACAGCCCAGCTTCTTAATCACTATACCTGGATATTTCTTTACATGTATTGAAAGTGGTGAAAAATTATATATTTAATGGACAGTTAAATATTGGAGAACATTGCTAAACCTGCACAGCTGATTCTAATTAGTCCTACCGGCTGGTTCAGCTCATTATATATAGGATACAAAGACAGCTTAGTGGATGAGGACAATCACTGGCTTCAGTCAGTCATATTTTAGCAACAATTATAAGGAAATCACTGTTTTTCATAATCTTTTGCAGTGGTAAAACATACCATGGCCCTCTCAAAGAATGTTTTGTATCTATGAAAGCAAGGTTAGTCTAATTATGTATAGTCAGGTCCCTCTCCCAAAGATCGACTTTGTCGAACCATTGCTCTCCAGCCATGGGAATCCCCCAATCCCAGGGGGAAACAACCTGGACATAAGCTTTGCAGTCGAGCCCCTCTCCTCATGTAGCTGAGGTGTGGCCTTTTGCTACACCCTAACTGGCCTGCTAAGAGGGCCAAGTGCCAAGTGATGGTGAGGAGAAAGGGAAGGGAGCCCAAGAATGCGTGATCGAGTTGGGAAAAGTTGGGAAACTAAGTCGATTTGGACCAAAATTCGCAAAGCAGACTTAACCTAAGCAGCCTAAAAATGCATAGCCTTGGACATGGACAAGGGACGCAACTTAGCAAATTCAGGTATAGGAGGGTATATACCCAACAAGGTATAGGAGAGTCGAGAAACTTGGTAGACTTGGCCAAAACTGAGCTTAGGAAAGTAAAAGCTGTATCTTGGACGTGGACAAGGAGCAGCTTGGTTGTCCTGGGCCAAGATCCACGAGGATAGCTTAGAAGGAGTTGATATCTTAGCGTGGTTAATGGTAGGAAAAGGCCAAAAAGCAACTGAGAACTTGCAATATGTGGCTTGGAAAGCTGCAAAAACAAGAGAGTGCAGAGAAACAAGCTGAAGGCACAGGCTCGGAAATTAACTGAGCAAGAGGATGTAGACATGAAGTGCTTATAAAGGTTGAAGAAGGCCCCTCCCATGGGAAGAGGAGGAGCAAGCGAGGGCCCCTCCCACAAACCTAGGTATTAACCTGGTCTATATATATATATATATATATATATATATATATATATATATATATATATATATATAAAGGGGGTGCTACATTGGGGAAACCAGCCAGAAACTACACATGCGAATGAACCTCCACCGAAACTCCATCAAAAAGCACCATGAAGGCAGTTATTGTACTCCAGTTGGACACCATTTCACCTAGGAGAATTACTCCATCCAGACCTCAAAATAAAAGTACTCAGAGGGAATTTCAGAACTATCCAACAGCGGAAAACTTCTGAATTAAAAATGATTACATTTTTTTAATACAAAGGATATGGGCATTAACATCAACTTAGCTTTCTGGCCCACTATCTTAATGTCTTATAGCTTACACATTCCACATACCTCCCCCTCTTCTATTACTGTTTTTGCAAACTTCATGCTATGCTGAAATGTATTGCTCTTTATTTTACTCTGCTGTGTTCTTATCTACAAGCTGATCTATAGACCTTTTTACTGATCAGGACATTATTCACAATGCTGGTCTGTTTCTCACTTAACTCTGGAAAAATAAATTTTCATCTCTTGCTTTTTACTGTTTTTAGTTCAGTATCCCTTTTTGACTGGATAAAGTCAGGCATTATCTCTAGAAAGCTTGTCGCTTTATTGTGAATACGTATGTCCAATAAAAAAGGTATCACTATTCACTGCAATACTCTGATTATTCAACTGGATTATTGGACATTCACGGCTACCTCACTCTTCGTGTGTGTGTATATATATATATATATATATATATATATATATATATATATATATATATATATATATATACACATTAGTTTTACCCTCGTAATTTGGGCCTTCCTCCGTCTTCCCAGCACCAAAGCATATTACTGTGTGAGGTGGCCATTTGCAAGCTTTGTATCTCGGTAGTTCAGCTTCTAGCACACAAATCAAGGCGATCTTGCTTTTTGGTCATGTGGTGTAGGGTGCTACATTGGGGAAGTGGAAGCTGCAATGTGGAGTTTCACAGCTTGCATCCTATTTGGGGATGAGTAAAGGGGAGTAAACTAGCAACCACCAGGTGAGCAGAGGGAAATGTTAAAAATTACAGTAATTCATAATGGTATACCATTGAGCCAATTTTTATTAATTTAAATGCAACATACATAATTCTTTATGTAGTTATTTGTATTCTTTTATATTTATCAAATCTACTTTTGTAGTTACTATCTGTTCGGCTCCATTTGTCATGGCTAACCGGTCCTTTTTTTCTGATTTACTAGGGCAATCCTGTGAAGAAGGAAGATATATTTGTTGCAATAAAAACGTGCAAGAAATTTCACAAAGATAGAAGTACGTCTTATAGTCTGGTACAGTATACAATCTAGGCCTTCAAAATAATGAAAAACACACTTCAAATAGCTGCTTACTATTTAAAAATAACACTACTGTATCTAATTAATTCATTTTTTAACACTTCATTATGTGTTTGCTGTTTTGCCAAGTTTCCATTCACTTTACACCCGGCAAATGTGATATGAAACACATTTTAGCATTATGTATTTATAATCTTTGCATAATTTAATTCCTCCAAGAATAAAAAAAGGAAGTGTGTAAGGGAGTAACAGGGGTTATAATAGTGTAGTATGTTTAAACACTGTATTGACGGCTATGCATGGTAAAAGAAATGAAATTCCTGCAACTTTAATAGCATTAACTTTGTTGTATATTTACTTTTTTATTTTATTTTTTACTTTATTTTGCAAAAAAGTGTGTATAGCTTTAAAAAATACAAAAAAGTAGTTGTTGCACTAGGTAATTTTTTTACTTTGTTTTTTCCAGTACCTGTTGTAAAGCAGACTTGGGAACCTCAGGTTGCACATTTGGAGTACTTTAGTGATTATGCAGACAGCACAATACCTACAACGGATTTAGGAATACCCAACGTTGAAAGAGGTAAGTCTTCGGTATTAATCCACAATTGGTGATGTAATATAATGCCTAGCCTGTGATTCCTTATTTTTACAGAATATAGTTACTAAAAAAAAAAACGATATTAGACTTAAGTAATCAATAAAAATGATGCTTTTTTTTAGAAATGTATAATGATTTGCATATTTTTGTGCATTTTTTAAATGTACAACTTTGAAACAATTCAGTATATCGGCAGGAACTGTATCTATCTTTAACAGTCAGCACGTGTTCCGTTTAATGGAAAATTATAACAGCGACTGGTCGATTCTTTTGTGTGGAAATGTTTCTCACCACAAGGTAAACTTATATTGTGAGATATAAATGAAAGGAGAAAACTCATTTAATAAAAAAGCATAACACTGCATGAAATATACATCTTGTAGAACATGAGACATTATATTAAAAATCACCTGGTTTCATGTAGAGGGAAATAGAGGCCTAACACTTTGGTCAGGTAATTAAGGAGGTATACCACACAGCATTATTTTACATGATGTATTTAAAGAGTGTGAAGCATCTATAAAATGATGATAGATGTCAAAACAGATGATGAAAGCGAGCTGAAGATAATGGAAAAGCACTCTTAAGAAAAACAATTGAAACCTTTAAAGACCATGAGCCCAATTCAATTGCAAGCCCGCATCTCACGAGATACATGCTATATGTCTGCGAGCGATTCTGGTGCTATTCAATTGAAGGAGCCCGCAAGTTACGGGCCGAAAGCCCACTCCGTAAACCATGCACTCGCCGTAGCAGTTCAGGGTGGGAATATGATCAATTAATCAAGACCGTAACCTTCCATTTCGAAACAGCCAGTAGACAATGAGACTGTCATCATAACGTCAGTAAAACATGGAGGTTACATGTCAATCAATTAGGTTCGGGGGTCTGATATGCGATGGGTCTCGCAAACCCTCAAAATACGAAATTATAAAAATGAATGCCAATACTGTTCTAGTCCATATGGGTGGATTGATATGTATTGACTAATTAATTCCCGAGATCGATATAACCCCCGAAATGAAACATAAAAATGTATTTATTTTACTGCCGATTTGCGATCTTGAGACTATTGTGCAATTAATTCTAATGTCTGTCAGCACTTTCCCAGTTATTTACAGTACAGTATTGATTTTTTTATTTGCATTTACAGTGCTGCGGATAGGGGTTAAACCCCTTTGCGGATCCTCTCTAGAGCTCGTAGGATTTTCTACTGCATTTGCCGTTTATGGGTGTGAAAACATTTGCGGCCTTGGGGAATTGTAGCAATTGAATAGCAATTTGTGTTTTTAGCAGTCAGAACTCTTGCGGATGTGAAAGATCAAAGGCTTTGAGAGGCTGAAGGGTCCGGGTTTAACCATCGCAAAGTTTTTAAGCCTGTAACCGTAAACCGCCCGGAGCCCGCAACAAGACGCCAATTGAATAGCAAATTAACTTACGGTCTCTGGTAACTTACGATTGCTCAATTGAATCGGGCTCCTGCACTGCACATTGGAGGATGTGTAAGGGTGTCACAGTGAGAACCAGGCTTTGATAGGAGCCAAAAAGTGACTCTGCAAAACCCATGCTGGTCTTGGAGACTGTTTCCCTGTGTCATCCTAAAGCATATCTTTCGCATCCGCTCTGTTACTGAACAATGTTTCCAAATATATTAAACATTAACATTAATTATAGATTTAAGCAAACTCCTAAGTGATATGTCTAGTGTAGTATGTTTATTCATTTTTAAGAAACAAAATTGCTTAAAATACTCAAATTGGGAAGAATGATTTTTGGAAACTAAACTTCTCAATATTAGAAAACCTAGTGAAAGTATTAACATGTTGAAGTTATTGAAATACTGTCCATCAGTTTTATATTTCACTGTATATTGTGTGTACCATGAAAAAGATAATATAAAGAAGTGTTATTGTAAAATTTGACATTTTACATTTTAATGCTACAAGCTAAAGCAATATCTCCCCAAGGTTCATATAGAAACGGAAGAAAACATATTTTGTCTGTAGTAATATCATCTTAGACCACGTACTTACTGTATGTTCTTTCGAAAGGGTCTGACATTTTAGCTATGGTCAACCTAATAGATGTTTGGGAATCTAGCCAGAAGCAAGGAATGAAAAAAAAGGCTGACAAATAGTGAAGAATCCACAGATTATTTATGTTCTCAAAGGAGCAATATATCAAGGAAAATGGGAAAAAAAGGAAAATGATTCTCAATGATATTTTTTATCCCAGCAGACTTAGTGTAAAGAATTATATTCAGAAAAGCTCTTCCAAAAGTCTAAAAATTAACACATTGAAAGCCTAAATGGCTACAGCAAGTATACGTTTTTTTTAATTAATAAAAAAGTTCCCAATGATAAATTATATAAAAATGATTTAAAAAATATTTTTAAAAGTTACAAACACCCTGAGGCATTCATGCCATGTTTATGCCACAGCAAGGAAAAAAATAGAATCAAGGAAGGACCTCTGACCTATCTGAGTGTCCTATTATATTATGCTGCTTTGATAAAAGGCATATGGAAGGTTTGTGGATTTTACCAGATATATAATATATCTGTGTATTTACATTTTATGTACAGCATAAGAGCTGTTTTACTGCCTAAAATTAAACAAATATTATCTGCTTGGGCCTGCCCTCTGCAGCTCAGGAAGACACAGAATCTGTAGTAACCCAATACCATAAGGTTCCTTATGGACCACACAGGTATACTAACCTATAACCATGGGGATCCGTATGGGCCCCCGTGGCATCTAAAATAAACCCCTTACCGTGGGAGTCCTTATGGATTCTTATTGTATTCTTCCCTATAACCATGAGGGTCCTTATATACTTCAATGGCATTATAACCTCTATCATAGGGGGCCTTATGCATCCCTTGGAATTTTAAATTAACTGCATAGATGGAGTTTCCTAAGGACCTCCATGCTCTGCTAGCCTATAGTCATGGAGTCCTTATCGACTGGCATGAATGCACTCCTCCAGGGGGAGGACAGTTAGTTTATTTATTTTTTTATTTTAGAGCAGGGTTTGCTTTTTCAGTACGGGCCTTTCCACAGGCTGAAAAGAGGATCAAAGAAGACGATTAATTTCTTCCAGCAACATTGATGTGCCTGCTTATCCAGGGCTGAAGATTGAGCAATAGAACATTCTTATGGAGTCCCATGAAGGCGATAGGGTGCATGGCGGCCCTTTGGTAAGGGTTTGGTTGCCATAGGTATGGCCATTGGTTGCCATTGGTATGGGATTCATTTTAGTTTCCATAGGTTATAGGTTTGTATACAATGGGGGTCCATAGGAACCCACATGGTATGGGGTAATTTTAGGGATTAATGTTTTTTGGTAGAGGTACTATAAGGGTCTTTAGAGACCCCCGCAGGGCATATTGTATATAGAAATGGGGTTAAGAAGGTGTTTATGGCACCCCACCCCAAAGCACAAGGGTGTGGGGAAGGGGAACTGTATTCCTTCCTGAGTTTTGAGGGCATCCAAGTGATACTCAAACTCGCACGAGTTAATTAGGCAAAAGGCAGAGTAGTATAAACCGCCACCCACATTGAATTATATTTATTTTGTACACTTCCCTGCCTTGGGAGACAGTAAATATTAGGGGGAAATTCTTGTGGAGGCCATCAGGAAGTGCCTACAGGAGTCATGTAATGAAGCTCATGGTCTGCTAAACATTGATTTTGGCAAATGTTTGTT
Organism: Discoglossus pictus; assembly: GCA_027410445.1. Lineage (NCBI taxonomy): Eukaryota > Metazoa > Chordata > Amphibia > Anura > Alytidae > Discoglossus > Discoglossus pictus. The sequence continues at coordinate 417,359,558 of CM050164.1, read as the reverse complement.
TTATTTTATTTAAAAATACATTTATGCTTATGGCTTACATAGCTGCTAATGTTAGCTTGTTACATACTTCACAAAGTACAGTTTTTTCCAAACTACATTTATCTTTAACTACCAGCTTTATGGCCTCATCCTGGCCTTTTTTTTTTTGCACCACGAGCTAGTCAGATGAGCACATTTTAAGAAACTGATTTACACTAATACATATGCCATTTTTCCTCTTATTCCTATTAAGGTAAATTGCACTTTAATTGTACAGCTTTTAAAAATGGGAAGCAATAAAGATCTCTCTTGTTCAATGTATTGTGATAAAATGGTCTTTTGTAAGAAAAGGTACTTTGAAAATAGGCGTTTTTTACATGATCCATAGACTGGAGCTTCTCTTATCTTTTACAAGCATGTTATCTATGGTGGCAGAATGTAGTTTGCTTTGCACTGTCCATAGATGAGTCAGCTGGAACATGGTAGTCCTAAAGGAATGAAGTTAACGCTCTATTTGTGTACAGAGGTCCTTTCTACAACTCATCAGCTGGAGCAGACAGCAGAATTTTGGTAGCGTTTCATCAGATTAGACAGCCAAAAAATAGAGCATGGAAATCCCAGCATCCAGGAAAAGAACATAGTCCTACCCAGTATGTCTTCAATAAATTAATCTTCTGGTTAACAGGATACAGCATATTTATAGGAAAAATATAATGGTTACTAAACACATTAGCAAGAAGTAATTAAACAGTGGTGCATTAAACAGTATTACTTGGTAATATATTTAACATCACTAGATAAGAAGGCCAAATTAGCCTAATTACTCAGGGCTCTTGCAAAATATGTGACTATTTAGTAAGCTGGTTGTTTACTTCTCTTCACAGGAGGCCTTAATTGATAAACTGTCCCATTTGAAGCATTGTGTCAGCTCCACAAAGGACTTCTTGCATCTGCCTTTGCAAACAATAATTTGATTACACCTCCCTAGACCAGACCACACTGTAAACCTTGAATTGCCACAAAACAAAGTACACACAAAATGATGCATGTTTAACATGACTATACTTATTATATAACCTCAGAGCTGAACATGGTGCCAGCAGTACGTTGAATGAATTAGCCCAGTGCAAAGCCTTACAGGCACATGGTAGAGGACGGTGAAATAAAACAGATTTCAGTGTAAGATTTCTCAGAAAAGTTCAACTTTTTTCATCAGCGTTTTATATATATATATATATATATATATATATATATATATATATATATATATATATATATATATATACTGTATATATATGTATATATATATATATATATATATATATATATATATATATATATACACTAATCTCTACTACTTTTAAAATTGAAAGCTTAGCTATTACATGGCCTTTAACAGTAAATACTTAATGGGAAGAAGAGCATGTATAGTGTTAAAGACTAAAAAGAATAATCTTCAAAGGACATTGGTAGTTTGGGAAACTTATGAAAGTAGGAACAATGTCCCCTTTTTCTAAAAACAAATTATTTTGAGTGGAGGGTAGGTGGCAAGTGAGCTGAGCTGTAGAATGTTGTGGGAAAAATGTCCCCTTCTCAGTGCCACTTCCATAACCAACACTTAATCAAGGAATTAAACTAGCACATCAAATAAAGTTTATTCATAAGCTTAGAGACCACCTCATGTATCAAAAAAGTTGCATACAGTGTCCTTATCCCATTGTTAATTGCACAACATATTCTAGTCTCCTTTGTAGGCAGGGTTACATTTATATACACATGTACATAGGATGGGGTCTTAGAAATAATAACGAGAAATGGTGAATACATATTAATAGAATTTCCAGACCCTTTTTGTTTTAGACTCTCGCTGTCAAAGAAAAACAACTTGGATATTGTGCTAATACTTGATACTGAGTTCAAAATGGATACTGTTCTTATTTGTGCCATGCATGGAAATGAGTGAATGATGCAATAAGATATAGCGGATAGTGGAAGAATTTTACAAAGTACCAGTGTAAGTACAAGTAATAGGGCTATGAGTATCTAGTCCACTATTTGTTACTATTTGTTTAAACAAATGTGCATTTGTAAAAACACCAATAAAACCATTTGTGATTTAAAAAATAAAAATAGTTTTAAAATGAATGCTTCCAGCTTGAGGTGCTGGGGCTTTCTCCATCTCCCTCTCTGCATGTGCCTTTTTTGTGTACGAGCCATACTAATTAGACTTTTCTTCCCTTAATCTTTTGCTCTCCGTACCTATGACCAAGCTCACACATGAATTAATTGGTTATATCAGAGTTTTTTGTATGGTTTTCTAATCAATGAGTGATTGACACACGTACTGAGAGGAACGTCTCTCAATATGGCTGTCAAACTGCTGGCTTTATTAACACACATATCTTGATGCATGGTTACATCCTTTTAAATGGCACTTGCATTGTTTCTTTAAGTTGTGTCTTCTTCAGTAGACTTTCATGAAGTAAGTTGATGGCACAAGAATTAAAAAAATATATATATATTTTTTGAAGATGAATTTAAGACCAAAATAAATAAGTGGTGTGTTACCTGGTCTTTGCTACAGTACTGAACAGGAAATGTACAACACACGTTGATTGATCATCTTTTTACAGGATGACATTACACTATTTGTCAAATAGAGGCCCCAGTGACAAATCTCCAAATATATTTCAGCAACAATAAAATGTGAGAGAAAGTTGGCAACCAGACTTACAGCACTCAAATTGTGTTAAGGGGGGAAATCTATGAACTTGCAACATGAGGTAATGGATTGGAACATACCAGAAGCCATGTTGTGAGAAGAGCTGTTGGGCTGGAAATTAAGCAAAGGAATCAAATGACAAAGTAAAAACATCTGCAAAATACCTCAGAGAACAAAGATGAAACCGGAAGGAAGTGTTCAAATACGAGAAATAGTAACAAACAACATTAACACCCTAGAAACCAAATACAAAATTCTTAAAGGGATGTTTAACCAAAACACCAGTTGTTCACATACATGTGTAGAAGTTTTAGCACTTGCCCTTTATTGAGCCATATAAGGTGATGCAAGCTGCTGGAAAAAATAGAAAAATGTATTTAACTGTCACAGTCTTTTGATGTTTTGACCCAATTAACTCAGCCTTCTGCCAGTGACAGCAATGAAACTTCTAATGGTGGCCTGTGCTCTCCACAAAAATAGAGGAGTAACTGGCACGCTTGGCACATTCTATAACTTTTACATCAGCAGTTAAACTTTAGATTGTAGGTTTGCACATTTTCAATCTTGTGCTGGTGCTTTCGGGAAAGTATCAGGGACACTGGATTATAAACTCAAAGACAGGGCCCTCCATCCTTTGTAATGTGTTAATACTGCTATTGTTAACCCTTGTATAGTGTTACAGAATATGTTGGCGAGTTACAAATAAATGATAATAATAATAATAATAATCTAAGCGTAAATGACTGACGGGAAATGGAAATCAGTTTTTCCTTTGTTGCATTAGAAATCGTATTTCATAATGTGTCACAATGTGTTTTCTCATAGCACATAAACTTGCCTTCTATCATCCAATAAGATCTATAGACTAAAATACACTCTCTGCATTTCTTGTTTCATTGAAGTTAAAACCGGTTTTACTTAATATTTTTCCATGCAAAGTAAAAGTTTTGTAATGTTTAAAACATCTCTTTTTTTTTTTTCAAATGCATACATATTTTTTTCCATGTCTTTTTAAACTCTAACAAAATGTTAAAGCATAGAGCTTGAGAATAATAAAGAATAATGAATGACAGGCAAAATAACTTCAATTTTAAATGTACGTGTAAGAAAATTTATTTTTTAGAACATTCAGTCGATAAAATTGCTGCCTATAATTATAAATTATACCACATTTGGGACCTTTGTTGTGTTGCTTTATGACATTTATATAGTATATATTATTTAAAAGTAGACTGTATAATCCTGCTCTGTTTTTCTCCTTACGAAAATGCATTTTGATGTGACAAGATGTTATGGGTAACAGAAAGGAATTTATATTTGGAAAGTGATAATGGATCACTTGGAGAAATTTAAAGTGTAATATTTCCAAACCGCTTTCAGTTCAAGCAGACAACAACTTACTACAGAAAGTGCATAAATACATATCATTTGTATGTATAAAAGTCAGTAAATGATCAGGTACCTCTACAATATAAGCCCTACTAATATAAGTCTGCTGACATTAATTTATTGTGTTACCTATTGTGTTTCAGAGTTGGCATTTCATTAATCACAATTTGCAATAGAATAACCTTTCTGAATCATAACTGATATGGTGTGTTTCAACAGTACAGTATATAGACTTTTTTTTCACACAATTAAACGTTGGTTAAGTAATACCAGGATCTGGTAACAGGCCGTGATATAAGCATATTGTTGTGGTTTAGTTGTTCAGTCATGTCTGACTCTCTGTGACCCCATAGGCCATAGCACGCAAGGCACAATCATTATGTCTCTGCCAAGATAACCTTATGGATAAGCACAAACAATAATACTGTAGAGGGTTGCCAGTTATTTCTCTAGTGAACCTAAATTTCTCTGACCTCTCTGCTATCAACGACATGGTATAATTCACAGCTTCATTGAAGTACAAAAGCCCCTTCACCACGACAAAGTAGCTATCCAGAATGGAGATTTAGGATTGTTTTGCATTGTTCAGTCTTTTCCAACTCTTTGTGACCTCATGGACCGTAACACACCAGGCACATCTTTATTTCCATGGTCATGCTGATCCACTTGGTTTTCATGGCAGAGATACTAGAGCGGATTGCCAGTTCCTTCTCCAGTGGGCCACAGCATACAGCTCCGGGTATTCCAAGGTGGTCTCTTATTCAAGTACTGACCAGGCCTAACCCTGATTTGCTTCAGGGTGGTGTGACCTCTTGGTTCCCTGACTGGAATCAAACCCAGGTCTCAGTGTAGAAAGCACCAAATCCTAACCACTGATTTAAGGATACCACAGCTTATATTATACAAAAAAAAAATGTTTTAAAGCAGAGTAATTTTTTTACATCAATTCTTAAAAATAATAAATCCATTTACTTTATGCTCAATGCACAATTAAATGAACATGGAAGATTTCACTGGGAATATAATATACCTATGTATCTCTTCCAAGTCCCTTTAGCAGAAATGTTAAATAAGACGAACTCCAGAGCTGTGGTGTCAGGCAAGTCGTGAATAGGTTAAAACAGTGCTGCAGCTGGGTACCCAAGGAGTTACAAATTACCTTATCATAGCTGTTTTCTATGAATTAGAAATGTTAGGCAGTGTCCAGGAGTGCTGTTAAATGGAAATAATGAGAGTTTTTGGAATCAAAACCTACGCCATGATTTATGGTGACCAGACAGCTAAGGCTGCATTCAGCTAGAGAGAGAGACCGTGAGAGCGAAAACTCATTTAGGTGAAACGGAAAGGGCATTATACCCTCACCAATTAAAAAATCCTATACAAGTAAACAGCTTTTGTCTTGCTTTAAGGGATCTGAAAGTTTCATGGATTATGAATGCATCTGATAGATGAAAATCAGTAGTGTATGGAAACATTTTTTTTCATTACAAAATCCCAAAACATTAACAAAATTATCTTAACGTTTGCAAATATCTTCAGTTTTTTTCTGGCAGTTGTTCTTGAGGAGGAATGCTCCTGAAAACCCTAGCTAAATTAGCATACAATTCACATATTCGCATTCACGCCACCCATGAGCATAACAACACATTTTAGTGGACATCTTTAACTTAGTAGGCCCTGCTTATTATATAAATAAGTACATTACACCCAAGGAATTATGTTCCTGTTAGGAACACAAGTAAATGTCTCATTCCTGTAAATCACAATTGAATGCAATTTTTACAAAATTGTGACTGTAATTTTTTTAACCCTTAAGTGCATTGTCAAGTAAAATACTCCATAAGCGCATACTATGCAAAAGGCTATACTGAAGTTCAATTAAGCTACGATTTTTAGGTGGATAGATCAAGCAACCTAGGTGCACCTTTTTGTTCTTATATACCTTAAAATCTTTGTTCAAGTCTACAGTGGATATAAAAAGTCTACTACACACCCCTGTTAAAATGTCAGGTTTCTGTGCTGTAAAAAAATGAGACAAAGATAAATAATTTCAGAACTTTTTCCACCTTTTAATGTGACCTATAAACTGTACAACTCAATTGAAAAACAAACTGAAATCTTTTAGGTAGAGGGAAGAAAAAATATAAAAATAAAATATGGTTGCATAAGTATGCAAACCCTTAAACTAATACTTTGTTGAAGCACCTTTTGATTTTATTACAGCACTCAGTCTTTTGGGTATGAGTCTATCAGCATGGCACATTTTGACTTGGCAAGATTTGCCCACACTTCTTTGCAAAAACACTCCAAATCTGTCAGATTGCGAGGGCATCTCCTGTGCACAGCCCTCTTCAGATCACCCCACAGATTTTCAATCGGATTCAGGTCTGGGCTCTGGCTGGGCCATTCCAAAACTTTAATCTTCTTCTGGTGAAGCTATTCCTTTGTTGATTTGGATGTATGCTTTGGGTCGTTGTCATGCTGAAAGAGGAAGTTCCTCTTTATGTTTCTCTTTCTAGCAGAAGTCTGAAGGTTTTGTGCCAATAGTGATTGGCATTTGGACTTGTTCATAATTCCCTCTATCTTAACTAAGGCCACAGTTCCAGCTGAAGAAAAACAGCCCCAAAGCATGATGCTGCTACCACCATGCTTCACTGTGGGTATGGTTTGGCACTCCATGCCCGCAACTGCGGCCCTCGCTTCGTGAGCCCGCAAGCGTTCGCAACGGCCCGCATGCTCACAACTATATATGTGATGTCTATTTTGCTTGTAGACTATACAGTAAAGTTATAATGAATTATGGTAAGTAACCATGTTTTATCTTGTGTTTTTTAGGACACTGTGGAAAGACATTTGCAATACTCGAAAGATTTTTAAATTCTACTGCTTCACAAACACCTTGGCTCATCATTGTAGATGACGACACATTGATAAGGTATGGTGAGAATCCTTTTTATCTTCTGAGCAGCTTACATTAGCTTCTTCATACTCTATCTATAGCATTACTCCTACAATTTAGTCCTACAATTCAATATAAACATAACAGAATGGGATAATTTGGGCTGTTGTGTAGTTATTCTTGCAGAAAAACAAGTTATTTTATTTAGAGGATTATTAATTATGCCATGTGTATTAGTTATTTCTATTGTGTTTGTATTTTTAATATGTTCTGTAGTTTTGAAAAAGATACAACTACAAACTTCACTGCCAACCATTTCCTCTATTGTTTTTACAGTCCTTCATAAAATGTCCTTTCTAGGAGCACACTGCTTGTTGCTGTGTTGAGACTACTGTGGTCATAAATTTTAAATATAGTATTTTGAAGACATAAATTTTGAAAATGTGCAAAATATTTTTAGAATGAAAATAGAATAATATAGCCTTTAATGTATTAATGTTTTATCTGAAACTATGCTGCTTTAGCATCTACCATTTTAGTAACTTGATGAGGTGAGAGGATAATTGGAATACACAGGGTACATCTATCTGCACATTGGTAGTGTTGCTATTGTCAGTGCTTTTAGTAGGAGTAATGCAATACAAACAAGTAGGGGAAGGGGAAGAAGCACAGGCTAGCCTATTGTAGATCACCAAAAGTGCATTGAGTAGACAGACAATATGTATTTGTAGGTGCCCTCACCTTGGGGTATCTCATATGTATGAGGTATAGTGTCCACTGTCATCAATTTGACGTAGTTGTTGGGAGGGTTCCAGTTGTCACTTCACTCACTTGTACCAATAAAATCTGGTTCTTTACCAAGATCACGCTTTCATCCATGCATTCTACTATATTTTGGTGAGTATCGTTTTGTGACCTGAATAAACAAGTCAACCATCCAATTTCATGTAGAAAATGCTTTTATTATTCATTAAAAATGGTGAATTAATAAGAAAATTACAGTGTACAAATATTGTCTATAAAAAAATGATGAATGCGTGAGTCAACTCTCCATTTTATACAGTATTGATATTATTGGTGGTGGTAGCCACGACAAAAATAATAATAATAAAAAATAGGTAGTTCTTAAAATAATAATATACAGACACGTTTCTACGCTTCTCCTGCGGCTTCCTCAGTGTTTTAAGGTATCCTAAAAACACACACATATATATATATATATATATATATATATATATATATATATATATATACATACACACACACTAGTATATGCCATGTATAACCTTAAAAACATCTTTGTATATTTGTTTATTTTCCTTAGTTCTATTGTTCAAGAAGATGGATATAATGCAAATATATACACAGTGTATGAGGAGTAATGGAAAGCTCCTCCCATGAGAGAGTTAGAGACAAAATCATTTTAACAAATTTCTTCTATATTTCTCATTTTTTACAACAATCTATTTAGTCACATAATATACTTGCCTACATTTTTGGGTTTATAGATTAACATTTCAGAAGCCAAAACAAAAATCCATTCAGATAGTGTCCAAAAACCAAAGCTAGATATAATTGCATTAGTAATTATCTCTTATCAAGCCAAAACGGTTGTTAACTTTATTTAGTAATAAAGAGCATCATTTTTAGAGTAATGAACAAATATACCTTGTATCAAAAACAATAATATAAAAAAACTTAAATAAAGATTGTGTCTGAACATTCTTTAGTTAAGGTCAGGACTGTCATCTAGGCCCAGTATACATATAAAAGCTAGGGTCCCCAGCACACACTTTCAACACCTCCCCAGCTTCCAGTGACCATATATATAATACTAATAATATACAACAGAAACAAGTATCATGGTTACATTATATCAACAATATAGAATGCTTTTTGTGAAAATAAAATAACAAAATAAAAGTAGCATCAATTAGATAGATAAAATGTCCAAACTTGCGGAATAGAAATGCCTTCAGATACATATAAAGTGTCCCCAGGCGTGAAGCTTATATATCAAAGCATGACATATTGGAAAACAGAATTAAGATTGCAATAAAAAGTTCAGTCAGCATGAAATAGTTCAGTAAAAGTGAATATATATGACAGTCACAAAATGTTTTGTCATGATATATTGTTCAGCATACTACAATTTTTCCAACTTGTTACAAGCATCTCTCATAAGCCGGATCTTGTATACTGTGCAAGGAGTGCATGCTCCCTAACATGGGTTCATGAGCTTGTTAGCATTTCTTAACAAATCCCAATAGGAGCATGTAACCAACACAATATGCACCCCTTGTGATTAGTTCTGCATTCCTAAAACAAATTAGGAGGCCTCAGGGACCTATTTTAATGCAGCCACTCATATGATAACCCTGCTCCTCTCTGATGGCAGGCCAGTATATTTAAATAAATATCAACATTATCCATAATTTCTACCTTAGACCTTGGTGTTGGAGGATGCAACTCCAGGTTTTGTAAACAACACTCAGAAGAAAACTTTTTTTACATCAGTATGGTAAGAAGTATAAAAACACTAATAATGATAAAACATTGTAAAAACAATCAAGTGGAAAAGCTTATATTAATAGTTATATATGTACTAACTGGAATCTAGACAGATGTCCCTAGCATCATGTACCTTAAAAATAATTTGTGCAAAATACTGCGGTTTCACTAAATATAGTCTCTTGCAAAAGTATTCACACCCCTTGGCATTTTTCATATTTTGTTGCCTCACAACCTGGTATTAACATGGATTATTTGAGAATTTGCATCATTTAATTTACAGAACATGCCCACAAATTTGAAGATGTTTAGGACAAAATAACAGAAAAAGTCAATGTGCATAACTATTCACCCCCCTAAAGTCAATACTTTGTAGAGCCACCTTTTGTGGCAATCACAGCTCCAAGTCACTTTGGATAAGTCTCTATGAGCTTGCCACATCTTACCACTGGGATTTTTGACCATTCCTCCTTGCAAAACTGCTCCAGCTCCTTCAATTTGGATGATTTGCACTTGTGAACAGCAATCTTTAAGTCTGACCACAGATTTTCTATTGGATTGAGGTCTGGGCTTTGACTAGGCCATTCCAACTCATTTACATGTTTCCCTTTAAACCACTCAAGTGTTACTTTAGCAGTGTGTTTTTGTCCTGCTGGAAGGTGAACCTCCGTCCTAGCCTCAAATCACACACAGAGTGGTACAGGTTTTGCTCAAGAATATCCCTGCTGAAAACATCCCCCACAGCATGAAGCCGCCACCGCCATTTTTCACTGTGGGGATGGTGTTCTTTGGGTGATGTGATGTGTCGGGTCTGCGCTAAACATATCGTTTTCTTTGATGGCTGAAAAGTTACATTTTATTCTCATCAGACCAGAGCACCTTCCTCCATACATTTTGGCAGTCTCCCACATTCCTTTTCGCAAACTCAAAACGTGCCATTTTGTTTTTTGCTTAAAGTAATGGCTTTCTTCTGGCCACTCTGCCATAAAGCCCAACTCTATGGAGCGTACGACTTATTGTCGTCCTATGTACAGATACTCCAGTCTCTGCTGTGGAACTCTGCAGCTCCTCCAGGGTTACCTTAGGTCTCTGTGCTGCCTCTCTGATTAATGCCCTCCTTGCCCGATCCGTGAGTTTTGGTGGGCGGCCGTCTCTTGGCAGGTTTGCTGTTTTGCCATGTTCTTTCCATTTGGTTATGATAGATTTGATGGTGCTCCTGTGGATCATTAAATATTTGGATATTTTTGTATAACCTAACCCTGACTTGTACTTCTTAACAACATTGTCCCTTACTTGTTTGGAGAGTTCCTTGGTCTTCATGGCAGTGTTTGGTTAGTGGTGCCTCTGTCTTAGGTGTTGTAGCCTCTGGGGGCTTTCAAAAAAGGTGTGTATATGTAATGACAGATTGCACACAGGTGGACATCATTTCACTAATTATTTGACTTCTGAAGGTAATTGGTTGCACCAGAGCTTTTTATGGGCTTTATAACAAAAGGGGTGAATACATACGCACATGCCAATTTTCTGCTTTCTATTTCTAAAAAATAGTTTTATGTTTATATTTTTCTCATTTCACTTCACCAACTTAGACTATTTTGTTCTGATCCATCACATAAGATTCAGATTAACAAAACATTGAACTAAAGGCTGGAATGTAACAAAATAGGTAACAAGTCAAGGGGGTGAATACTTTTGCAAGGCACTATATATATTGTATATATATATATATATATATATATATATATATATTGTGTATATATATATATATATATATATATATATATATATATATATATTTTACTAAAATATTAATCTTTCAACTTGGCTTACAGTTGTATAATCGTATTGTTCTCTTTTTTAAGTATAACAGTTTTCACAATTTCACTAAATGCTTTTCGAAGCAGTTCTTCACTCTCATCATCTGTTTTCTGTCATAGTCTTCCAGTTTTCATCAGGTAAACTGGTTGTTTTTGGGAGACCATATCCTGATAAAACCAATGGAGTGATCTATTGAGTCATGCATACATATTTGCTCTCTATATGTCACTGGTAAATTGTTCAATTGGTTATACATGCTGATGAACACAGTTCCAAGTGTCTAGAGGTTTTAACCTGAATCTGGAATCATTTCCACATGGCATCACAGTATTGGGATTCTTGGTCCTAGGGTAAAGTAAGAAGTGCCAGAATGGTTTGGGCTAATGTGCGTGTAATCCATGTTTATATATTTTCCTGAATTTGAAAAGTTTTTCAATATACTGCATAGTAGCGAATTCATTACCTGAAAACTTCTGTCCAAGCTTATGATTACGGTGTTATCTTTTAACGTTTTGAGTCAACTTGCAGAACCTTCATAAACCTCACTATATCCCATCTATACAAACTGCTTAATTTGCTTCATTATCAGAGCTCTAAAGAATGGCTTGGCATCACTGAGTTGTCTGAATCACATTCTCGAAGTCTGGATTCATTGGTTGCTCTACATATTGTATTTTCAAACCTCTTTTAGCGTTGGCTTCTCTAAATGTAATTATTTGATCCTTTTTAATCTTTTTTACAATATATCCAATGCTGTATTCATAAATGATTTTTTTTGCCACTTCACTTACATTCAAATACCCAAATAGCTTAATATTTTAACTTTCATTGGAATTTACATTAAGCAGTGAAGTTGGTGGTTTTGTATTCTTTGATTTCAGCTGATGCCAATATGACTCAATGTATGAAAACTAACAATCCGATAACGCCATAGCACATTTACTTCCATTCCATAAAGAAACACAGGATTTTCTTGAGTACCAGGTGATAAATTAGTGTGCAATCATTTTCTTTTTGTTGTTTAATACCAATTTGAAGACAGGCAGTCACAGGTCCCTTATAAATTTTATATGAAAAGCACTATATCACAAATTATGATTGATACTATTTTCAAATCGAAGTTCCAGTGGTTTTTCCCTCACCAAAATACTTTCTCTGTTTACTCGTCAAATGTAGTTCCTCACAACCCAGCCACGTAGACCATAATTGCTTTACCTGTATGAAACCATGAATGCAGTAATCTTTGTAAAGTTAGGGCGGATCTGGAGAAGTGAAGGTTTGGAGTTGGAATTTGGTTCAGATATTCTGACCTGGTCATCCTAATAAAATCCATTTGTCCCGTAGCTATGCTGAAGGGTTGAGAAATGATGGAGGAGGGGACAGTCATATGGTTACAGTATTATGTTGTGTTCAAGTGTACCTAGGGGCCCTAGTGTACCTTGATGAGCCTGAATAACGACTTCTTGAGGATCTAAGTGGGAAATAGGGGCATATAGAGAGGGCAACCTTTACAGCTCAGCCCACCCAGCCATGCTAGAGCTGGATCATACCTTTTTCGAATCCCATTGACTTCAGAGGCATTTGGCGAGTGGTCTAGTGTTGACTGGATAGTCTACATGCTTCATTCATAACCTCCCAGGGAGTAACAAGTCTTGAGATGTTGTAGACAACCTGATTGGTCACTTACATGCAGCAAATTCAAATTCCCTGAGTATAAGTACATGAAGAAACATCGTTTTGAGAGGTGGTTAGAATATTAATTTCATACTTATAGTCCTAGCTCTTACTTTGGGGTGTTATTATGTGACGTTACACTTCATCCAAAGACTGACTTATCACATATATAGTTGTGGAACATGCGACTGTTCCCAACGTTTGCGATGTTGGTAACGCAGTTGCGGCCCGAGGTCGCAAATGCGAGCCTCGTCGTCACACATGCGAGCCTCGCAAAGCAGCCGCGTACTGTTCAAGCACGTAACTCTCTAAAAACCCACCAAAAACAACAACAACAAAAAACATGTACAAAAAATAACACATTCAAACACAGCACAGGAGGAGACACAGGAAGCCTGGGAGTGAGGCTGCAAGCGAATTACACCCATATTAGGGTTTTTCGTCACTCCAAAATCGCCTAAGCAAGAACAAAATTGGCGGACGAGAAACGCAAATTTTCAGAAACAGCATGAGAACGGGGCTCAGCAACACCAGGCGCGCAAAACGTACAAAAAACACACTGCTTAACACTAACACTTACACAAATAATGCCAGGCACGCGGGACTTAAAAAATACACCACACCAAACACACTAACACTTACACCAACGAGGCCAGGCACGCAGGACTTTGAAAATAAGACCAACGGCAGTCAGGGCGCACAGAGGAGAAAGAAGGGAAGTGACGGGGGGAGATGCTGGAAAGAGACACAAGACATTTCCAAGCACTAAACTTGCAGGTTAACGAACCCTGTAATGAGCGGCCCATACAGTAGGTGGGAGGAAAGGCTCGCAATCAGTGCCGAAGGTGATCAGTGCAAAGCAGGAAACTTGAAATACACGGGGGGAGAGGCTCGCAATGAGCGCTGAAGGTGCTCAGAGGACCAAAAGCCTCACAATGTGTGCCAAACAGCATTGGCAGCCTTACAATTTTAATCTTTTCATTTTTGATTGGCAAGTAACTTGTTTATTATGTTGTATAGCTAAAACATCCCCCGGCATATATCATATATGTCTATAATTTGAATGGGAAATCATGCACCTTTCCTTTTTGCAAAACATCATGTGCCACTGTGTAAAGTATTCCTTTGGCACTGGGCCTATTCTCTTGGCACCAGCATATCTCTTACAAACATACCATGAGGACACTTCTCCAACATTGATGTTTGTAGATACACTATATTGCCTTAATCAAAAGCTAGTTTACCATTAAACAATATGATGGTCCTTGCAATCATACATTTGGTGTAAAACTTAAAATATAGATTGAGTCTAACTATAATAGATTGTCACTCTATATGTCCTATATCTAGACCAGTGATGGCGAACCTTTTTGAGCCCGAGTGCCCAAACCACAATACATGCCAACTTTTTTTCCCTCTAAGTGCCAACACGGCAATTAAACCTGAATACCGAGTCTTAGACGAACAACGACAGGAACGCAGAACGTTGAAAATAAAACAAATGGCAGTTAGTGCGCGCCACGCAAATGGTGCTCAGAGGAGCAAAAGCCTCACATTATGTGGCAAACAGCATTGCCAGCCTTACAATTGTATTCCCGTCATTTTTGATAAAATTATAGACTGATCATTTCTTTGTCATGGACAAAAAAAATCAGAAGGGGATCAAATACTTTCCCCCCCCCCCCACTGTATGTATATATATATATATACATTTTTAGAGAGAGGAAATTAATATTACATTAATAAGCCCATTCACATGTCTAAAAGGCAGGGCCATGCAAATGAGAATACAATGCACCTCACTCTTTTAATCCAAAAATAGCAATTTTATCCATTGCTTCCTTAATGCATATGCCCGCTTCCCCTTGTCGCCCCCTTCTCCCTTGTCTCTCCCCTTCTCTCTTGACTACCACTCCCTCTTGTCTCTCCCTCCACTCTTGTCTCTCACTTTCTCACTCCCCCTTGTCTCTTACACCCTTCTCTCTCTCCCATTCTCCCTTGTCTCTCCCCTGCCCCTTATGTCTCCCCTTCCCCCTTGTCTCTCCCCCACCCTTGTATCTCCCCTTCCCCCTTGTCTCTTCCCCCATTTTTCCCTCTCCCCCCACCCTCCTCTCTCGCCTCTTGTCTCTCCCCTCCCCCTTGTCTCTCCCTCCAGCCTTGTCTCTTCCTTTCTCCCTTGTCTCCCCCCCCCTTGGATCATACACCCTTCTCTCTCCCCTCCCCTTGTCTCTCCCCTTCCTCCTTGTCTCCCACCACCCCTGTATCTCCCCTTCTCCCTTGTCACTTCCCTCCATCCTTCTCTCTCTCCCACCCTTATTTCTCCTCTCTTGTACCGCTCACAATTGTCTCTGTTTTCTCCCTTGCCTCTACCCCCCATTGTCTCTTTCCTTCCCTGTGTCTCTCCCTCCTCCTTTCTTTCCATTCTCTACCTCTCCCTTTTGCCTCTCCCCTCTCTCTCACTCCTCCCTTCTCTCACTCTCCCTTCTCTACCTCTCCCTTTTGCATCTCCCTCTTCCTTTCTGTCTCCTCTCCCTTCCTCTCATGTGCCTCTACCTTCTCTCCCATCTCACTCTCTTACTTCTTCCTTTCCCTTCTGCCTCTCCCTATTTTCTTTCTCTCCATCCTCCCTTCTCTCTGCTCTCCTTTCTTCCTCCCTCCCTCCCTCCCTCTTTCTCTGCTTATCTCTCCCCCACCCTTGTATCTCCTTCACTCTTGTTTCTACCCCCACCCTTGTCTCTCCTTGTACTTCACTATTGTCTCTCCCCCTTGTCTCTCCCCTCCCTATTGTCTCCCCCCTTGTCTCTCCCCTTCCCCTTGTGTCTCCCATTACCCTTGTCTCTCCCCCTGGTCTCTCTACCCCCTTGTTTCACCCAACCTTGTCTCTCCCATTCTCCCTTGTCTCCCACACCCTTCTATCTCTCTCCCACACTTCTCTTTCCCATTCTCCACTGTCTTCTCTCCCCCCCTCTCCCTTGTCTCTCCTCTACCGCTTGTCTCTCCCCTGCCCCATAACTCTTACCTTCCCCTTGCCTCTCCCCCTGCGGATCTCGAGGAGAGTCTGTTCGCCTGCGCCGCGCGTGCACGCTAGCACAGCCCTTCCTTTTGTAAGTGACGGGAGAGCGCTCAGACGCCGTGAGCGCGCGATGAGCAGACTTAGCATGCTGCCGGCGACCTATGGCCGCGTGCCCACAGAAGGGGCACGGCGTGCCACCTGTGGCACGCGTGCCATAGGTTCGCCACCACTGATCTAGACCATTATTAATCAATTTTATGTACACAATTTTTAGTGTTTGGGGAAGCTGTATGGCACTGCAGGATACTAATTTGTTGGAAGAAAATTGTATATGTGTTGTTCAAAAGAAACCAATGTTTTATGTTTATTTTATCACTATTAAATTTATCACATTGAAGACAACAAAGTGGAAGAGAATATATTTATGTTGAAATGCCAAAAGGAGTAATGTGTAGTCAGATAAAATTCTTATCAGTGGACAAACAGCGGGCGTTGGCAGAATTTGTTTCCTATGTCAGACACTTCTTTTAAACTTACCAAACTTTTTTCTTTTTTTTAAGCTAATTATGTTCCAGGCTGTAGATCTCTTCTTCCGTAGATATGTATTGGTACTTTTAATTATAATTTACTAGTCTAGCCCAGGCGACCGTCACAGAAAAGATACAATATTTAGTGAGAGAGATAACTTATCATATAAGTAATTGTAATGCATATTATTAGACATGATGGGTAACCGAAAGTGATGTAGTTGTTCCCTTTCTCTGGAATTATATACTGAATTACAATATCTTTATACAGGGTAATAATAAGAAAATAATTACAAAAAATGCTAGAACATAACTTAATTTAAGTCATACATTGAATGATAGCTAAGTGTTATTATAGAAATGTAAACTTGACAGAAGCAAATGTCCATCAAATCTGCCTGAAATGTATTAATCCCCAGAAATGCCTTATACTTATCCCAGGCATGCTTTGTGATTGCCCATAACTCTTCTGTATCTATTGTTCTTCTACCCTTTTCATATTGTAGTACTTTGCACATTACCCAAAAATGTTCCACCCTTTAACTTCAAATCATGACCTCTTTTTCCTGCATTGCTCTTTTTCTGTAAGATACTTCCCTCATAAACCCTTCTCCATCCTGTTCTCTAAGTTTTTCTATGGAAAGAATGTGACGATGCAAATAAATTACACTGTGACTGAGCTTCAGTGCGCAGCAGTGGGAAAGCTGCATGGAAGTCGTAGTACATTCTGCTGCAAGGTTGAATAGTTTGTGACAGATTGGAGTGTAAGTTCACACAGTAGATCAACATTTTTAATCACTATATATTGAAAAGTTGTTTATTCAGATCTGTGTATTGAAATAAAACAAGGCAGCAAGCTCTTTTACTACATTGGTGGCGTTGCCACAATGAGGAGAGCACTACTGAATGACTGTACCTGTAGGGTAAACAAGCTGTATATTATTATTTTTCCCCTTTGAGACGATTGGCTAAGTTTCACTTGGGTTTTTGGTTCTGTTTGCCTTCCTCTAGATTAATTAATAATAAAAAAAAAAAATAGTTGATTAATAATTAATTAACAACTAATTAATGACTAATCTGAATATTGCAGATCAGAGGAGATCTTAAAAGGTTGAACTTGATGGACTGAAAGTCTTTTTTCAACCTTAATTACTGTGTAACTATTGTTATGACCACTTGTTTCTAAGATTAATCTCCTACGATAATCAGCATTATTTCTCCTGCATTAGAAAAAAATGTCCCAGTAGATTATCTTGCAATATCCCCCACACTCAAGCACTCTTGCTGCAAATTGGCATACTAAGCTGCACAATATCGTAAAGGAGACACAAAAACAATGCTAAATATCTCAGAAAGATTTACAGTAGACAAAAAGGCTAGTTCAATGTATAGACAGATTTTTTAATGCCCTTTGTAATGAAACCAATCTGTTGTTGGGGGTGTCATTTAAGTTTCTGATCACATTGTTTTACAAAGCAGTTATTTCTGATATAAGACTATACAATGCATATTCTAATGCAGGGGTAAGCAAGTTCTGTTCTGGAGAGCCCCACACAGGCCATGATTTGAGGATATCCTTTCTATTCACCGGTGAACAGAAAGGATGACTGATGACTCGTCGGTGCACAGCAGGCATATCCTCAAATTCTGGCCTTTGTGGGGCTCTCCAGGACCGAACTTGCCCACCCCCTCTTCTAATGTGTGTCCGACTCTCTGTGACCTATGGGCCGCAGCATTATTCATATATAAGCTTCTCTCTGCATCAAAATTACAGAATCCAACTTAATAGTATTCTACATACTTTAATTGTACTGCTTTCTTGTTTTTAATACTAATTTATTCCTTTTTATCAGCCTCCCAAGATTACAGAAGCTGCTCAGCTGCTATGATCCAAAAGAAGCCGTCTTCCTGGGTGAACGTTATGGTTATGGATTAGGAACTGGGGGATACAATTATATTACTGGTGGAGGAGGGTAAGTGATTAATGAAATCTCATGCCGTGATTCACACATAAATTCAGAGAGAACTTTCCCACTTAATATTCCTGAGTTTTATTTACTGCATATTTCTCAGAGACCTGGGAATGTTGAATTTAGACATCTACATTTTAATTAAATTTACTTTTCAATGATTGCAAATGGTATCAGTGTCTTTGGGGAAACATGATAAAGTTTCAGAAATAACTTGCATGCAGAGCAAACAACATTAAATCAACATAGCACCGGATGGTATAGTCATTGCATCTAACTTGCAGTAAGGAACTGGCTCCCAGATTGGTCTCTGAGCGGGTATATGCCGGGCTCAATGACAAATGTGGTGTACAGTGCACACCGGAGAAAACCAGTCACACTAAACCCTCATATCTGTAATTAGTTTTAAAAGCAGACTACCATGTCTCCTGTTCCTGCTGTAAGATATTTTCATTTATTTTAAAATATAATACAGGTTACTCAGGCTGTTTTCCATCAAATACTTCCAAGGTCTGCTCCATTCTGCATTAGGCAGCATCGATTTTCTGGAACAACCTTTTTTATTTATTAAAGCACCCAGTTAGTTATATTCTTAGAAAGTACTATTTTTTAGAATTACACTTTAAAATATGATACTTTATTTTCAATTCTAAAAAATAGTTTTAATACAGCCTCCAACATGTTACTTTTAATATGGAATTATGCTTCTGGGAGAGCTACCATTTTGGTTTTTGGTAATCGACTTTCTGATGTGAGAGGAGAATACACAAGCAGTTCCTACAAATCATATTACAGAATTCCTCAGAATTATAATGGGAAAGTGGCACATGGATCAGAGAATAATGACTAAAGGGACATAGGTAGAATTGTTTTCTCTTTGTTACAACAAGTAAAGGGTATTTGATGTGTGTTTTCAATTTTCAAATGAAGGTCTTATTAAGAAGTATTACTGTTCTTGGTGGCTTGCCCTCTGCCACCAATGAGATCTATAGACAAAAGTCTGCTCTCTGTATTTCCTGTTAGTTTTAATGAAGTTTAAACAGATTTTGCTTTATGTTTTTAAATGCATGTAAATCAGTTGCATTCCAGGTCTCTTTATGCCTGCTAATACAGCAGTAGAAGGTAAGATGGGCAAGATCAATATAACAAACCACATATACTTTACTTTTCCAAAAAATTAGATGCACGTGCACATAAGGAATTGCGCAGCCCATGTTAATATTCTCAAGGTGCCCTAGGGCAGCACATCTTCAGCAGCCTGCCTAAATATGCAGGGCTATTTCTGTCTGCAAGTGTATGTTCTTACATACCATGTATATACATAAAGACACGTACACTTATGACTTAAGATAAAGAAATGTGAAAGAGGGAGCTGCAGGTGGGGGGTACATCTGATACACCCATGCATATCCTACAGTTCAAGTAAAATATGTAGGCTATCACTGATGGATTTGGAGCAAGCAATTTGTATCTGCTGTTATATTATCTGTTTCAAATGTATGTATGTATGTATTTGATATGTCTAATAGCCATTTGTGCATATGCTGCAAGGTGTGCAGAATATTTTGAAGAGTGAACAAGCACATGAAACACAAACTGATAAGCTATCTACTTCTTCCCAGGTACTATGGTGTATGCCCATTGAACCCATACAAATTATGGCTATTTACTTCTTCCCAGGTTCTATGCCAATTGAACCCATACAAATTATAGCTATTTACTTCTTCCCAGGTTCTATGCCTATTGAACCCATACAAATTATAGTAAGTGACAAAGATAAATGTTCAGAGGAAGACATGACTGCAGGGAATCTGTAATGAGACTTGTATACCCTGTGCTGACCCTGTTTTGAAACGTTTGCCATATGGGTTAATTGACTGTAAACAGTAACAGACACAGTAAATACACCCTGCAACTAAAATACTACTTTTAGAAGGTGTACACTTTCAGAATTAAATAAGCAACTAAACTACATTAAAAATAAGAGATGCTTCCATATAAAGTATCCTAATGTTAATATTTAATTCATAAATATAAGTTGTGTTCATAAATCAGTTCAAGTTAAAGGACCACAGTGTCTATTGTGCAAGTAATAGAGCAAATGTTACAGATTATATTATTTTAAGAAAATTAATGCCTTAAATAGACAACAATGTTTTTAATCTTCAAAATGAAGTGAAAATAATGTGAGAAAAAGTGTAAACAAGGACAGAGTGCTTGTTACCTGTATTTCCTTACCTATATTTATATTTAAAAAAGATTATTAAAGATTCAAAAGATTCCCTGCTCCCGTGTTTCTTGTAACATGTCAGGAGAGAGGAGGAGAAAGCATCCCCCCATCTCAGCAGTTCCTACACATCAAAACTTGTTTAACATTTAAATAAAATACATTTTAAATATTTTAAGCTCAGCATAGAATGTTTTGGATCACAGTGGTCCTTTAAAAACATCCTGAAACTTCCATGGAACAAGCAGGAAATCTGTCTGTGTACATAACATACAGCTGTATATACACTCAGTGGACACTTTCTTAGTTAAACCTGTACATCTGTTAATGCAAATACCTAATCAGGCAATTATGTGGCATCAACTCAATGCAAAAAAGGCCGTTTGTGCAGACATGGTGGATAAATGTCCAGGCGTAGCCTGGAAGTTGTGGGAGGGGCCCCCCTCCTACCCTTCATAAGCGCTTCGGGCCACGCCCTTTCCTAACACACCTCAATTTCCAGTGGTGTCTGTGTCAGCAGGTCGCACCTCAGCCATCCCCCACGCTTGGCTTCCACCAAGCCCTTAATTTGCAGATTTCAGGCCCTGTCCTCCAACCAGTGCCCTTCTCTGGATCTCCCTAGGCCTCACTCAGGCTAACAAGGGGTCAAGCAGCACCAGCCACTTTCAGCTGCCGATCCAGAGAAGGATCCTCCTAACATTTCCACTTCCATTTCAGTCCATTCCTAATGTCCGTGAGGGCATTTGCATTGCTGGAGAGCCATTCCTACTACAGTATGTCGCCTACATACCAGGTACTGATTTTAGCCTTTACCTAGCCCTGCATTGCGATTTGGCCTGCAATTACTAAGTGAGTATCACTTTATCTCCCTAAGATTTGTACTTTTTGGCCCCTATCTACTAAATAATGCAGCTCTTGATTAGCCTTTCATGCATAATCCGGCCCATATCTACTAAACCATGCGGCTTTCCACGAGCCTTTCATGCATAATCCGGCCCATATCTACTAACCCATGCGTCTTTCCACGAGCCTTTCAATCATATTATGGCTCATATCTACTAAACCATGTTGCTTTCCACAAGCCTTTCAAGCATATCATGGCCCATATTTACTAACCCATGCGGCTTTCCACAAGCCTTTCAAGCATATCATGGCCCATATCTACTAACCCATGCGGCTTTCCACGAGCCTTTCAAGCATATCATGGCCCACATCTACTAAACCATGCAGCTTTTCACGAGCCCTTCCAGCATATCATGGCCCATATCTACTAAACCACGAAGCTTTTCATGAGCCATCCCGCACATTCCGGTCCATGTCTACTAAACCACCGCATACTACTACACGAGGGGGACCGGACCACAAGTTCAGTTGTTGTTAAGACCAAACATCAGAATGCAGAGGAAATTAGATCTAAGTGACTTGTGATTGTGCTAGACCGATGGTTTGAGTATCTCAGAAACTTGGGATTTCCACAAAAATAGTATCTAGAGTATAGAGAGAATGGTGCAGAAAAACATTAAGAGGTCAGAGGAGAATGGTCATACAATAGGCATACTGGTTGAAACTGATAGGAAGTCGACAGTAACTCAAATAACCAGTTTTTACAACAGGGGTATTCACAGGAACATCTCCGAAAGCACAACACATTGAACCTTGAAGTGAATTGGCTACAGCAACAGACGACCACACTGGGTTCCTTTCCTGAATTCCTGGCAAAATTCAGGAACCTGATGCTACAGTGTGCACATGCACAGTTGAAGATTGCAAAAATGTAGTCTGGTTTTCACCAATCTTGATATTTGTTGCAGCACTCAGATGGTAGGGTCAGAATGTCATAAATGTCATTGTCATAAACAACATGAATCAATGGATCCATCCTGCCTTGTGTCAACAGTTTAGGTAGGTGGGGGCAAGGTTAATGATATGGGGAATGTTTTCTGGGCACACTTTAGCCCCCTTAATACCAATTGAATAGCCTACATGAGTATTGTTCCTGGCCATTTACATACCTTTATGGCCACAGTCTACTTATTCTGCTGGAAGTATTCAATTGGAACATAACGCACCATGCTACATGGCATACTTTATCTCAAGTGGATTCTATGAACATGATCGTAAGTTCAGGTACTCCAATGGCATGCATAGTTACCAAATCTCAATCCATTACGGCACCTCTTGGAGGTGGTGGAATGAGAGATTTGCAGCATGAATGTGCAGCTGACATATCTGTGTAATGCTATCATGTCAATATGGACAGGATTCTCGTAGTAATGTTTCCAGTACCTCAATGCCACAAAAAAATTAGGCTATTCCTACCCAGTACTAGAAAGGTTTACCTAATAAAGTGGCCACTGAGTGTAAATCTCATTGACAGAAACATATGGCCTACAAGCGTGAATGCGTGATTGTCACAAGCCTCAAGTGCAGTTTTCCTTTAAAGAATTTTATTCTACTCCAGGATGTTAATATTTCACAGAGTTTTTTTTGAATATGATCAAATAACCAAATGAAAAGGTTCTTACCATGGTGCTTAAGCTAATGTTGTTCAGTTAGTCTCATGAGAAGTTATAGCCCATTAAAACAACGTAGCTTTCCTTTAATGTGTTTTTCAACTATACAATAGAGAACTTGGTCCATTAAACCCCCATGAATAAAATCTGACACCTTTTCAGTAACAAATAATGTTGAGATTTTGCGATCCTTGGTAAATTACTGATATTAATGCTTTATTAACACCCCTTATTTGTTGTGTCTACTGAAATCTAGTTTATTGAAAGAGGCATTTCATTTTGGAAACTCATTTGCTGGGCTTTACAATCCGTTGCAGATCTATCCATACAAAAATGATTATAAAACTGTTCTGTTTACAGTGCATTTTCAATATAATTTAGATTGTTTGTTAAAATGTCATATTTAATTTAAGAAATCTATTTGTTCACTTTGTTTCTGTACTGTTAAGTACATCTACTTTAGCAAATGTTATTAAAGTGGAAATGCACAGTGGACATGTTTGCTCTTATCAGCACACCTTGTGCTCCCACATATGCAAACCTTCAATATTTTAAATAAAATAAAAACACCATTGCCTTAAAATTCACCTCTGTATTTCATAGCTCTGTATTTCATAGTATTTTTGAACTGATCATAACAAAAGATAATGAAGGAAATGTGAGTACAACTACTAGACTTTAAGTCTGCGAGTTTGTGATGACCCAGGGGTAGGGGCTACTACTGCCCAGGGCCACCTGTTAAGCCCGGCACTCATCGCAAGGCCCGCACGACTTTGTCACAATGAGCGCCAAAGGCGCTCATTTCAGGCCTCACGACGAGCGCCAAAGGTGCTCATCGCGAGACCCGCAAGACTTTGAAAAAGGCTGGCAATGAGCGCCTTTTTTTTTTTTTTAAATAAATCTTTTCGTTTACTTTAAACATGCAAAGAAAGAAAAGATCCACATAAAAATACAGAAACAAACACAGACATATATACAAAGGATCGATTCTTACAAATTGGCAAGATTATGTATCATACAAAATTTGTTAATTGAGGCAATTTTCGAACTCATTTATAAATTCTCCCTTTTTCTTTCCCTTTCCCCTTCCTTGTCTCTTCTTCCCAACCCTTAACGTAAGAAACAAATCAAATACAAAGGGAAGACCAAAAAAAAAAATGTCGATGGCGCTTCTAGAGCTGGATAAAACATCAAGACTCATTTCACTTACAATAAGGCTGACCACTTAACACTAAACCTCCTTATCTATTTTCAACAACAAAAAATTCAAACCGTCACTTTTAATCTAATTATTTTCAGAGCTACAATAATTTTCCCAAATTTTCCATTTGGTTATATTATGTTTTATTAACTCTGCCATGTTGAAATATTTCTCTAATGCTCTGTTCCTTTTAAGTATAATTAAGATCTCATTCCAGGATGGAGTATTTTGTTGTTTTTCAATGACAAGCCAACTTCCATTTTGCAATTGAAAGAACTTGCAATGTAGGCTTGTGTTGGATAATTCAGTCCAAGTGGCATTATATGTAAAATTACCATTTGTGGGGATGAAATAATAGTTGTACCTAATATTTGTGATATATTGTAAAAACAAGTCGTCCAAAAGATATGAATCCGTGGGCATTCCCACCATATATGCAAGAAAGAGCCTGGGAAACCACAGTCCCTCCAGCATAAATTTTGTTCTAGTTTTCCTGAGAATTGACTCATTTTCTCGGGGATGAAATACCATCTATTTAGGATTGTAAACTGGACTTCTCCTAAAGTTGCATTTTTAAGATATTTGTCAGTTATAGAAAAAGCTTCCTTCTATAGTTCTATAGGAAAATCTAGTTTTAACGCTTTTCCCCAAATTTTCATATTTATTGTTTTATCTTTTTGAGATGGTTCTCTAATAATTTCAAAGCATTTAGATATTAAATGCTTTCTATTGTTTTGCACTAGCAGTTTTTCAAAATCAGTCAATTCTTCTAGTTTTGTGTAATACAAATTATATTTTTTCAGTGCCATTTGTAGTCTTACATATTCCAACCAATCTTTTTTATCAATATTATACAATTTAACAAAATAATCAAATGGTGCAAATTCTGTCCCTAAATAAAGTTTGTGTAAAGTTTGTTTAACGATCCTGGAATTAGTGGTTTTTTTTGTGAGGATTCTTCAAGAAAAATCAAGTCTCTTAGTTTACAGTCTTTTAGACTAGCCTCTTCAATTTGTGTCCAGGAATATGTTGCCATTGGATCTATCCATTTAACTATTTGGGAAAGCATTATCGCATCGTGGTAAAGCTTAAGGTCTATGAAATACCTCCATTGATAAACTTTCTCGTTAAAATATCTTTTTAAATTCTTGATTTTCTTCCATTCATGACGTAGTTATCAAATAAGGTTTGAAACTTCTTAATCCAATACAAAGGAAGACAAACTAGTATATTTCTTATATAATAGTTAAATCTTGGCAGATAAGCCATTTTTATAGAGGCTATTCTACCAGAAAAGGAAATATTTTTATTCTTCCAATCTTGTATAATATTAAAGCATTTTTCATATAGTTTTTTATAATTGAATGCAATAATCTTCTGTACGTCTTTATCATACAATATTTCCAAATGTGTAAATTTACCATTAGACCAATTAAAAGGATATTTTAATTTAATTTTTTAAATTTCTAAATACTTCTTTAGTCTCCAGTTTTAAATTCATATCTAGTATTTCCATTTTTTTAAGGTTAAGCTTATAGTATGAAATAAAACTAAATTCATTTAATATTTCTTGTAGATATTTCAACAAATTTTTAGGTCTATTCAACATTAATACTGTTGTCTGCGAATAAAACTATTTTTCGTTCCATTTCATTAATTTTAATCCCCTTTATATTCTTTGAGGACCTTATTAATTCAGCCATTGGCTTTATTAGTAAAGTAAATAAGAAAGGGGATAAAGGACACCCCTGTCTCGTCCCGTTTCTTATAAGGAATCTAGACAATCTAAATCCCAAGCTAGCCACCGTTGCCTCGGGGTTTGTATATAAAGCCCCTATAGCTAGACGTCCAAATGCCCCAAAACCAAATTTATCTAAAGTTTCATATGCTCCCACCCTATTCTATCAAATGCTTTCTCTGCATACAAAGAAACGAACCGGGTGGGAGTGTTGTTTCTACCAACATACTCAATAAGATTATTAATTTACGTGAATTATTACTTCCCTGCCTACCCGGAACAAAACCGTTCTGGTCTTTCGCACTTAAGTCTTGAATTGTAGTTTTTAACCGGGTAGCTAAAATTGTTGAATAGAGTTTAAAGTCTGTGTTTAAAAGGGAAATGGGTCTATATTCACTACAATCTAGGTTATCTTGTTTCTTTTTTGGGAATTGGAACAATGGTTGAAAAAAGGAAATTCACCATTAGTATTACCAGTATCTTTTATTTCATTATAGAGATCCCGTAAATGCTCTGCTATAACAGGTTTACATATCTTATATAAGAGGTTGGTGAAACCATCTGGGCCTGGTGACGTATATAATTTAAGGTCTTTAATGGCCTCTTTAACCTCAACCACTGTAATAAGACTATCATGATATTTTAATTGGGACTCTGATATACTCGGAAGAGATATTTTATCGAAAAATTCCTGAATTTGTTCTGTTGTCGGTTTTATAAATTGTGGGTTTGCTTCTAAATTATATAATTCCCGATAGTAATTAGCAAATGTCGTCATAGCGATATCTGTTGGGTTACTAATGCTTTTACCTTTACTATGCAAAGTTTCTATTATTTTCCTAGTTAATTTATTTTTAATTTTATTAGCTAGTAATTTACTGATTTTATTTCCGTAATGATTCAGCCTTTGTTGAATCTTCCATACAGATCTATCTGATATAATTTGATTTTTTATTTTTTATTTGAGCCTGACACTCTCTTATTTTATTTGCAAGAGCTAAATCAGGATTTTGTTTATTTAACATTTCCCACTTGTATAAATCAATATACAGCTTGCTGCTCTTCCAGTTAATCATAATCCCCCTTATAAAGGCCTTTTGTGCATTCCACATAGTGGATTTATGGTCAACCGATCATATATTCATTTAAAAAAAACAATTAACTTCTTCTTTTAATTTTTCTTTTTTATCCTCATCTTCAAATAGAGAATTATCCATATTCCAACAAGGAATCATAGGTTTGTCTGTTCCCAGATTAAGTTTGAACAAAACAAAAGCATGTTCTGAAATATCAATTAGGCACCAAAGGCGCTCATTGCCAGGCACACGATGAGTGCGAGGCACGTAACACTTTGAAAAAAATACGACTTTAACAGCCGCCATTTATTTCAAGCGTGTAATTCGTAAGCCGTCGGAAGACCGCCAAAAGACTCCAATTACTTCAAAAATTAAATTACAACCTCACACATAGGGGGAGAGGCAGGGAGCCTGTGAGTGAGGTTGCAAGCTTATTTGGGGTTTAATTGGCACTTTTTGGAGATTGGAAATCGGCTAAGCAAGGAGAAAAATGGCGTCCCTAAACCCGTAATTGTTTTGAAAAAGGCTGAAAACAAGGCAGACGGCAGTAAGACTTAGCCGCTCATCGCAAAGCCCACAAGACTTTGAAAAAAGGATAGATATGAGCTCAACAGGAGCCACGCAAGACTTGATCGGGGAGAGAGAGGAGAAAGGCAAAGGGGAGAGAGAGGGGTGAGAGGGTGTAAAGAGACACAGGGGTGAAAGGGGGAAAAATAGACACAGGAAAGGGAAATAAGGGGAATAAAACACAGGGCAGGGAGGAGGAGAGGGGGTAACAGACACATGGAAGGGAGAGGGGGGAAACAGACACAGGGGTCAGAGAGTGGGGAGAGGCTTGCAAGGAGCACCAAAGTATACACATTTGTCTATATGTGTATATATATATTGTTTTCTATAATATGTTGTGTTGATTCCCCCTATAAGCATTTACCTGCTGATGTCAGATGCTTCCTCCACTCTCTCTGCATCGCTGTTTACGTTCAAACTGGGGGTTTCATCTCATATCAGTGTTTTGGTGCTTTTTGTGCCTTATCCGTTTATCTGTCATTTAGGAATTATTCCAACTACCTTTCCTCAGTATAGATGTATACTACTGGGGGTGGGGGTGTTATGGTCTGGGCCTGCATGAGTGCTGCCGGCACTGGGGAGCTACAGTTCATTGAGGGAACCATGAATGCCAACATGTACTGTGACATACTGAAGCAGAACATGATCCCCTCCCTTTGGGGTCATTATCATGTTGGAATACTGCCCAGTCTCCAAACACCCCCAATATGACCACTACCTTGCTAAAGAAGCTGAAGGTAAAGGTGATGGACTGGCCAAGCCTGTCTCCAGACCTAAACCCTATTGAGCATCTGTGGGACATCCTCAAACGTAAGGAGGGGGAGTTCAAGGTCTCTAACATCCACCAGCTTTGTGATGTCATCATGCAGGAGTGGAAGAGGACTCCAGTGGCAACCTGTGAAGCTCTGGTGAACTCTATGCCAATTAGGGTTAAGCCAGTGCTGGAAAATAATGGTGGTCACACAAAATATTGACACTTTGGGCCCAATTTGGACATTTCTACTTACGGGTGTACTCACTTTTTTTGCCAACTTTTTAGACATTAATGTGTGTGTGTTGAGTTATCCAGGCTGTACACTTACTACTTTACATTGTGGCAGAGTGTCATTTCTTCAGTGTTTTCACATGAAAAAATATAATAAAATATTTACAAAAATGTGAGAGGTGTACTCACTTTTGTGAGATACTGTGTGTGGGTGTGTGTATATATATATATATATGGTACATTGTATTCTCATTTGCATGTCCCCGCCTTTTAGACTTGCAAATGGGCTTATTAATGTACTATTCGTTTTCTGTACTCTATACGGTTTGCACAAACCAGAATCTACCTCCTACTGATCATAGCCAAAAGCTTGAAACAGGTCTGTATATGAGCCATTCTTGGTTTGAGTAAAATCCAACCCGGTGCTTTGCTTAAAAGCTGTTTAATACAGCGGGTGTATGCTTTAAGGGAGCAATGTATAAAGTTGCTATTTTTGGATTAAAAGGGTGAGGTACATTGTATTCACATTTGCATGTCCCCGCCTTTTAGACTTGCAAATGGGCTTATTAATGTATTATTCGTTTTCTATATACATATATATATTCTATATTTTTAGCCTAGCGTCATTGTAATGTATACTTTGTGGAAAATAAAGATAGTATAAATGTTTCTGTTGTTGTTGTTGTTGTTGTTTAATCGTTCATGTGGTTATAATGACTTTTTGCAGTTTTATTTTTCTCATTATCCATTCCAAAGTTTAAAAAAAAAAGTTTTTTAAATCGTCCCCTGTAATCATGGTGACTGTGTACTATCTCATGTTCCCATGGAATAAAGCTCCCCGAAGATCAAATTATCTACAGTACATGCAAACAATTTCAAGACAATTATGCAATTAAATAATTATTCTGTCATCTTTTTTTTATATCAGAACTATTAAGAATGTAAGGATTTGGGGAATAAATAAGCATCATGGGAAGGGAAATGCAAAAATGCTTGGATAATCCTATATTAATGGTCCCTGAGAGGCAGACACAAGCCAACAAATAGAAGTATGATCTGCCACATCAGCAAAACATATTATTGAATAAATAAGATTTTATTTATATTCTCTGTTATTGTAGGAAGTAACACTTAACAGATACAGTACAATGTACAATCACAAATGTTGGTCCATAAAATTAAATTTTTATTAGTAGATTTGTATAATGTCACCTTGACTCTTGCTGTGCTTGCATCTTGAATTTGCTTCAGCAAAATGTTGTATGTCTTAAAGTGGCACAATAGTGGCAAAGCAAGATATTGTACTTTAAAAGTATAAATTGCATTTAGCAAAATGAAATGTCAATAAGACTCATGTGAATTTATGAAATACTAAAAATCTTTGTACCAAGATTGCTGTGTACCAATGTAGAAACCACATAGAGATAGGGCAGAGAACTCTATATAATTAGACTAGTAGTTTAGTAATGATTGGTCCTCATTCAATTGATAAATTGTAGCTTATTGGAGCCCGTAATGTAGGCCATAAACTTATTTGCTATTCAATTGGCGTCTTTTTGCGATTCACAAACGATCTACGGGTTACGGGCTGAAAATCCCTGTGGTTGTTACAACCATAACTTAACGCCCATCTAAGCCTTTGATATTTCACGTCCACAAGAGTCATGATCGCAAATCGCTATTCAATTGCTGCAATTCCACAAGCCTGCAAATGTTTTCCCACCCGTAAACGGCAAATGTAAAAGAAAATCCTACGGGTACCAGATGGGACCCCGCAAAGGGGTTAAAGACATGTCCGTAGCACTATAAATGCAAATAAAAAAAATCAATACTGCACTGTAAATGACGGGAAAAACGATGAAAGACATTCTAATTTATTGCACAACAGTCTCAAGCTCGCAAATAGGCTATAAAAAATAATTTAATGTTATGTTTCATTTCAGGGTTATATCGATCTCGGGAATCAATGAGTTAGTACATATCAGGCCACCCAACTGGACTAGAACAGTATTG
Organism: Discoglossus pictus; assembly: GCA_027410445.1. Taxonomy (NCBI): domain Eukaryota; kingdom Metazoa; phylum Chordata; class Amphibia; order Anura; family Alytidae; genus Discoglossus; species Discoglossus pictus. The sequence goes on along the minus strand of CM050164.1, from coordinate 417,328,736 downwards.
GCATTCATTTTTATTAGTTTGTATTTTGCGGGTTTGTGAGCCAGGTCGCGTATCGGATCTATAAACGATTGACATGTAACCTCCATCTTATACTGCCGTAATGATGACGGAATCATTTTCTATTGGCTGTTTCTAACTCGGGAGTTACGGCTTTGCTTAACTGATCTGGCTCACGCTCTGAAATGCTAAATACGAGTGCATGGTTTACGTTTTGTGATTTCGGCCGTAATTTGCAGCCTTGTTCAATTGAATCACTCCGTAATTGTAGCAACTCTCAAGCCCGCAGACATACGGCTTGTATACCGTAAGTTACGTCCTTGCAATTGAATGTGACCCTAAGTATGTTTGTTTTCTTCTCCAGCTATTTCTGCTCCAAAAAAAAAGGTACAGTACTTTTTTCTCTAGTGTTTCCAGTTTAGAGCAGGAAGAAAGGTCCCTAGTGCAACAATACATATAAAATGAATTCACCATATGTAATGATGTCATAAACCTGAAAGCCGTCTATCAAAGTGGAGCAAGTATTATACACAATAAAACACATTCAATAGTTTTAACTTAACATAAAAATATAGTTGGACCACAGTAAATCTTCAATGGTGCAAGTTCATTTAACAGATTTCTTTCATTATGGGACAGTAATATTCTCTTATGTACTTGGCACACTTCTTCCTAATGTTTTGCTGAGCTTCCATAGTTAATATAGGTACAGCTATGTAGATCATATATTGTTCTGTTATTTGTTATATTTACACTTACCATATATAGCTGCAGATATATTATACTACACTGCCAGCTTCTAGCTCAGCTTCAACATAAATATTTTCATGGTCTTCCCAGTCCATGGCCACTGGATTAATCCCAAACTTTTACTTTGTATTCCTAGTCTTACAATATTCACAAGTAACAGTTCTTTCTTCTTTGTCACATCAATCTACATATTATTTATTTAGACCAGACACCTAGTGATTTCTAATCACCAAAGCTTCTAAGGATGTTGTTGTGTATTTCCCTTTCTTTAGTTAATGCCTTTTTTTTAAGTACTGCTGTAATGCATTTAAAAGTAAAGCTTATATGTTTGCTGGTTGGACAGTGATTTTTAAAAATAGTGTGTAGTTTAAAATAAATAAAAGTTAATATTTATTCTTCGTTTTAAATTGTCTATTTTTCCCCTAAGCAAAACTGCTCCCCTCCACCTGCCGTTGTTTTATTAGGTGTGACCAGCCTTGTTTGGGGTCTGGACCAACATGGAACTTGGTTAGGATGTCCTTGGCTCCATCCCTTGCCTTCACAGAGGTATTGAAAGTAACATCACAGCATTACATTCATTAGAGCAGTGGTTTCCAATCCTATCCTCAAAGCACCCCAGACAGGCCAGATTTTTGGTTTAACTGTGTGAACACAGGTAAGAAAGTTAGAGGCTCCTGTTGAATACTAATTGTTTCACACTGGTAAATCGAATACCTGACCTGTCTGGCCTTGAGGACCGGTTTGGAAACCACTGCATTAGAGGCTCGCCACCTTTACTGAGCATGCCCACTTTGAACCAGAGCCTAGACCGGTCAGACTTTTTTTTTTCCCATCCAGAGCTGGCCATGCCTCCTGATAGGTACACTTAGGTGGAGATAAGCAAATCTGCTAGAGGGACAACTGACAGTTTAAAAGTAAGAAAAAAATATTAACGTTTAATTATTTTAAACTGCATATTGTCTGTAAAAGCATATGAGCTTAACTTGTAAATGGATTATAACGATCCTTTAAATGTAATCACTTTGTATTTACTTCATGATTAAAGATTTATTTCATAGTCACACCAATCCCATACATTTTCATTTACAAGTTCATGATTTTAACATTTTGTCCTTAAAAGTTAGTGATCTTACACTAAACTGCATGCTGCAACCTGTAATATTGTCATTTTATTTGTCAGTTTAGTTGTAAAAAGCATCACAGTGCTTTTTATGATAACTTCCAAAGGCCTCCAACTACTGGCAGTCATTTTTCAACGTCATGTGGCTCAGGAGTCTAACATAGTTCAATACCAATTAATATATAGCTTTTTGCGTGTTGTGACTTGTCAGGAAGAGAGTATGGTATAATAAAAAGAAAAATAGTTGAATCTTGAAGAAAAAGTCTCAATGGATAGATACAGTATGTTTATCTTATGCTACTATTGACTTGTCAATTAAAGGAGCACTGTGATGCATTTACAAGTAAACCTCGTGTGTTTGTATGTTAGACATAGACTATTAAAGAAAATATTGAGTTTAAAATCAACATAATATTGTTTCTTACTTTTAAATGTCAATTTTCCCCAAAACAAAGATACATATCTCCAACTCCCAGAGAATATAAGGAGACATGGCCAGCTCTGCCTTTAAACTGGACTAAAACAAAAGTCTGACCAGTCAGATTCTGGTTAAGACTGAGCATGTTAGGAAAAGGGATCGGGCTATGGTAGCTCATGTACTTTCATTGAGTGTGACCTATTGAGCAGTTGCAAGCAGATTTAATACAGCTGTTCTCACTGTGTAAGTAGTGGGGGTGGAAATAATGATGTCACAGGGAGGCAGACTGCTTCCAAGCTCTATGATGTGCTTGTTTTTGTCTATGGTTCTCTTTTCCTTTGTTCTGTTTTGGGAAGTGGTATTTTTTTTCTTATAAGTATGCTGGAGAAATGTATTTTGGCCATCAGTATTTAATAATATACTTTATTAGTGTTTATTCTTTGTTTATGTACAGATCCACTTCTTGGTGTCAAAGTTCTATAATCCATAGTGACAAAAATGATTTACAGTTAATCAGCTATTCAAGGACTTATGTCTGGTTTTAATTAAGAAAGACACAGTTCATAGCCGAGGCCTTTACGGTTTTAAAACTAAACATCACACATTGTAGTGCTTTATGAATGTCAAACTCTAAGAAATTAATTTGGGTTTTTGACTGTTAATATTGTGCGCAAACTTTTACCCATCCAATTAACAATTAATTACCATAGTAGTAGGTATGCATACTTATTTGTGAATTACCATTTAACATGTCAAGTAGTTTAAATTAGAAATAAATATTGTGCATTTCATATAAATGTTCCCAAATATGTTACTGTGTAAAGCATTATATAAGCAATACAGTTCTTGAACATTTTTATATAAAATCAAAATACAGAAGCCGTTAAGAAGAAATTCTTTAAAATGTATTTTGGCATTGACACACTTAGTTTACCCCCCCTTAACACATATTTCCATGTTATTTATTACAGAGAATATATGTAAGGAAGTTGGCGCAAAGTATATAATAACAGCCAAATATATATAAACTAGTACATTCTCTCTCTCTCTCTCTCTCTCTCTCTCTCTCTCTCTCTCTCTCTCCCTCTCCCCCCCCCCCCACTCCCCCTCTCCCTCTCTCCCCCCCCCCTCTCCCTCTCTCCCCCCCTCTCCCTCTCTCCCCCCCTCTCCCTCTCTCCCCCCTCTCCCTCTCTCCTCCCCTCTCCCCCTCCCTCTCTCCCCCCCCTCTCCCTCTCTCCCCCTCCCTCTCTCTCCCCTCCCTCTCTCTCCCCTCCCTCTCTCTCTCCCCTCCCTCTCTCTCTACCCTCCCTCTCTCTCTCCCCTCCCTCTCTCTCTCCCCTCCCTCTCTCTCTCCCTCCCTCTCTCTCTCCCCTCCCTCTCTCTCTCCCCTCCCTCTCTTCCCTCTTTATCCCTCTCTCGCTCACCCTCCCTCCATCTCCCTTTCTCTGCTTCCTCTTTCCCTTTTTCCCCCTCTCTCTCTCACCCACTATCTGTCTCCTTTTCTCTGCTTCCTCTCTTTCCCTTCCTCTCTGTCTCTTTCTCTGTCTCTTTCTCTGTCTCCCTTTCTCTGTTTCCTCTCTCTGCCTCCCTCTCTCTCTCTGCCTCCCTCTCTCTCTCCGCCTCCCTCTCTCTCTCCCCCTACCTCTCTCTCTCCACCTCCCTCGCTTTCCTTGCAGCGCATGCACAGCTCCCCCAAGTTTCCCCACAGCCAGCATGAAAGCAACGCCTGTGCAGAACGCATCTCGCACGCGTTATTCACATCTGACAACTATTATAGTGGATATATATATGTATTTATGTTCTTACAGGTCTTTTGTCGAATGTGCTTTGCAACTCTAGAACAGTAGTGGAATTATGGTGTGTATAGCAGAAATGTCAATGAAAGGCATTAATTGTAATATGCGTGTGTTACTAAAATGATGCAACATATCAGATTATGTTGTGGAGCTTGGTGGCAAACTAGAGAAGTCTCAGGAAGGTGAAAAATGTTTTCTGCTTTGGTTACGGTGTAATTTATTATGGGAGTTTATTGCAGTTAAAGGACATTATCTGTGAGGAGCCGCAGTACGAAGGTTGGGCACAAACCGAGAATTGGATCGTGAGGGTTGCGAGCGATTTGGGGCATAGTAAAAACGACATAGGAGGACATAAGTGTTGTAAGTTGAAGCAATTTTTGGTACACAACGGTTAGACAACGGTTAATCATTTGAAGAGGCATCAGTAGTAGATAGAAAGCTCCAGAAGTTGGGCATATACTTGTGTGTGGTGCAGTACAAATGTCATATGATGAGGTACAGGCATTATAAATTTGTTGATGTTGAGAGATTACAGTAAGCAAGGAAGGTGAATATTCTCTATCTGTTAAAGAATTTGGACGCAGAAAAAAACAAAAAAAAATTTGACAATAGGTTGATTTTGCCTGTGTGAGTGAAAGTTGGCGAGTTAGGACTACAAAGCAAGAGAATAAGATTTCCTTGTAGCAGAGTTGATGAAAAGGAACAGAATGTTTCCCAAAATTAAATTAAAAAGTGGTGATGAAGGCTGAAAGAGAAAATGATTTGATTGTTAACCGCAATTTATTTGTGGAATAAGGTGAACGAAGAAATGAGAGGTCCGAGGTTACTGGTAAAACCATGAAACTTATGGATATTTATATAGAGAGGAAATTGTTGTTATATAGTTATTACATGGCACCAGTGCTGATCATGTAGTAATAGAGGTAGCCAATTGGAGTGCTGACAGTATAAATTCTGGAGAGGCTCGAAAAGGGGACAGCGTGGTCAGCAACAACTAAGAGAGCAAAGAGGCTTAGGTGAGACCATCTTGGGTTCCATCAGCCATGAGTTCTTTGAGAAAAAATAAGGGCCATGAAAAGGAATGTACAGAATGCAGACTGGCCAATAAAGGGAGCTAGCCGGATGAGAGTACATAATAGGTATTTCAGTGGGAGGTTTTGGAAATTAGTATTTTTACATTTTGGTCTATATGTGAGCACTAACCTTGGTTACTTCAAATCGGTAATTGATCTACTACATAAGGAATGCTATGCTCCGTATTTTTGTTTTTACCAATTACATGCTCTAATAGCATTGCTCTTTTAATAGTTTGTTCCTATCAAGTATTTTCTAAAAAAAAGTATTAGCCTTTTTTATGCCAGTCTGCCAGTTTTTTTTTTTACTTTACACACCAATTTGACCCATGGACAATAATAGTGAAAGAAATAATCTACAGAGGATATAAATCATAGAACATGTTTTAGACCACAGAGAGTACATAACCTTTCCAATGGTCAATTCAAAATATATTTAACAAACATTTTCCTGGTAATCCTGTTCTGTTATTTTCTATCACAGTTTATTTATTTTAAGTGTATAAAATTGGCAGAAAAATATTTATCTATTACTGAAAGGTACCTACTGTAATGACAGCTTTACATGCTTGCAATAAATGGTAATGTTGCATAAAGAATATTAGGAAAGCTTCATAGATCTATAAAGCCATTTGTCTTCTAAAAAGAAGAATGTAATTGTTTTTTTTGTACACACGAATATATTATTCATTTAAGTTCTCAGTCTCCTTGAGTGGCTATTGATGGATGGAACTATATGATGGAAGCCACCTGAAACAATGCTTCATTTGATCTGACAAATTTATCTCATAAATAACTTTTTGGAATTAAAGAACATCTTTAAATTGTAGCTGCTTTTGTCTGTTCATTGTCATGATCTCACCGAAGCATTGGGGCCTCTCCTTATTGTGTCTATTGAAGAATGTAAAGTACATTTGATATTCGCAGTGACCTTTCAAGTCATCAAAGACATTTGAAGCCATCCATACTTTTTGTAACTTAGCCCTTGTTCTCCCTACAATATGTTCTTTATATTGTTACCTGAGGATACCCTTTTTTAACGGTCAGAGCCCGTTATTCAGAACATTCAGATTAAGCCAAGAGCTATTAGATTTGCTTCTTTATTCAAACAAATACTTCCCTGCCTAAGTTTTCCTCCTTTCGCAGTTTTGTTTTATATTTTTTGTATGTTTTTGGGTTGTGTGCCATTTATTCCTCCCATTTTTGTACTGTGTCATTATTTATTGGATCTTAAACACATTTCCTGTTTAATGAATGTTTATTATATGTTTATAAAGCTGCTTTACTGCTTGTGTGTAGCATGGCTGTGGCAGTGTTTATACCATAGACAATATGGCCATATTTGTAAATGGCACCGTGCATGTTAGGTACTTGGGTGATGAAGTCAGACCTGTTGCACCAGCATAGAGCCTGCAAGTGCTAATGTGCAAAAGCAGTTATTTAGGAACGTCAAGCTATGTTGGTTATTTTAATGATTTTATAGGGTGATTTATTTTATGAAATATATACGCCTCTTCTGTGTTGTCCATATTTTTTGGGGCAGATTTAATGTATTCACTTCTTAATTGTCTGTGATGCTTTACAATGTAAAATTATATTGAGGGATATTTTTAAATGCCCTTTCCTCTATCTTATACTATACTAGCGACTTGCCCGTTACAATTTTATCGCCTTTTTATAAGTCAAGCAATGCAGGTTTGCCACACAATGTAAGGTTTTTAGTCCTCTGAGTCATTTCAGTGCTCATTGCAAGCTTCACGCTGAGCGCCTTTGGCGAGCCTCTCTCCTGATTTATTTTTGGTCATCTGAGCACCTTTGTGGGTCATTGCAAGCCCTGCGATGAGCGCCTTCGGTGCTCATTGCGAGCCTCTCCCCTCTTTTACTTTTGCTCCTCTGAGCACCCTGGGCGTTCATTGTGAGCTTTGCGCTGAGCGCCTTTGGCAAAGCCAGTCTCTCCTCTGGCCCGTTTTTTTGTATATAAATATATATTTTTTCTCAGGAGACCCTGACATTGTTCAGAAGCATCTTAAACTTTGCACTGCTTGTTTTTCATATAAACCCCCCCAACAAACTTGTGTTCTGTTTGAACTCTTTAAATACATACAAGACTGTTAGTGAGTTTCACATATCTTCAATGCATCATTGATGCTATCACTTTTATGTTGGCAAAGGTTCCTGGTATGGTATAACTAATCATTTTCTAAATGCAGTTGCTGACCGGAAACAAAATTACAAACCGCAATATAAATCAGCCTCGCTGACCCGCCCAAATAGTCATTGCTTTTATCTGTGTGCTGGAGTGTAAGGATTAATTCTAGTAACTGATGGACACAGATTACAAAAGTCAATATAATTTATCATTGGAAAATTGTTTTTTTAGCAACATTCAGTTAGTAAACACTTATTTATATTGTTCTAGTGACTTGCCCGTCAAAAAATGTATACATATATGTATATATATATATGTATAAAATATATGTTATGGGTCAAAGCTTTCATGGGAAAGACACATAACTCCTCTAGTGGCCAAATCTGGTAATGCATAATTGAGTTTAATGTTGCTATTTTTTGTGTCCCCTGTTCATATTATCTGTAGGGGGGATTTGTCCCCCTCATTCCCCCCAGTCCCTACGCCTATGCCCCTCATCATGCTACTTGCTTACTAAACAACTTCTCATCATCTTTCCATTCAAGTTCATAGAAATGGTTATCAGTTTGCGATACCACACTGGTGGGAAAAAAAGTGGTGTATAAGCACATCTACATGCTGTACCTTCGTTTACTGAAAAAAACAATAGCATGACTTTTCCTTCTTGTCTCTGTACTACTTCTCTTATATGATTAAATGTATTTTCACTATTGAACCCGTTATATGTTCTAGCAGATTATGTTTTGTACTTTGTATAATGCGAATTACTAACTGTAGTTAACTTTTTTTAAGGATGGTGTTTAGCAGAAAAACAGTAAGAAAACTACTGAGAAGCAAGTGCCGGTGTTACAGCAATGACGCCCCTGATGATATGGTTCTTGGGATGTGTTCTAGTGGCCTAGGAATTTCAGTTACTCACAGTCCACTGTTCCACCAGGTAAGAAGTTTAAGAAATTGTGTAAAATAATAGATATCCATGATATACAAGATTAGTTCCCTTTAGTGCATGACACTACTAGTTCAAGTAATAGATGAAATCTCTGAAGTTTTTTATGTAAATTTACAGTGGTAAAGCACTGATCACTAATTTGGTCCTGCAGAAAGAAGATGGGTGTAACAGTTGTGTGTGTGTGTAACTACAGCTAACTTGATTTCCTGTAAATGCTTAATGGAGCACATTTTAATTTGCCACCATTTTCAGATCAATGATTTTTATCTTGTTAATACTTCAACTGTAGCGCCTGATCTGGCATTCATGGTGTAGTAAGCTGTATGCCTCACCAATGGGTTGATCTCATTAGCACCACTATAATATCAGTAATATTAATTTATCTACTTTGTATATTAGTGCTGATAAGTGATTGCTAGAAGGGCATAGTAGCATAAGGTTTAAAGTTAGAGGCACTCTTAATGATGATAAATTGAACAATGCTTCTACCAATAAGACAACACAATGCCTTCACAATTACCAACGTTATCAACGTTTTTAACATTTTTCTAGTAAGGGATGTTAACAGACATTCTTTGAACTCTGGATAAATAATGATTGTAAATGGCAGGGAATTCATCCATATTTGTTTTCATTATTAAACTATAAAGTTGTTCTACAATCACATATAATAGTTGTCAAACTGCGAGTTGTCGTCACGCTTGCGAGCCTTGTGTAGCGAGGCTAGCCGATGAGGCATGGAAGCCTTCAGAGCTGGGAGCGCTTAGGAGATGTGCATTGATTTAGACTGAAATGAGCGAAGGATTTAGACTGAAATGAGCGAAGGTGCTCTTACGAGCCTCGCAAATCGAGGCGAGCCTTTGAGACATTGAAACACTCTGGACTTAGGCAAAATGAGCGCCAAAGGAGAAGCGAGGCATTGAAGCACGAAGGACTTGGCCTGCAAGCAGTTAAGAAACGCGGTACGTGAAAAGAAAAATTCCGACCTCGGAATCTAGGGGGGAAAAACCTACCTCGCAAAAATACGAATTTAACGGCCGAACTGCGTAAATTAAAAAACACAGAAAACAAGAGAAAAAAATAAAAACAACACTCGCACACAGCACGGGGTGAACGCCAGGATGCCTGGGAGTGAGGTTGCATGCAAATTTAAGCCGAATTTGCACTCGAAAATCAGCTAAGTGAGAAAAAACATGGCGGACAAAAAAAATGAAAACAAGGCTAAAGGAGACAGAAGCACTTAAATCACCGCCAGGAACGTAGGAGATACAAAATATACCATTACAACGGACGGAAAATGCTCGCGAGCCAAGTAACACATAGAAAAAAGCCGCTATTTTACAACACTAACTTGCAACTAATAACATTAGGATTCTAAATTGGCGCTTTACACACCTAAACAAACAGTTTGGCCACGCGCACGCAGCCGAATTACACTGCACACTTGGCACATTGCTGACACTTTCTCCTCAGGTGATCAACAGTCCAACTGTACATTTTCTGCTGCAGGAAAATCCAAAGAGATTGTTAGCTGTTCATGATATGGATTGCTGCATATTAAATATAAATAGGTATTTAATTTATTCATGAATTAATTATTATTAAAAAAAATAAAAATGATAAAAAATTAAAATAGGCTAAATATCATATAATACACTGCCCTATGAATACATAAATTCTTTGCACTTTCTAATACATGTATTCATTCATTCATTATTAACGTACATAAATGTAATAATAATTAATTAGTAATTAAAAAAAAAAAACTTTCCACTGCACTAACAAGCATTTACATTTTACAATGCACTTATATAGTGTATCTGTATTACTGCTCATTGGATGACAGTGATAGGACTATCAAAGCAGTTACATTTTTAAATCACTTTATTATGCTCTGAGACCTCCAAAAGATGGATAGTTTACACTGTACTATTTTTTTTTATTTTATATTTTACACTGTACTTATATATCTGTCTTCTCGATGAGCGCCGACGGTGATCGATGCAAAGCAGGAAACTTAAAGTATACGAGGGGAGAGGCTTGCGATGAACTCCAAAGGTCCTCAGAGTAGCAATTACATTGCATGGCAAACAGCATTGCCATGGCTTTAAATGTTATCGCCGTTTTTGACGGGCAAGCCGCTAGTCTGATATAATTCTGAAGATCTTTTATTTTACATTTATTTTAAAAAATAATTATGAGACAAAAATATCATCTACATAATGTTATAGTCTTTACGGGTTTTGGTTGTGGAATATACTTTGCCATAACAATGTGGAAATGTATTAAACTGTTCTAAAAAAAATAGTATATCGAAACTCTTGTATAATGACAAGTTCACGAAGGGTCTCCGGGTTACAGACGAGATACGTTCCGGAGAATGTCTTTAAAGCAAATTTGTATGTAACTTGGATTCCTGGTGAATAATGGCTCATTTGTGGTAGTAATAATAACTATACCACGGTACTGTGATAATAAGTTACAGAAACTATTGTGCTCTTTCTTTTAATGCAAACAAACCGGAAAAAAAAATCATATAAAAAGCCTTGGAAGCCCGTTTGGGTCGTCTGTAAATTGAGGACCTCCTGTACGTATTATTGTCTGCATGTTCTGTATCTGATATACTTCCCAGTGAGAGGGCAATGCAGTTTAGCGTTTATTTTTGCTAATAGAGTGCATTGAACATTTTAACATGAACTAAATATTGTGTTAACTACAAGTTATCGTAATATGTAATGAAATTAAAATATCTCCATTAAGTCCATTGTATTTAAGTCAAGAAGCCGAATGTATTTTAATATTCTTTTGTACTGTGTGTTCCTGGAAGTGCATTGCAAATTTAGTACTCATTATGGATATTATTTTCATGGCCAGATGTTACAAAAGGTCTTCATTTTGTTATAAATTAAACATGTAAACATATGAATATTTTAGATTGCTTGTTATTTTAGAAAAAAACAATAAGTGGCATAAAACTAATTTGCAATGTAGGTTTTTATGTGCTGTTCCCGGATTTCTCTCCATGCATATGCTCAAATCTCCAGGTTCATATCCGTTTTTTCCTAATTATACAGGCCAGTTTATAGCCAGTTGGTTATTTTATTATATGAAAATGCTTTATAGATGTACATTTTAAAATGATTATTGTAGCACTTTTAAATAGTAGTTTCATTCATTTATTTATTTATTCTTAGTATTTGAAGAAAAAAAAATCGAAATAATTTTTAAACCTTATATTTGAACTTTATCAGGCACCCAGGAGGTGGGAGAGAGTCTGTCCAGGAGCCTGTACTGATAGGTTACTTCATCTGCCTCTTTTTCCTGAATGGTCCACATTTGACAAAATCTAGACTAGTCTAGAAAAATACTTATGGTCGCCTTCTTGGCAGATACTCTCTTATCTTACATCCTTACAAGGAGGTGAGAGAAACAGTGTAACCTGCTAGAGCTGCCATGCATTGCCAGTGTTACTAATATACCATATACTGTATTAATTCAAACAAGTTTTATGATTGTGTAGCAAAAATTACATGTATTTTTGATCTTGGCATTGTGCAGTTTATTCCAAAAAGTAAATTGGTACTAAAAAGCTACATGGGTGGGAAATGGGTGTATAGCGTTAATAGTTCTTCACGAGAAATATAGAGTAAACTGATTTGGCCTACGAGACTGCAAATACCCTTCAATGTTTGAAGGTTAAAAATCACAGATATGATTTGTAGAACATTAAAATGGAACTGCATATATTTTACATGTTTGATAAATTGCTTTCATAAAGAAATAATTTGATGGATAGTCACTTTGTGTAATAAAAAGTTTGAATTAGAATTGGATAGAGATACTGGAAAAAAGTAGGGCCATTTGTAAAACTAAATGTTATACACCTCCAGTATTACATTTATTGTATCTGTAAATGTCCCTATTGATTAGTGGTGATTAAAGGGGAACAAATTATCTATCATATTTTTCTAAGAAATTTGGAAACATTAAAAAAGGTTTTTTTTTTTTTTTTATGAAATTGAGTAAAAAAAAAATCCTTACCTTTTAATACTGTATAAATACAACTTTGCAACAATGTCAGGAGTTCCTTCAAATAGATTTCGATATGGGAATATGAAACAAACCAACCTATAAAGTGTAAATAAAGCTTATAGGACCAATGCCTAATTAAAATATATATTTTAATTAAGCATTCATCATTAATATAATCAGATTAATTAAAAAATCAGCTTTGAGTATAATACTTGTTTTCAGTGTTCACCCTCGAGAAGATCATTGGGGTAGGTGGCTTTGTTAAGCAGACAGCGGGCTAAGTTTTCAGGCACAACGTGTATCTATAAAATATTCTGCATTGACTGGAGCGTTTGCTTAGAGGGTAGGCTATGAACTTGTTGGTCTTATCTAAAACTGTGTTCTTAAAACCCTTTACACCTGTCTCTCCACTTAACCTCCTTTTCCCCCTTGATGACTTTATCAAGGGGAAGGCACACCCACTCAACTGGAAGCTAAAACTCTGGAACCTAATTTAATATTGTATATTTTTATTATAACTCATTAAACGGCACTTTAATTAACAATAAATGGATAATTAAAAGGCCATTACAGTAGCCCTTTAATAACTTGGTCAGCACAGTTGCCTCACACCCCCATATTAGTTTGTCAGAATGAGATAATTAAATTTTTAAGATTTCCTATTCTTTGTTTCCATACAAAATTGAATACCCATTATTCCATGGACACATCCACCTGAGAAAGTAACAGACCTCAGCAGAAAAGCAAACAGAATAAAATTCCACAGTCAAGGATAATTGTAATAAAGTAACAAATGTAAAGGTTGTCTTGATTGATTTTTTATTTTGCCTTCGAATACAATTTTGAAAGATTATACAAATACATGACTGCTAATAACAAATACTTTATCATTTAAATGTTATTAAAATACATTTTTGTACAGTAACTTGTAATTTGTATTTGTCACTCAGCCTTGCCGATCCTCGTCCATAGCCATTGTTTTTATCTGTATACTGAGTAATTATAATAATTGAAAGTATAGTTGATAGACAAAATTGACAAATGTAAATTATTTTTACTGTATGAAAAATAATAACATGTATTGATTTGTATCTATAGTTTTAAATTATACCATATTTGAAACTTTGCTATCTCCTATTAAATGACCACTGAACCCCTAAAAAAATTTTTGGGACATTGCATAAAAATGTATCTTTTCTATAATTTTTATATTTTAGTGAAATATATGACATATTTTGATCTTACTTGTTTTATTTTCCCACTTGTATTGCTCAGTATCATGGCAGTCATACAGCTAGGCAGGTTTAATTTACAACATGACAGGGGGAGCCTTCAGTCAGCTGTTAGTGTGATTTATGTGCCTAGCAGAAAAGCAGAGCAGCTTTATTAAACACATAACGTGTAATACATAGGTACATATAATGTGTGTATATGTATATAAATATATTTCTCAGAAATACAGTTGTTTCACTGCACTTTTAGAGCCCTGAGGCAGGGACAATCCATTTTCACTCTATAATCCAAAAAACACTATAACTATACATTTTACAGGATGGATTCTGCACAAACCATAAAACCTATCCACAGACATTGTAGAAAGTAAAAAGGTTTTTTTAAACTTATTTTTAGACATTGAAATGGAATTACAAATGTATTATTAATTTTCTGTACTAATAAATATATATATATATATATATATATATATATATATATATATATATATATATATATATATAGTGGATATAAAAAGTCTACACACCCCTGTTAAAATGTTAGGTTTCTGTGCTGTAAAAAAATTAGACAAAGATAAATCATTTCAGAACTTTTTCCACCTTTAATGTGACCTCAATTGAAAAACAAACTGAAATCTTTTAGGTGGAGGGACAAAAAAATAAAGAAATATAATGTGGTTGCACAAGTCTGCACACCCTCTTATAACTGGGGATGTAGCTGTGTTCAGAATGAAGCAATCACATTCCAAATCATGGTAATTAGTAGTCGGCATACACCTGCCATCATTTAAAGTGCCTCTGATTAACCCCAAATAAAGTTCAGCTGCTCTAGTTGGTCTTTCCTGAAATTTTCTTAGTCGCATCCCACAGTAAAGCCATGGTCCACAGAGCGCTTCCAAAGCATCAGAGGGATCTCATTCTTAAAAGGTATCAGTCAGGAGAAGGGTACAAAAGAATTTCCAAGGCATTAGATATACCATGGAACACAGTGAAGACAGTTATCATCAAGTGGAGAAAATATGGCACAACAGTGACATTACCAAGAACTGGAGATCCCTCCAAAATTGATGAAAAGCCGAGAAGAAAACTGGTCTGGGAGGCTACCAAGAGGCCTACAGCAACATTAAAGGAGCTGCAGGAATATATGGCAAGTACTGGCTGTGTGGTACATGTGACAACAATCTCCTGTATTCTTCATATGTCTGGGCTATGGGGTAGAGTGGCAAGACGAAAGCCTTTTCTTACGAAGAAAAACATCCAAGCCAGGCTACATTTTGCAAAAACACATTTGAAGTCTCCCAAAAGCATGTGGGAAAAGGTGTTATGGTCTGATGAAACCAAGGTTGAACTTTTTGGCCATAATTCCAAAAGATATGTTTGGCGCAAAAACAACACTGCACATCACCAAAAGAACACCATACCCACAGTAAATCATGGTGGTGGCAGCATCATGCTTTGGGTCTGTTTTTCTTCAGCTGGATCTGGGGCCTTAGTTAAGATAGAAGGAATTATGAACAATTCCAAATACCGGTCAATCTTGGCACAAAACCTTCAGGCATCTGCTAGAAAGCTGAACGTATAGAGGAGATATAGATCTTTCAGCATGACAACGACCCAAAGCATACGTCCAAAAGAATGGCTTCACCAGAAGAAGATTAAAGTTTTGGAATGGCCCAGCCAGAGCCCAGGCCTGAATCAGATTGAAAATCTGTGGGGTGATCTGAAGAGGGCTGTGCACAGGAGATGCCCTCGCAATCTGACAGATTTGGAGTGTTTTTGCAAAGAAGAGTGGGCAAATCTTGCCAAGTGAAAATGTGCCATGCTGATAGACTCATACCCAAAAAGACTGAGTGCTGTAATAAAATCAAAAGGTGCTTCAACAAAGTATTAGTTTAAGGGTGTGCATACTTATGCAACCATATTATTTTATTTGTATATTTTTTCTTCCCTCTACCTAAAAGATTTCAGTTTGTTTTTCAATTGAGTTGTACAGTTTATAGGTCACATTAAAGGTGGAAAATGTTCTGAAATGATTTATCTTTGTCTCATTTTTTTTACAGCACAGAAACCTGTCATTTTAACAGGGGTGTGTAGACTTTTTATACTCACTGTATATATATATACCGTATTTACTTGAGTATAAGCCGACCCGAGTATAAGCCGAGGCACCTATTGTACCACAAAATACTGGGTAAAATGAGTGACTCGAGTATAAACCGAGGGTGGAAAATGTGCTGCCCTCTCTATCCCTCTTGTGCCCTCTGTGTCCCCCTCTCTCTCCTGTGTCTCTTCTCCCCTCTCCCTCCCCTGTGTGTCTCTTCCCCCCTCTCCCTTCCCTGTGTCTCTTCCCGCCCTCTCCCTTCCCTGTGTCTCTTCCCCCTCCTCATTCTCAACCTGCCTCCTCATCAGAGACAGAGTGACTCGAGTATAAGCCGAGGGGGGCCTTTTTAGCCTTTAAAAAAGGGCTGAAAAACTCGGCTTATACTCGAGTATATACGGTATGTGTGTGTGTGTGTGTGTGTGTATATATATATATATATATATAATTAGCGAATTGCCCGTGAAAAAATGCCGGTCATAAAATTGTAATGGCAGGTAATGCGGTTTGGCACACAATGTAAGGCTTTTCGTCCTCTGAGAACCTTCGGCGCTCATTGCGAGCCTCGTGCTGAGCGCCTTCAGCTCTCATTGCGAGCCTCTCCCCTCATGTACTTTTGGTCGTCTGAGCATCTTCAGTGCTCATTGCAAGCCCCGGGATGAGCGACTTTGACGCTCATTGCGAGCCTCTCCCCTTGTGTACTTTTGCTCCTCTGAGCATCCTCGGCGCTCATTCTGAGCCACGCGCTGAACGCCTTTGGAGCTCATTGCGAGCCTCTCCCCTGCTCTTTTTTTTTTTTTTACATATATATATAAATAGATTTTTAATACTAATTAATTAATTAATTAAT
This sequence comes from Discoglossus pictus, assembly GCA_027410445.1. Classification (NCBI taxonomy): domain Eukaryota; kingdom Metazoa; phylum Chordata; class Amphibia; order Anura; family Alytidae; genus Discoglossus; species Discoglossus pictus. The sequence goes on along the minus strand of CM050164.1, from coordinate 417,312,272 downwards.
ATACTTTACCTATTTGTAATTAATATATCCAGCAATCAATATCCTGAAGAGCTAACAATCTCTTTAGATTTTTCTGCAGCATACAATGTACATTTGGACTGTTGCTGACCTGAGGTGTAAGTGTCAGCAATTTGACAAGTGTGCAGTATAAATAGGCTGCGTGCGAGAAGTCAAACGGTTTGTTTAGTTGTGTAAATCGCCATTTTCGAATGGAAATGTTATTAGTGGCAAGATAGTGTTGTAAAATGGCGGTGATTGTTTATGTGTTATGCGGGTCTGGAGCATTGTCCGTGTTTGCTAATAGTGTATTTTCCACCTCGTACGTTCCTGGGTAAAAGTCTTATGTGCCTGGCGGTGTTTTTCATGGTTAGGGGTCGTGTAGCCTCGTTTTTGTTTTTTCGTCCGCCATTTTTTTTGTCACTTTGGCAGTTTTCGAGTGCCGAAATTCGTCAAGTTGTGTTTAAATGGTCGTGCAACCTCACTCCCAGACGTCCGGGTTGTCCCTGCATGCTGTGTGCGTTTTTTTTTTGGGATTGTTTTTTATGTGTGCGGTTCGGCCGTTAACTTCGTATTTTTTTTACCTCTTTTTTTTTTTTTCTAAGTACCCCGGGCTCGTATTTGTTTTTTTCTACGTCCCGCTTTCCATTCTTATGTGCCTGAAGGTGTTTTGCGTGTTTAGGGGTCGTATAGCCTCGTTTTCGTTATTTTCGGCCGCCATTTTTTTGTCCCTTAGGCGATTTTCGAATGACGAAACTGGGCAAATTGTGTTTAAATTGTCGTGCAACCTCAATCCCAGACGTCCTGGCTGTCCCCCCGTGGTGTGTGTGATGTTTTGTTTATGTTTTTATTTCTTTTCTTTGTGTTTTTTCTGTCTTTGTATTGTGCGCGGTTCGGGCGTTAACTTTTTTCTGACCTCGTATTTTTTTTCTAAGTGCAGCAGGTAGTATTCTTTTTTTTCTAAGTTCGCTTTTCTTTTTTCAAAGTGTTACGGGCTATAATTTTTCCACTTGATTTTTTTCAAAGTGCTACGGGTTTCGCATTTGGTATTGTGTAATTGTGATTTCTGTTGATCTGTAGTCCTGCGGGTCGTAGGGATGAGCGCCTACGGCTGAAACCAAAACCACTGTTATATTGCACAGTTGACTTTACAGTGTGTTTCCATTTTATGTTTCCTTTATTTTTTCCTTTTTTCATTATTTATTTCCTTTTATGTTTATTTTTTTGAAATTCAAAATAATATTTGTTTGTGCAAGGAATTGTGTGATATATGTTTATTTTATTTTTTAGCACTTTAAATACAGACACGTTTTTTAGTTAATTACGTGATGAATAAATGAATACATAGTTACATAGTAATTGAGGTTGAAAAAAGACTTTTAGTCCATCGAGTTCAACCTTTTTAAGATCTCCTCTGATCTGCAATATTAATTGATCCAGAGGAAGGCAGAAAAAAAAACACAAGGAAACTTAGCCATCGTCCCAAAAGGGGGAAAAAAATGAATTCCTTCCTGACCTCAGATACTGGAGATCAAATTCCTCCCTGGATCTCTCTCTCTAATTAACCAGGTTAACCCTGAATGCCTTTTTTAATAAAAAATATATCCAGTACCTTTTTAAAGTTATCTATTGAATCCGCTGTCACCACCTCCTTTGGTAGAGAATTCCACAGATTAACTGTGAAGAACCCTTTTTTTTTCTTTAACGCAAAGGATGTCCTCTTGTCAGTCGAAAACCTCTTAGCACAAAAAGCTCACTTGACAAAGCTTTATACTGACCCTGGATGTATTTATATAATGTAATCATACCTCCTCTAAGATGCCTTTTTTTTTGTTGCGAAAATAAGTTTAATTTGTCTTTAATTAGTCTTTCTTCATAACTTAGCCCCTCCATTGCCCTTTATTAGTTTTGTAGCCCTTCTCTGTACCTTTTCCAACTCTAAAATGTCCTTTTTATGAAGTGGTGCTCAAAATTGTTCTCCATATTCCAAATGAGGGGGTACTGTGGATTTGTATAGTGGGAGAATTATATTTGCATCCCTTGCTTCTATACCCTTCTTAATACATACTAATATTTTATTTACCTTTGCAGCTGCTGTTTGGCATTGAGAACACCTAGAGTTACCTAGTTGGTTGCCCATATGCACTCCCAAATCCCTTCCAATATCAGATACCCCTAGATTTGCTCCATTAAGATTATAAATTGCATGGCTATTTTTTACTTCCCAGATGCATAACTTTACATTTATTCATATTAAATCTCATCTGCCATTTAGATGCCCATTCCTCTAATTTGTGCAAATCCCTTTGTAGGTAATGTTATCTGATTTAATTACCTTGCACAACTTCATGTTATAAGCAAAAATTGAGACACTACTTTCCAGTCCTACTTCTAAGTCATTAATTAATATGTTATAAAGGAGAGGACCTAATACTGAACCCTAAGGAACCCCACTTACCACATTAGTCAAATCTGAGTATGTTCTATTTACCACAACGCTTTGCTTCCTCTCAATCAATGAATCCATGAATACTGCTCCTTAATTATTATATAGAGAAACATCGGGTCCTAGGCCAAACAAACAGGGATATACTAAGTGTGTGAAATTATATGAATACAATTCTCAATGCTTCATAATGCCAAATTGGAAGATAGAATAGTTATTTGCCTGTTTAATTCACCAGTTACCTAGCTGCATTAAAATCACACATCATATTGATCTGTTGGCCTATATTATAGACAGGTTATGTTTCTGCAAATAATGTTTAATTAGCAGTTTTGTGTGTACTATGTCCTGTGGGGAAAGCTGCCATTCTCATCTTAACCCTATTGGAAAATGTCCCTACTATTTTTTGGTGATGTGGAAGTTATTGTCCATCATTGCATGGAAATGTTTTAAAAATTGCAAAATCATTTTAAATGTAAACTTACACCGCAAAGATCCAATTGATTGCAGAAATGAAACATACCCATACAATTACAATTGGTTGTTGTTAATTATTTTAAGTGGAAGCATGGCATTGAGTTTAAAAGTTTGGTATTGTAATATTGAAAACAAATCTCCTCTCCTAATTACTTTAATTCATGTGCTTAATTCATTCTCCAAGTAGAAAGGTGACAAACCTTAACAGTTTATTTTTTTTTAATTAATACATTATATATTCAAACTGGGCATAACCTTAAAGGCATATTCATGGATTATTGATGCATTTGATAGAGGAGAATGAGTAGTGTATGAAATTTTTTTTTTTGCATAAGTCATTAGAGAGGGGGAAATCCTTTTATGTAATTGAGATTATTTTCATACCATTTTTTCGATAACAGCTAACTGTAATTATATTTATTTATATGTGTGCATCTCTGTTGAGACCTTTGCTGTGTCATTGTACTTTGTTCCAAATCTGTATTTCAACAGTATTAAAAATAAGACTTTTCTAATGTCAGGACGTCTTTGCAGATTCTGTTTTGTGACTGTCAGGTACAGCCGGTCTGTCTTGCCGGTGTAAATGATATGTCAGAATAATAATTGGGTCAGTGCATCAACCTGATGGGCCCAAATGAGAGTTTCTCAGGAGACCCTGACACTGTTCAGAAGCATCTTAAACTTTGCACTGCTTGTTTTTCATATAAACCCCCCAAGAAACTTGTGTTATGTTTGAACTCTTTAAACACATACAAGACTGTTTGTGAGTTTCACATATCTTCAATGCATCATTGATGCTTTCACTTTTATGTTGGCTAAGGTTCCTGGTATGGTATAACTAATCATTTTCTAAATGCAGTTGCAAACAGCAATATAAATCAGCCTTGCTGACCCGCCCAAATAGTCATTGCTTTTATCTGTGTGCTGGAGTGTAAGGATTAATTCTAGTAACTGATGGACACAGATTACAAAAGCCAATATAATTTAGCATTGGAATTTTTTTTTTTTTTTTTACATCATTCAGTTGGTAGATACTTATTTATATTGTACTAGCGACTTGCCCGTCAAAAATCACTGCAATAAAAATTGTAAGGCAGGTAATGCTGTTTGCCACACAATGTAAGGCTTTTAGTCCTCTGAGTACCTTTTGACGCTCATTGCGAGCTTCTCCCCTCATGTACTTTTGGTCGTCTGAGTACCTTCGGTGCACATTGCAAGCATCTCCCCTTGTGTACTTTTGCTCCTCTGAGCACCTTCGGCGCTCATTGTGAGCTCTACGCTGCGCTCCTTTGGCAAAGTGAGTCTCTCCTCTACTCTGTTTTTATTTTATATAAATATATTTTTTTATAATAATTAATTTAATTTAATTAATCAAATAATAAATGAATATACGTTACCTAATTGTAATGAATATATACAGGAATGAATATGCTGAGCTAACAATCGCTGTTGTTTTCCTGTCAGCAATGTGGCAAGTGTGCAGTGTAAAATGGCTGCGTGCGCGAGGCTAAACCATTTGTTTAGTTGTGTTAATGCTGTATTTTAGAATGGTAATGTTATTAGTTTTAAGGTAGTGTTGTAAAATGGCAGCGAGTGTGTATGTGTTAGGCGGGTCTCAAGTATTTTACGTCCTTCCTAATAGTGTATTTTGTACCTTGTACGTTCCTACAAGCTGTGTGTGATGTTTTTTTTTGTCTGTTTTTCTTGTTTTTGGGTGTGCGTGGGTCGGCCATTAAGTTTGTATTTTTTGCGGGTCGTATTTCTTTTTCTCTAAATGGCGGTGCCCTTTTCAAAGTGTTACAGGCCGTAATTTTTCACACAATTTTTTACAAAGTGATACGGGTCTCGCGCTGCGAATTGTGTATTTGAGATTTCTGTTGTTCTGTATTCCCGCGGGTCGTAGGCATGATGCTTAATGCGTGCGGGGTCATAGGGATAAGCGCCTATGATGCTCATCTCCACAAGCGCAGTGAGCGCCTTCGGCGTTCCCTGCCTAAGTCGTACAGGGTCGTGGGGGGAAGAGACACAGGGGAGGGAGAGGAGGGGTAAGAGACACAAGGGAGGGGTAAGAGACACGAGGGAGGGGTAAGAGACACGAGGGATGGGGGGGAAGAGACACGAGGGATGGGGGGGAAGAGACACGAGGGATGGGGGGGAAGAGACACGAGGGATGGGGGGGAAGAGACACGAGGGATTGGGGGGAAGAGACACGAGGGAGGGGGAAGACACGAGGGAGGGGGGGAACACACAGGGGAGGGAGAGGGGGGAAGAGACACAGGTGAGAGAGGCGGGGAAAGGACACACAAGGGAGGGAGAGGGGGGTAAGGACACACAAGGGAGGGAGAGGGGGGAAAGGACACACAAGGGAGAGAGAGGAGTGGGGAAATGAGACACAAGGAGTAGTAGACGGGGAGAGAGTCGCAATGAGCGCCAAAGGCACGTATTGCGAGACCATGATGAACGCCAAAGGAGCTCATCGCGAGGGCAGTAAAGTAGAGGGGAAGAGGCTTGCAAGGAGCGCCTCCCATCAAGTAGGAGAGGTGGGGGGGGAGAGACTCGCAATGAGCGCCAAAGGCGACTCATTGCGAGGCCAGTAAAGTAGAGGGGGAGAAGCTCCCATTGTGTGGCAAACAGCATTGTAAGGCTTCAAATTTGATTGCTGTCATTTTTGACGGGAAAGTCGCTAGTAATAAAAATAACTTGTAATTCTCCAAACCCTCTGAGCACATTGTGCAGTTGATCAGTCTATAGAGAGTAGCTAATATAGTCCAGCTCCATAATTCAGCTGGTGCCGTTCTCTAAACAAGGTTTTCAGGCGGAGATCATGCATTGTTGGACAATGTCCTGCAAATGGTTTAATATACATTTTAACCTATACAGTACTCATTTGCATTTTGTTTAAAACATTCTTTTAAATATACATTAGATAAACAAGGTCCATATCCCTTTAATATTTTATTCCTGTAGGATTTACCACTATTAATCAAATGTCGATTTATTTACACAGTAGGAATAGAGTTCTTTTATCAAAACTTATGGTAATGTTTTATTAGACAAAACAAAAATAATATTTTATATGCATGCACACATTGAGACAGATGGGAACATTGTTTGAATTGTAAATAAGTACTTTTAAAAATAAAGTAATTGGTATGTATGATTTTCTCCATATTTCAGCAAATCACATTAAGCCATTTTTAGGTAAATTATGTGGGGAATTCATTAATATTGTTTCCTCATTGGTTTATAATGAATGTGCTTGTTTGTTCTTCTTATTTAGAGAAACAGTTTGTCTTAGCACAGAGATATGCTAAGTTTGATAAATTAATAATATAATTCTCTCTGCACAGTAGTGCCAAGTTTGAAGAAATATAGATGGCAGATAAATAGTTCTTTGCCCACCTTATTCGCCAACTATCTAGCTACTTTAGATCTGGCATATTGTTTGATGTGCTGGCTAGTTGTATGTCCAGGCTAGTTGTATGCATGGCCGGATTACACATTAGGCAAACTAGATAGCTGCCTAGTGGGGCTTCCCTGTGAGGGGCGCCCATTTTTTAGCTTAAATAACCCTAAAAATACTTTTTTGGCTTAACAAGGAAATGCTGCAGTTCATAGACTGGCCATTAGGTGAGACTTGCCTAGAACTAGATTAAAGAGTTCCCTCATCCCATGCATTCCCTGCTGAGTGTAGGAAGGAACTATACCAGTTGGAATGGCTGTTATGGGGAAATGTCTGTGATTTGCTCACACAGTAAGAGAGCTATATACATACATAGGAAAGGGAAAATGGGTGCTTGCACAAGCTCTCGCAGGGGCTCCTCCACTTCACTGCCCAGGGGCTCCTCCACTTCACTGTCCCGGGGGCTCCAAAAAGGTAGATCCGGCACTGGTTGTATGTCCAGGCTAGTTGTATGAATATCCAAAGCATTTTTAATAATTCATTCTATTGAAATGCATTTCTCTGTGGTGTCGTAAAAAGTCAATGCCATATGAGTGGTTTAACTCACTTTTATGGTTTGTCTTTTAAGTTAGAGACTTTAATGTATTTTAAAAGACTATTTTTTGTGCAATATATTTTATAGATCTTTATGAAATCTGTGTGTGTATATATATATATATATATATATATATATATATATATATATATATATATAAACATAATACTACATAGGAACTCCTATGATAGGGTGTTGCTTAATGTTTTTAAACCGGTGTCACATCTGTAAAGAATAATAATACTCATTTTATACAAAAATTCAGATAATCATGCAGATTAAAGCATTCATTTTTTGCAATGTATTTTATGGGTTCAAGGATTCCCTTTAAGTAAGAAACTGTAGTGTATTTTACAAGACTATTATTTTGTGTGATATGTTTTATAGCTCTTAATAAAAACTCTGTATTCCTATGATGGGGGTGTTTTTTAAGGTTTGAGAACCTGTGTCACATCTGTATAGGATAATAATATTCAGTTAATAAAAAATGCAGATAATCATGCACATTAAAGCAATTTTTTTTTCTTTTTTTCAATGTTTTTGTATTGATTTTTTTTTAAATGAAATTCCTTTGTTGTTTATGCAGTTTATATATCAAACTGAGTAAAATGTAACCAGTTTGATAAAAAGGCTCATGGAAAGTCAGATTAATCAACTCAACTTTGTACCCATTTAGTTAAAACCTTTTTGTTATATTTACAAGCACTTGCCCTTTAGTGGCTCCAGCTATACATTTTCAGGCTACAGAGTGTCTTCAATATTGCTAAGATGTGCTCCATCAGTTCAGTAATTCTTTACTGAAGGAGCCTACAAATTGCAGACATTAGTGATGTGGAGGTCAGGAACAAATGGACCAATTCCATATTTGCCTACTGACTACCATGTCTCTAAAGGTCACTCGCCCAAGCCCTAATGTAACTATTGCGCACTAAACATACTATATAGTTTCACTGAGGTTCTCCAAGGAAGCTTCTGGATTGGAAAGTCATAGATGTCCCTGATATCAGTATATGTGACCAGTATGCATTTAGTTAGACAGTTTTGGGGGAGCAGATAGAAGACATAAAGAGGATTAAATTGGGAGGTTAATGTGACAGAGCTCTCTAGAAGGAGATGGAACTTAATGGAGACATCATTAATAGAAGAAAAAATATGCCAAGACAGCAAAGTATTTGGTTTCAAAATTGTATATTGTACATGTTGAAAGACTATTTAAATCAAACGTAATAGCTTGCTTAATCATGCATGATAAAACATGAGATATATACATAAATGTAATTGTCCTATTCTTTGTTTCTAGGCACGACCGGCAGACTATCCAAACGATTTCCTATCTCACCAAGTTCCAATATCCTTTCACAAGCATTGGAATATTGATCCAGTTAAAGTATATTATGAATGGCTGGTTCAGCATGAGGACAAAGTTCAACATAGACACAAACATTTAAAAGAAGAATTATGAGTGTCACTTAATGAATCTTAAGGATTTATGATGATTAGTGCCCGGAGGCAAGTAATGGGTTCTGTGGTGTAAAATGTATAATACTTTAAATTGTCATTTTCTACAGTACTTGGATGTTCTTATTTGCTGCACATAGGAAATTGAATGGATATAATTCATATTTTACTGTAGTTTAAATTAAAGTTCTATTTAAGTAATAAGAACATTGCTATTGCAGAATATCTTTTAAAGAACATTTTCATTAAAAGTAATAATAATAACTTACATTATTTCATCCTTTAGACAGCATATATTTTTATTGATTATGTTTGAAAATATAAAATGTTTTCTTAATTTCTGTTTTTATGTTAGTACTATCGTCATAAGAGGTTTTAACCCAAGTCACTTGGTTGGCTGATCTTCTTATACACCAACCAAGCTGTTTTCGTTATGGTTATGCGCATGGGACCAAGTACAATTTTTAATAGACATAAAGGAGAAAAAACATATTAAGCATATTTATTTTCCCAATCTGTTGTTGCAAAATAAATGGGTTTTAATTAAGGTACTCAAATTAAGGTACTCATGCTTTGTAGACCAAGACGACATTGAGTATAATTATGAAAGGGAAATTAAACTCACTGTATACCAAAGGATGTTTGAGAAGTTCATATATCCTATAAAATAGCATAGTAATGTAAATGTCGTCCAACGTTTTACCTTTTGGTATATCTGGCCCATGGTGTTGCAAGGCAAACGCTTTTCTGTCCTCCAAAGCATTTCCTGTCTTGCTTAACATAGTCTGCGGTAAGAGGAGACCTGACTTGGCTTATTATACCTGAAATATTATTTATTTCGTATTGTATAGTGAATAGCTAGCGAGCTCATAGAAAATGTATTCGAATCAGAAAAGTAAAATCCTATGTCTACACATAAAAATAAACAAAATAAGTTAATCACAAAATATAATTATAAATATCACTTACTACTGTAAATATACACCTTCTGTTTTAACAAATGCTGTAGTTGCAAATTGAGTAATTGAGCATAACACGATTGCTTAACAACTGATCATATCATGACTTTGTAAACCAAACTTTTATTTAACTTTTCCATGGTTAAAAAATAATTTGTCACTTTATGGCCAAAGTGGCTTGGGTTATAGATTTCCTGACCTTCCAGTGCAGTTGTTATAGTTTTATAGTAGAATAAAATATCTATTGTATAATAGGACATTAAAAAAGATTTCTCTTGATTTAAAGGGGAAAACAATTTGTTCTTAATCTGAAGTTTGGGACATGCATAAATTGTAAAAAGGGCATTGCTGTGAGGCTAATAGAAGAGACTAAAAACTTCCTGAGAACTGGTTACATTCCAGAAACACCATTCCAGAAACACATAACTCCTAAACTGAGCAGAAGTAAATAAGGTTAAACCTTTTGTTGAAAATTATTTTTGTAAAACTTTAACAATATACATAATAATGCTCAAAGCATCCAAACATATATAACCCCTACTCTCCTTCCCTTGAGTTACATTTCTACTCTCCACCTGAAAATGAGCTTCAACGTGCATGGGAGAATAGAGGATTCATTAATTCTTCTCATGTAGTCCATAAATGACAATGGCTACCAAGTCCTTTGACAAGTAATGTATGAGTTAGATGGAGGGAGAGATAGATATTCAAATGCATGAGAGAGAAAAAAAATTTAGAACTTTACTACACTCATTTTTAAGAGTGTGAAAATATATTATCGACTTCTGTTGCATGTTATGATTATATTTCTGGGCTCTTTTGTCTCTTTAACATGAACCATGTCACATACTACCCAACAGGTCAGGTTTGTTGCACATGTATGTGCTAGTTGCATGTAAGAACTAGAACCAAAGAAATGCTAAGAATCACAATTCTTCTGTTACAAAGCACACTTACACAATATAGAATTCCTGTTTCAAAGCATTGTGATAATTTAAGTAGTATTTTTTTAGTGTAAAACCTAGTTTTGTAGGACTATTAGGAATATTGAATTTCTAAACTGTTTTCACTTGTTTAGTACATTAATAGATATATTTTTCTTTGACAGATTTCGTTTTGTTTTTACAAACTTTAACATACATTTTGTTTACTCTTAGTTATATATATATATATATATATATATATATATATATATATATATATATTGTGTTCATAAACAAAAAAAAATATTATTAGAGTAATCAGTTTTAATTTATAAAAATTACTCTCATACTTTGTTTTACATGTTGAATTCGCTGAGTATATTGTATGCTATAAACTGTTATTGGATGTACTTGGTGATACATATCTGTGGACCAACATAACTAAAGTTTTCATAGCTCTAATTTAGTATTGTTCAGAAGTGCAATGCTAGCTGTGAAGAGCACAGACAAATACAAACTGTTTAATTTGTAGATATTATGTCATAGACTAATATAAGAAGTCAATCATAAGAAGTCAATCATAAGAAGAAAAGTGAGAAACAAAATAGTCCAAGTGCTTATAAATAATTGTACAGTTTCTCACAACAGAGTCAATGGTGATAATGTCCAAAATGATAGAATATTCCAAAGAATCCAGCTTGATTTAAGCACAACATTTTGGAGAATATTCATCAGTATAGAGAATACGTGAATGTTGACTTTTAAGCATCCAACATCTTACTTCTAAGTAGATCTACATACAGCTACAAGGTACAAAAGTGTCACACAGTTAAATTTAGTTGAATAAAACTTAATATGGCACTCCAACACAAATTATCAATTCCCAAAAATGACTGGCTCAAAATATTAAAAGCAGGTTTCTTGTGACAATTCAATTGGCACACTCATCACAATGTCTCTAACACCACCACTGCATTTGACTTTCAGCTTGCCTTTTTTTTCCCAAGACTCCCATGAGCCTTCACGGTTTCTATATGAGCGAATGTAAAAAAAAAAAATTAAACAATTAAAAAAAAAAAAAAAAAAAATATATATATATATATATATATATATATATATATATATATATTAGGCTACCTCAACAGGGAACTGTTAGATTGGCCCATTTAATGTATTACCAACTACGACTAGGTTGCTTTGCTGCAGGACCAATACCATATTATTGCACATTATACATGATACTAACCACATTTCAAAAGCAGCACAAAGTAGTGACAGGCCAAGGGGGATGCTGGATTGACATCTACTTTGCTATCACTTTGCTATGTTTGAGGCCACTGACCACTATTCCATTAATGAAAAATCTGTACTGTAGATAATGCATATGGTATGTTATTTCTTGCAATTCCAGCAAAGAGTGCCTTAAGCAGTAGGCATATCTACTGATATAATATATATGTATGTTGTTGTTAACTGTTCTTTGGCATTAGAATTGTATTAAACTGAAATAAAGGTTTCATAAGTCATTTTGGTGTTCTTATTAATTGTATTTCAAGAGGTGCTGCTTTTATAGGACATCTGCTTACTTAGATCCCTACAATACTGATGCATACAATTTAGTACACTATATAGTAGGCATTACAGTGATAAATTATGGAGATTGTCAGTCTTTTGTAGCTTTATTACTTCTCAACTGTTCTCACCTACTAGCTAAATTGTGTTGATCTTTGTCCATTTATTTAAGGGGGTTATTCTTTCTCACAAGCAGTATACTAGAAGGAGAAGCAAATTCTCGGGTGGAGAAGGAATGAAAGCTGTTGTACAGAGAGTAAATGCCCTGGAGACTCCCTTACACTTGCCCAATCCTATAATGGAAATAAGGGGTGACTCGCAGAAGAGTAATTTCCCCTAATAAAAATAACACCTTCATCGTTCCCCACAGCCATGCAGTAAACTATATTATCACAAATGATGGCCAAGAGTAGGAGGGAGCTGACCAAATGGGGGGCCCCATTGCATGTGTGATTACTAGAGGCACAGCAAACACACCTGGCAACACCCAAATCACTACTAATATCTCCTACAGCATCAGAGTAATGCATGGAAAGAGTTGGTGCCCACAGTTAAGCCCAGGTTGTCATTAGAGTCTGATGACCATGAGCGGAAAGGAACAGGCAAAATCGTAGTTTCAAACCAGGAATACTAAACACAGAGATCATCTACTTAATGAACATGTACGTAGACATTAATAAAAAGCTAGAGCTCAGACAAAATATATTTAAGGAGCTAGAAAGGATGCCAGAATGTCCATTGAGTGGTTGCTGTTTAATGATAATGTTGAAGCACAAAATGTAACTTTACAAGAAAAGCACAGTATGATAAACTTGAATATGATCCCAGTAATGTTCAAATATTAAAAGATGATTTGTAGGAGAGACACAGTATTACACATTTTAATATGAGCCCCTCCAGTTATACACATAGTACTTACCAGGATGATATCTTTGAGTCCAGACAGGCTGCCAACTTATTATCAATTTTTCAATGGATGCCAAAAATGCAAATAAAATATATGGGTATTTGATTTGTAGAGAGAACAGACAGCTTATTAATGAGGTTGGCCTGTACAAGTCTCATAAGTGCACCCTGAGCAGTATGTCTTTAGTTCATGGAATAACTAAGGACGATGAAACACCCGAGTCTAAAGATGTATTCATTGATAGTTTAGATTGTGGATAAACTGGGTTCATTTAAGTACATATTTGGAGTGTGCTAATCAGACAAGGACATGGTTAGGTCAGAGAATAGTAAATACTTCTGTTCATCTAATGGGATAGTCACCACAATGAGTAGTGGGGGGATAAGATGAGGAAATCACTTTTGCATATAAGGAACGGGGAAGAGAACGCATGAGTTGCAGGATTACGTAAGATAAAACAAATGCAGACTTTGTAGTGCTGGATGATCACTGTAATGTGATAGCCTATCAATGACCATGTCTCAGAAAACATACAGCAATCTGCTGAGAAATTGTCCCTGATAGGCTAGGACACTATACTGCACTTCTAGCCCTACAGAGTTTGTGTATGCATACTTCAGTGCGTAGATCCAAACATGGCCTATTTGTTTGTTTTATTAAGAAGAGCTTAAAACTCTGTTTTACCTCCTAAAATCAAAGTACATAAAAGTAAATAAATACAAAGGTATATTACAAAGCTAGTAAAATTCAGAAACCTTCCAGACAACGTTTACTTCAAAAGAGTATTTGCTGCCTCAGAGGGTTTTACCTGGAAGACAAAGCTATTTCCAAGGAACAGGAATAGCAAACTTACGCAAGAGGAAGACCATAACTTATACTACTGTTACTTTATATGGGATTCCATGAAAAGTTGTGTAGGGTTATAAGAAATAAGTTCTTTGGCTTGCAGTCCTGTTCTGCTCTGTGAACATGCAAGAGATTATGGAAGCAAGTTAAAATGATTTAAGCTTAAAGGGACCTGGAATGCAATTCCCTTTTTTATGCATTTAAAAGTGCATGCTTTTAACATTACATAAGTTATATTTTGCATGCAATATATATATACATATATATATATATATATATATATATATATATATATATATAAGTAAAACCTAACAAGAAGTGCACATACCACACAAATGTCTGTAGATTTCTTTGGCACACAAGTATGACTCTTATAAGTATTACTGCTCACTAGTTAACAGGGTGCAAACCCCCAGACCAGTTAAACTTGGAGTGAGCATTTGGGGGGAAAAAAGTGGTATAACTTTATTGTATATATTTGTTTTGATATTATTTTATATTTAATTTTTATTATCATTGTAGGTATTCTTCAGGTTTTAAAAGATGATTGTAATTCTATGCACGCAGAATGTAATGGGCATACATTGCCTAATTATGAGAAGGTTGAAGCATGTGGTTATTCTTATCATACTGGAAACACACTTCTGTGAAAATAATGACGTTAACTTAGCAGCTAATCTGTTCACAAATAAATAATTTAGCAGTAAGACAGGTAAAGCCGGTGTTCCAAGACTCATTATAAAGAATGTAAACTTTGTTTCATAAACATAATTAGATGAAAGTTATGGAAGATACATTATTATAAGATGATCTATTTCAGTTTGTAAGTTAATTTTAGGGAATTTAAAGACATTGTTAAGTAAATGTTTTTACTCCGTCTCTTGGCATGTAAAGTTTGCAGATCTGCTTTAAACGATACTTCTCTTTGTGGCAGATTAGCTAGATAAAAGAAATACAGCTTTTGCTCCAGTATACTTAAGACAAGGAACTGTAATATCTTGAAGCTTAGACTGTATAATTGTTGCAACTCCATATTGAGCTTACTGACACAAGGCATCTTACTGAGAAAAGGTTGGTTACGGAACATTTAATTTATCAAAATTAGGAATAAGGATTTTTGTGATGGTAATTGCCAAATTTACGTTTTTATAGACTGAGCCAATGTCACAAAACAGTAGATATTTTTGAGCACTAACCACAAGCTGCCTGTTGCAGGGAAATATTGGCGTCTTGGTTATTATCTGCCGGTAAATCTTCTCAGTGGAGATAACAACATGCATACGGAAGAAAAGACACCATGGTTGAATAAATGCTATTAGTCAAAGCCAGGCCATGTTTCTTGAACGGTATATAATTTCTTGTTGTATATAATTATATTTTGGCTTTAATTCACCACAATGATGCAGATATTGGCTCCTCGACTAAGTGAATCTTCATGAGTGCACTAAAATTCTCATTCTATTACAGTTGATGGGCTGTGAACCCCTCTCCTACACTTGAAGAGTACAGAGTTCCTCATTGTGTAATAAACGATGGAAATAGATACATAGATCTGTGCACAAATTTAATGGGATCAGTCACTATCGATGAACATGCAAAGTTTGTGGGTAGGTGTTAAAGTCAAAAATCTATTTTCTAGTGTTTCCACAGATTCTGAAATAGTATTAAAAACTAAAGTTTTACTACCTGATATAATTTGTCTTTACTGTCTAGGAATATCGTGGGTTAAAAGCTCAAAACAATTTAATAAAGACTATGTATAAAAACAAATTTATATTTTTAATTTGCTAATGCAACTCAAGTCTTTTCAGGACCATAGGTGCAACCAGAGTACATAGACAGAACTGTTTAATGTACTGGGTTAACCTAGTTGATTATAAGATAGTAGTACAAACTTAAATACATTAAATGGAACCTAAAAGTAAATGTGAGGAATCTTAGAAGCATGGTCACATCTGTCCCTAAGAAATTCCATGTTTGCAGGCAGATGTTTATGTTCTGTTGCCAGATTCAAATGCCAAATTTGCTCTTCTCAGGATATATAAGAGGTGATAGTTGCTTGTATTCATCTCTCGGACACAGATACTCTAATTTTACAGATAAATAAACCCTGTGCTTTAGGATTATGATATATGATTGTAATCTCAGACTTTTGACAGTCAAGGTTTATGACTATAATGAAATAGCTGAGAAACCAGCTGTCCTCCATGTAATCATCAAGCAACACTTGCTAATAGAATAATCACAATAGATACTTATGACTTTAAGCCATAAGTATTCAACAATTACCAGTCGCCCTTCTCTACTCTAACCTCCAACCCAGTTGATAAATTGTTTTGGTGATAAAGCAGACCAACTCTTCTTGAGGAGTTAAAGTGCCGTATATGCCAGATTATTTTAATCACTAATATTGGGGAAATCCATTTATTTTCAGAGAGTAGTCTTTAAACTGTGATGGGATAGATGGAAAGTCCCAAGAGTTTGTATTCGCAGTCTGAGCATCATTAATAATAACTATCTCTTTAAAATTGTAACCTTTACTGTGTATGAAAACTTTGCATAGCTCAAAACTGCTAATTTATATACCATCCTCAAATTAACAATATTTCTTAAAACAAAATGATCACTTCAAAATTATCAGCAGTATAAGAGATTCCAGTTGGCCAAGTACCAAAACTACCTACAACATTAATTATGATTCCACTTCCATGCAAGTAGTAGTACATATTTCTCATTTGTTTAGAATTTGTATTATGATGGTCTCTTTGGCATACCCATATGTGGTGATGTGGTTAACCAGCTATTATTATTATTGTTATTATAATTAATACTATATTTTTAGAGTACAAGCAGATTCCTTAAAGGCATATCCAAGTTTCATGGATTAATACATTTCTGCAATATTCAGGCAAAAGCAGCGTATGTGTATGCATCACATCTCATAAAACATTTTATTTTTATTAATATCTAAAAATCCCTCTAATGATTATGTTGACCCAGCCAGGGGGTGTCTATACAGGCCCCTGGTCCCTACCCAATCAAAATGCAGCATCAGTGGAGCAGTATTAACCCACTATTTACCTGCTGTTGCTTGCTCTTTCAGCTTCCTGTCTGTATGTCAGCAGCAATACATAGCACATTTCAGTGATGCACTACATATCCCAGGCTGCCTTACAGCACAAACAGAATCCCAGACTTTAAATCAAATGTTTCAGCTAACCTGATTGGCCAAAATCATTTTAAATTTGATGCTAATTTAGCCTGGGTTTGGGGGGTGTTAACCCTAATTTGCAACTGTCAGAAATTACAAGAGATTTTGTTGAGTTCAATGTAAGTGTTTAAAAGTTTATTTTTGGGGGGGGGTTCATGCAAAAAAAATAGTTGCATACACTACTAATTGTCAGATGCATTCATAATCCAGTTCACTTAGATATGCCTTTAAGACTAGGTATACAATAAATATGTGGTTCACATTTAATATACATTTGTATAGAGTAAAAATAATACAAATTAGCACATTTGTACAAAGCATTAACATATGAATAGATAAGGGCCCTGTGCTCATCTTGAGCATTTATAATCTAATAGGTCATAGGGGTAAAGCCATAATAAAACAATGCATGTATTAAAGTGTGGCTTTAAAACAACAACATTCTTTTGTCATAATAATTATAGTTGTGACATTACACCGGTGCCTGATTTGTTAATTTATTTTCTAAGCAACTCACACTATTATACCTCTTCTAAAGCATAGATTTATTGTACCAAAAAAAAAAACAAGTTGCCAAACTTTTACATACATTTCAAACCACCCTCTATGTCCTGTACTGTATAAGAGTACATTTAATTTTTCCATTATCGCTCATAATGAAAACTATGATGATCAATAATATAAATTAGTAATCTTAATTAAATATATATTTTAGTATTGTAAGTGGTAATCCTAATATATTGTCTCTTAATCGATGTCTTGCTCTGAAATTCAATGAGTGTGGTAGACCTCTGAATGACGTTGTCTAATATCACAGTGAAAGTAGAAGTGATCCATCACATTGCTTCTGGTTAGCAATGATAAAATTATCCCATGAATAAGAACATGAAAGAACTTAGATTTAAGTGACACAAATTTTCAAGGTTTAGCCCCTATATTTCAGTCAATAACCCAAACGTCCTTTCTCCATTGCAAGCAGGAGCTATCAATATTGATGTAATTTATATCTGTTCCAGACTAACAGTATTAAATCGATATTACACTTAATTGATACTTGATTTTATTTTTGATTAATAAAAGTAAAGTTTTAGAACGCTATCCCATAGAACATCTAATGGTTCTATTTTAAGTGTTAATTTAATGGATTCTTTTCCTATATTCATTCAGCAGTAATTCATGAACTGTTCCTTTACTTAATACAGGAATGAAGAATTTGAAATGTTGCTAAAAGTAACCAATGATCAAAAATATACGTTTTTTAACATCTGTCTCACTTTCAATTGTCCCAGTATAGTGTCCTTATCTATTGGCAGCATGCCCAGTATCATTTAAGGAAACTTGAAGTCACAGAAAAGCATATGATCATTCATCATGTCTTAATATAGCTACTGCAACATAACACACAATGATTATGGTTTAAGGGCAGTTTAACATTTCCTTGGTTACTTCTTTCTGATAATATATAATCCTGTGCTATCGTCAAGGGCATTAACCTTCATAATGAATGACTTGCCTGCATATGGTCGACAAAGGATGGGTCTTGAGAAAAAGAGGTACTTCAACTAATACTGACTTCACAGGATTACTTTGTTGTATTGAAAAATTAAGAGTCTATAATAGCTGTAGGTTCACTTAGCTACTTAAGTACTTCAGAGTTTTAGTTACTTGCGATGTGCGAGCCGGGAACGGTTTCATGTTTTCTTGGGTCCATTTATAGACCACACTTAAATTTCAAATATCAAAGCAATACTATGCATGCATAATAAAGAAATTGTCCTAAGGATCCTATTTAGGAATCCTTGAACAACCAACCAAGGTTGTACAGAAACACCTTTTATGCAGCCTTTATTTTAATTGTTATTGCCACATACTCATTTAAAAAAAAATAATCTTTATTTGTACCTTTAAAATATTGTTAAAAATGCAATGATTAAAAAATTAACGTTAAACCCAAGGTTTTTAATCCTTTGGGTTTCTTGACGTCCATGAAATTATTAAAGGTTTGTTTAGATTTTTTTTGTTTTGTTATTATATTCTTTGCTTTGATCACAGCTTTTTTATTTAGTTACTTTATCATGCTCCAGTCAATAAAAGATTTTGTTTTTCAATTAAACTGTATTTGTGTTTTATTTCTTGTTATTTTCACTTGATCTAATCCTTATCAGGTACCCTGATTTTTAATTTACATAAGATAGGATTTTTCTTTTATAATCCTTTTATCTGTTTATTGTTTTGTTTATTCATACAGCACTTCACTTGAGTATATGCTTTAGGTGCCATTATGTTTATTTTGTGTTAATCCTTTTCCCTCTTTATTTATGTTGATTTTGTGCTTCTATTACTTAAAGTGCTTTTTAATTCAAATTGTGCTATTCAAAACTGTTGTCATAAAGTTATTGTGCTATAGTGACTTAGTGCTAATTTATTCTTATATTGTTAAATTAACCTTTCACCTCGTTACTGTTAGTTTGTCACAGTCACTACTTTACCCTTTAATTTAAAGTGCTGGTGCTGTGCTATTTTTTAAATTCATACACTCCTGATTTAATGCTGTATCTTATACTGTATATTTCATTAATGCTTCTGTCTATTAGTTATTTTAAAGGAGGTTGTGTCCTTCTTTTTCTTCCGTTTTTTTGCTTTAATTATGCTTTCACTCCTTTTTTCTTGCTTTTCTATTTTCTTATTCTTGTATATTACTCTGTTGTTTCTATGTTGTAAATTTGTGGTGAAAATATTGGCTTCCTATCTTCCTTTTAAGTTAGTAGTGGTCCTGGAGCTATAGAGCTACAGTATATCTATCCTGCTCCACGCTATGTTGGCGTGGTCTGCGCTGTGATCGCGCTTACTGATGATGTCACAATCTCCCTTTACTCCCTTACTATGCATGCCTCTTCATAATCACACTTATCTACTCTTTTTATATTTTAAACTTGATGAGTTGATAATAAACAATTGATGAACATGAAAAAAAATATTTATGAAATTTGAGAGTTGTGAAAGACTGCTGGTGCGTTGTATCTGTAAAATGTCAATGCAAGCTAGTTATAGTGGTTACTATCTACAGTACTGACTTTATAGGCATACGAGTTTCCCATGAAGTCAATCTCCATGTAAATCCACATCAGTCAAATGGTAGATGAAGAGGTAAAACTTTAGACTGGAGTCCTTAAAACACTGTGATAAGAAGCACAGGAAAACAGGATTGAGGCAGCGGGGCTGGACAAAGAGACAACATTAAGACCTGGCATAAGGCTCGATTAATGACATCTATGCCTTTAGGATGGGCCTTGATGGAGCCTAGGTTATCAGGACCCAGATTAGATTGGGCCCCAGGAAAAGATTTGCTAGTAGTTAACTAGACTGGTGGGTCTTGTAGATATAGAACATCAGGTCCTGAAGGAAACTTGCCTTTACCGCTCTAACAATAATTGTTATTATGTCATAAATAAAGGTTTAGTACATAAAGGTGGGAGGGCCCTATAAGCGTTCTAAAAACAAATAATGCTACTTCATTAGCTTATGAGAAAATGAACGGAATAGACAAACAAAATGTATAGATTGGAAGTGTCAGACGAGGTTTGAAGTCTCAGTACTACTATGTTCTAGTGAAAAAATGCTTATGAGTATTAAAGGACCACTAACTGCATACTTCTTGTGTAGGCAATATGACAAATAATGAAAACGGGGAATGCTATTAAAAAAAAAAGAATAAACTTTTTAAAAAAAAAACATTTTATTTTGTTCTATGTGACTCCGTTTGCAGCTCTAGTCAATCACTTTGCTAAAGAATAATTCTAGCAAAATTCTATTTACATTATGGGAGTGTGCTCGTGCACACTGTTCCTCCAGGCTCTGTGACTGAATCAAGAAACCGCTCTGTGCACAGTCATGCACTCCCCCTAAAATTTATATAGAACTAGGAAATTGCCCGTCAAAAATGACGGGAGTAAAATTGTAAGCCTGGCAAGGTGGTTTGCCACAATATGCAAGCAGATGGGCCCTCTGAGCACCTTCGGCGCTCATCTCAAGCCCGGAGCTGAGCGCCTTTGGCACTCATCACTTGGCTCACAATGAGCGACACAACTTTCCTGCTTTGTAATGATCACCTGTGGCGCTCCTCATGAGCCCCACAATGAGCGCCTTTGGCTCTCACCCTGTGCCTCGCAATGAGCGCCTTCGGATGCTCATTGCAAGCCTCTCACCCTGTGTACTTTATAGGCCTCGTGCTTGTGTGTTATTGCGTTGGGTTGTGTTACTGCCTTGCGTTAAGTCTTACTGCTTTGGACTTGTCCTACAGGCTTGTTTTACGTCCTTCATGCTAGTTTTACGTCCTTCGGCCTCGTTTTCGTCGTGTTGTGGTTATTCGTCAGCCATTTTTTTTCTTGCTTAGGTGATTTTCGAAAAAATTGGGAAAAAATTGGATCTTGGGCTCAAATTAACTTGCAACCTGACTCACAGGCTCCCTGGCTCTCCCCCTGTGCTGTGTGTGAGTGTGTAAGTTAATTTGAGGCATATTTGTGTTCTTTTTCAGGTTTTTACAGTTCAGTGATTCGGCCGTTAAAGTCGTCCCATGGGCCTTGCAAAAGACTGTGACCTCCATTCTTTTCAATGTCTTAATATTGTTTTGCCTTGAACCTAACCAATTTACAGTGCTACGGAATATGTTGGTGTGTTACAAATCACATATTGAGTTGTGAGCAGCAAAAAATGACGCTGATGTAATCAAGGGGCGTGGCTATGTTAGTGGGGGCGGGGCCTGAAACCTGATCTTAACAGAAGCTGGCGGCCATTTGTATTTCAGAGAAAGACAGCAAAGTGAGAGAGGGAGGGAGAGAGGTACAGAGAGAGGGAGAGAGGTACAGAGAGAGGGAGAGAGGTACAGAGAGTGAGAGAGACAGGTACAGAGAGAGTGAGAGAGACAGGTACAGAGAGAGAGACAGGTACAGTGACGGAGGGGTACAGAGAGAGAGAGAATTAGAGCAAGAGCGCACACAGACAGAGAGGGCGCATAAAGACAGCACACACAGAGCGAGAGAGGGAGAGTGCACAGACAGAGCGTGCACAGATAGAAAGCAGAGAGAGCGCACAGAGATTGACAAACAGAGGGAGGAGTACAGTGACAGAGTGCACACAGACCGAGATCACACACAGACAGTGCACACAGAGCGCAGACAGAGCGTTCATGCAGAGAGCACACAGAGAGGGAGGGGTACAGAGAGAGAGAGAGCACACAGACAGCACACAAAGAGCGAGAGAGAGAGCGCAGATAGAGAGTGCACAGACAGATCGCAGATAGAGAGTGCACAGACAGATCACACACAGAGAGCACACAGACAGCACACAGAGAGAGACTGCAGAAACAGAGAGCAGTGGCAGAGAGCGCACAGAGAGTGGAGACAGAGAGCACACAGAGAGACAGAGCACACAAAGAGAGAGTGCACAGACACAGAGATTGACAAACTGAGAGGGAGGGGTACAGAGAAACAGTCACACAGACAGAGAGAGTGCACAGAGCGAGAGTGCACAGACAGAGAGCAGAGAAAGAGAGAGAGTGCACAGAGAGAGTGTACACAGAGAGCGCACACATACAGCACACACAAAGAGTGAGAGACAGTGCAAAGAGAGTGAGTCTACAGACAGAGAGCAGAGAGAGAGGGACAGACAGTGCGTGTACGCATAGAGATCAACACCGAGAGCTAGGGGTACAGAGAGAGAGCACACACAGACAGCTCACACAGAGAGTGAGAGAGAGCACGCAACGAAAGAGAGCACAGAGAGAGAGAGTGCAATGACAGGGAGAGAGAGTGCACAAAGAGACATAGAGCGCACACACAGAGAGCATGCAGAGAACAAAATAGAGAGGGAGGGTTACAAAGAGAGAGGGTGCACATAGACAGCACCCACACAAACATAGAGAGAGAGCACAGACAGAGAGAGTGCACAGTGAGAGAGAATGCACAGAGATAGACACACAGAGAGGGGTACAGAGCGAGAGCGTGCACACAGAGCACACACAGACAGCACACACAGAGTGCGAGAGAGAGCACACAGACATGGTGCAGAGAGAGAGAGTGCATAGAGATAGAGAGCACAGACAGAAAGCGCACAGAGAGAGTGAGTGCACAGACAGAAAGCGCACAGAGAGAATACAGAGAGCACACAGAAAGAGAGAGAGCACAGAGAGAGTGAGTGCACAGAAAGAGCTCACAAAGAAAGAGAGTGCACAGAGAGAGCTAGAGCATACAGAGAGAGAGAGAGAGCGCCCCAGGTGCGAGAGAGACAGGTAAGAAAAAAAGAATTGAGAGCAAGACACACAAGAGAGAGACAGAGACAAGGCCCGTATGGGGGGGGGGGGGGGTGTAAGAGACAAAGGGGTTAGAGAGGGGAGTAGAGCGTGTAAAGAGACACAGGGGAGAGAGTGGGGTGGCAAAAGACACAGGGGAGAGAGATAAGGGGGAAAAAAAACAGGGGATGACGAGAGGGCAAAGAGACAAGGGAGGGAGAGAGTGGGGAGAGGCTCACAATGAGCCCCCAAGGTGCTTATTGCGAGGCCCGAAAGTTGCGGGTTGGTCAACGCCTGCAAGTTAGAGGGGGGAGAACCTCGCATTATGTGGAAAACAGCATTGCCAGGCTTCAAATTTTATTGTTATTTTTGACGGGCAAGTCGCTAGTACATTATAACAATAATAATAATTATTAAAACTTTCTATTTCCTGTTGTACCAGACAGCCATGAGTGTCAATTTTTCTTTAAACTTCGAAATATATGTACAGGTTGCAGGATCCTGTCCTCTAATTTTAATGTAATATATATGGGATATGGGGTTCCTGACGCATACAAAAAAATCTCGCTGTGCAAACCCAATATTAAGCAGTCCCTTCAAGTATACCTGTGGTGAAACACTTGTTACCTTGTTTTTATGTCCAAAACCTTTTGCAACTCGGATACAGGCAAATATTACAATAATATATTACAATAATTCTGAACACCTAATATATTTAATTACCGTACTTGTCATAGTTGTAGGAAATAGCATTTGGCAGGACTTGCGCTCTTTAAAATAGAGATTTTATCTAATTTGTATGGAAAATACAAATTTATTACTGCACTTAGCTATTGTTTTGTGAATGATTATAACAGGAATGTATCTCTATGTACCATCCAGGTCACTGAGCATATCTAATTATCCATAGGTTTGTGACCTTTTAAGAAAATTACACTGTAAGGAGGATTTTTATCACAGCCCCTACATCATTAATTAAATAATGATTTGTATGTAACACATGATTATATTCTTACTAGTCGTTCACTCCCCTCCCTCACCTGTGTCTCGTCCCCCCGTCTCCCTCACCTGTGTCTCTTTCCCCCTGTCCATCCCCTGTGTCTCTTCCCCTTCTCCCTCCTCTTTGTCTCTGCCCCCATCTACCTAACCCTTAAACTAACCATAACCCTAACCATAAACCTAACCCTATCCCTAACAATCTACCTAACCCTATCTCTATGATATCGGCAGTGAAAATTGGCAGCACCATCTAGCGGTTGGTGGCCACCACTGCTGCTGCCACTACTGGCGAATTTATGGTTAATTTAAAGATAAAGATATTGGCTCCAGGGACCCCTGCAGTGTCCCTACATCAACCCTCTAATGCAGGGGTCAGATTGAGACGCCTGCAGGGTGCACACATTGACCCTATAATGCAGGTGTCCGAACGGGACCTCTGCAGTGTCCTAACATTAACAGTATAATGCAGGGGTCCAAACAGGGCCCCTGCAGGGTGCACACATTAACCCTATAATGCAGGGGTCCCCATCGTGACCCCTGCAATGTGCACATATTAACTCTTCTTGCAGGGGTCCCAATAGGGACCCCTGCAGGCTCCCCGCATTAACCCCTTGCCTTGCTGCAGAGGGTCCAGATCGTCATTCAAAATTCAAACCCGGACAATTGCGGGTTTTCCCGCCGCAGATCCTTAAAAAGCCTGTGGCACACTAATGGTTACCTCCACACCTTGGGGGGACTATAAGTACCCCCAGCACCTAAAATTAACCCACCACTCATGAGGGTCAACATAGACCCCCATGAGACTAAAAGTAAGCCCATCAGTTTAATAAGGGTCTATACAGACCCCCATAGGACACTATTAACCCCTAGGTTAACCCTACAAGTCTAAGCACTACACTACACTATTAACTCTAACTAAACCCTATTTAACCCTATATGGACCTAACTGGGCCTATCTAACCCTCACTGGGTCTATTTAACCCCTTCCAGACCTATTTAACCCTAATTGGGTCTATTTATCCCTCTCTAGACCTATTTAACCATAACTGAGCCCATTTAACCCTATCTGGACCTAATAACCCTAACTGGGACTATCTAACCCCAACTGGACCTATTTAACCTGCTATAGACCTATTTAACCCTAACTGGGCCTATTTAACCCTATCTGGACCTAATAACCCCAACTGGCCTATCTAACACTAATTGGGCCTATTCCACCCCTCTAGACCTATTTAACCATAACTGGGACTATTATCCCTATCTGGACCTAATAACCCTAACTGGGTCTATCTAACTCCAACTGGCCTATATAACCCTATCTAGACCTAGTAAACCTAACTGGGCCTATCTAACCCTAACTGGACCTAATAAGCTAACTGGCCTATCTAACCGTAACTGGGCCTATTTCCCCCCCCCCCCTCTAGACCTATTGAACCATAACTGGGCCTATTTAACCCTAGCTGGACCTAATAACCATAACTGGGCCTATCTAACCCTAACTGGGCCTATTTAACCTAACTGGGCCTATTTAACCCTATCTGGACCTAATAACCTAACTGACCTTTCTAACCCTAACGGGGCCTTTTTAACCCTCTCTCTAATGGTGTCTATACAGACCCCCATAAGCCTCTACTTAACCCCATCAGTCCCATAGGGGTCTATGAAGACCCTCATTATACAATTAGAACCCTAATAGGCACTAAGGACCCACATGGCACTAAGTACAAATACTACACTACACTATTCCCCCCAATAAACCACTAAATGTAAACTAACCCTCTCTACCCTAACGTATTACCCCTACCTACCTAACACTACCTACCTAACCCCATATTAAACACCCCACCCCACTAATTATACAAAATAAAAGGACATTACACAACACCCCACTACAAGAAATAAAAATATATACATAAATGTGCATAACATTACAATACAGTAATCAATACATTACAAATATACCCCTAACGACAATACATTTCCCCTATCTACAGTACATATCCCCCTGACTACAATACATTACCCCTATCTATAAAGCATTACCTATCTGTAAAACAGTACCCCTTAGCTATTAAACATTACCTGCCTACATTACATTAAACACCCTAAATCTAACCTAAAATATAATAAATAAGACCACTTACCTTGCCTAGATGCTCCTTCAGCGATGATGGTTTCTTACCCCTAGGAAAAAAATAAACATCAAATTAGTCAAAAATAGACACTACATAAAAAACAAAAAACATTCTAAGTATTCTGATTGACTGATGGACCTGTCAATCATTTTTAAACCAATCAGAAGGCACTATTGCCTCCAGCCAATCAGAATTGGATACACCACCGCAGAGTCATTGGCTGAAGGCATATGCGCATTCTGATTGGCTACTATCTGATTGACAGTGACAACAGCCAATCAGAAGGCGCATATGCTTTGAGTCAATCACAATAGGATATACCCCCACAGGGCTGAAGGGAATAGCGCCTTTTGGTTGGCTGTTGTCACTGCCAATCAGAAGGCGCACATGCGTTCAGCCAATCACCCCGTGGGGGTGTATCCCATTCTGATTGGCTGAAGACAATAGAACCTTCTGATTGGTTTAAAAACGATTGACAGGTCCATCAGCCAATCAGAATGAAATATAGGGGTGTATCCCATTCTGATTGGCTCACATTTGGGCACATTCTGATTGGCTGAAATTTGATTTATAGCCATTTCAGCCAATCAGAAGGCGCCATTCAGTTATTTTATCGCAAGAAGCGCTAGAAGCTTCATTAGCGTCTGGGAGCTCCTCCAGAGAGGAGCTCCATTAGTTTTTCTTTTTTTAGAGTGGCAGGTTTTTCAAGGGCCCAGCCAGGGCAGAAGAGGAGAAGGATGGGGACAACGCGAGAAGGTAAGTTTTATATATAGTATGTTTATTGTGTTTTATGTTGTGTGTATTTGTGTACTGATATTATGTTTAATTTATTCCAGGTTAAATTGGTCTAGGTGGGGTTAAATAGACCCAGTTACGGTTAGATAGGCCCAGTTAAGGCTATTAGGTCCAGATAGGGTTAAATAAGCCCAGTTAGGGTTAAATAGATATATAAGGGGTTAAATAGGCCCAGATAGGGTTAAATAGGGTTTAGTATGGGCTAATTGTTTATAGTTCGGTTTATGGGGTATAGTTAGGGTTAATAGTGTAGTGTAGTGATTAGAATTTGTCATGAGGGTCCTGGGGAACCCTCATGGCACTTATAGGGTTAACCTAGGGGTTAATAGTTTCCTATAGGGTTCTATATAGACCCCTATTGGACTGAAGGGCTTAATTGTAGTCTCATTGGTGTCTATATTGACCCCCATGATTGATAGGGGTTAAGTTTAGGTTAATTTTATTTTAGGCTAATTTTAATTTGTGGCCACAAGTTCGTCGGGCTTGGAGAACAGGTTACTGTCTTGGGGGTCATCCAAGCCCATAGTCCCGGGCTTGGATGACCTTCAATGCAGCAAATCAATCTTCAAGTTCAGCGGACTGCGGCCACAAATGACAATATTGGCTAGGGGCGATGTTCCAGATAGCCAATGTACTACATGTCATCCTCATGTCCCCCAATGTGTCCCCGATCATTTATAGTGCTGTACAGTGCTTCCTTTAATTTATTTTTCACTTTTTAGTTTGACAGGCTTGCACAGGGATCTGCTTGCTAACGCCCGCGTTCAGGTCCAAGCCCGCCAAAGCTAACGGTCGACTGCAGGACTTGCAATTGGCCGTAGGAAGGAATGTGCTGCGGCCCACGTGGATTTGAATAGCCAAGTAGAAGTAGAGCTATGACGGGCCACAGCACCCTTGCAAGGAATCGCAGCTTTGCGGCCATCATTTAAATGAGTCCCAGAATCTCCTCTTGATATAAGGAAGGTATAAGACAGGATGCAAGCACACATTAGAGCTACAGAGCTCTGGGCAATACCACCTAGATGTCTGTGACTTTTATGGGAGCTGTACTATAGCTACGCAAACTTGTATATACAAATCACATAGAGCCAAGGCATCTTTATGGGACTTTCTATGGGTGCCATGTAATCAAGTCCTATATTCTTTGTATAAACTACCCACTGAATATGAGCCTAGCAGTGATAGTGATGTGTATGAATTTTTGCCTTATTTTCATTACCATTTGTTAAATTATAGTTTAATGTAATTCATTAAATATTTTTTTATATTTATATCATGGAATTTTTGTCAGCCTCAAATAACAATCACATATATAGTTGTGCGCAATACAGGTTGTTGCTAACGAAGCGAGGGCCGTAGATGCTGGCAAGGAGCCCGAAGGTGCTCCTTGAGCTGGTGGAGATGAGCGCCATAGGCGCTCATCCCTACGACCCTGTATGACTTTGGCAGAGAGCGTGGAAGGCGCTCACTGCGCTGGTGGAGATGAGCGCCATAGGCGATTATGCCTACGACCCCGCACAACCTCTTCCCCTCCTCCTTTCCTTACCCTGTGTCTCTCTTCCCCTCCTGCTCTCCTTACTGTGTCTCTCTTCCTCTCCTTACCCTGTGCCTCTCTTCCCCTCCTCTTCTCCTTCCCCTATGTCTCTCTTCCTCTCCTTCCCCTGTGTTTCTCTTCCCCTCCTCTTCTCCTTCCCCTGTGTGTCTCTTCCCCTCCTTCCCCTGTGTTTCTCTTCCCTTCCTCCTCTTGTCCTTACCCTGTGTCTCTCTTCCTCTCCTTCCCATGTGTGTCTCTTCCCCTCCTTCCGCTGTGTGTCCAATCCCCTCCGCCTATCTTTCCCCTGTGTCTCTCTTCCCCTTCTCCTCTCCCTCATTGCCTGCTGCCTATGACAAAAAATTACGACCCACGGCACGAGATCCTAAATCAAACACGGAACCGCGCAAACACAAAACCACAAAAACACAGTAATAATTAAAAAACCCTCACTAACAGCACAGGGGGACAGCCAGGACCTTTACAAGTGAGGTTGACACCAATTTAACCCCAATTTCCCCAGATTCGACACTCAAAAATCAAGAAAAAAATGGTGGCCGAAACAATGAAAACGAGTCTCATGGGGGTCAATACAGCCCTAACATTAACCACATAAGTGCCATGACGGTCCTCAAGGACCCTCATGACACTAACTACAAAACTACACTGCACTATAACCCCCAATAAACCATTAAATCTAAACTAACCCCCCTCTACACTAACATATTAACACCTATGTTACCTACCTACCCCCTAATAAACCCACCCACTACACTAATTACAGAATATAAGAAAACTTCTTACAAAAAATAATAAAAACAGTCACAAAAAAATCTACATTACAGAAAATAAAAAACCTAAGTCACAAAAATTAAAAAGGTACATTACAGAAAATAAAAAAAATACATTACAATCCCTGCCCACTATGGAAAATAAAAATTACACACCTGAAAAGGAAATACATACAGAATACATACAGTACATTACAATACAAATAAAATATAATACAATATCCCCTATCTAAAATATATTAGATCCTATCTAAAATATACACATACCACATTATCTAAAATACATTAAATACTATCTAACATACATATATACCCCACTATCTAAAATACAATACATCCTATCTAAAATAGACACATACCCCACTATCTAAAATACAATAAATCCTATCTAAAATACACACATACCCCCATATCTATCTAAAATACATCCCCCCTATTTAATATATAATAAATCCTATCTCCATATACAAACCCTAATTCTATCCTAAAATAAAATAATTAAGACCACTTACCTTTGCAGATGTCCCTTCAGATCACCAACCTAGGGAAAAAAGAAAAAACAAAAATTACTACAACACATTTACATACAATAAATCAATATTCTAAATATTCTACTCACCTTTCCAGCATGTCTCCATCCTTCTTATTTTCTTCTCCGGTGCGGCCCCTGTTAAAAATAAACATAACAATACAATATACACACACACAAAATAAAGTAAAATGAAAATAATATATATTGAACTTGCCTCCCCACGATGTCCCCGGCTTCCTCCTCTTCTGCCCCAGCTGGGCCCTGGAAGTATCTGTGCTCTAAAAAAAATAAAGTGAAATAACAAAACAATGGAGGGCCGCACTTGCTGACCTCCCAGACGCTAATGAGCACCCTAGAGACTTTTCCGGAAGAAAATTGGCAATGGCGCCTTCTGATTGGCTGAAATTTGATTGACAGCATTTTCAGCCAATCAGAAGGTGCCAATGTGTAAACCAATCAGAATGGGATACACCCCCATATCCTAACTGGCTAATTCACCTGTCGATCCTTTTTAAACCAATCAGAAGGCTTTATTGCCTTTAGCCAATCCCAATGGGATACACCCCCACAGGGTGATTGGCTGGAGCATCAGCGCATTCTGATTGGCTGCAGTCTAATTGACAGTGACAACAGCCAATCAGAAGGTGCTATTCCCATCAGCCAATCACAATGAGAAACACCCCTACGTGGTGATTGGCTGAAGACATCTGCACCTTCTGATTGGCTGTAATCTGATTGACAGTGACAACAGCCTATCAAAAGACGCAGATGCCTTCAGCCAATCACTCCATGGGGGTGTATCCCATTGTTACAATTTTATTGGCCGTCATTTTTTCATGGGCAAGTCGCTAGTATCTTTATAATCAACTGATGCAAATGTTTTTGCTATTTTGGTATTTTCCCTTGGTTTTCTTCTTAAACATAGATTTGACAGCAGATAAGAAACAAAAAGACACAAATGGTGACTTTATCCTGTCCACATAAAAGTATGGGTTAGTTAAGCCCCAGGAAAGCTTTATGCTTATCCCAGGTATGTTCAAAAGGACACACATTTGGCATTCAACATCATTTAGATATCATTACAATACAATATGTTGTAAAAGTTTTGAAATCAAAGCTTTTTTAGTTAAGCTATAGTATTTTGAAAATGTAATCTTTATTTTTTTTCTAGTTCTCCCTCTGGATTTCTCACTGCTATGTTATTGGGTGCAGCTTTTTAACCAATCAGAGTGAGGATGTCTTTTTGTGTTCTGTTCAATAAAAAACTAGATGAAAAACTCCCCTGGGCTTTCCTGCATAGATACTTGTGCCTGCACATAACATACGCCTGGCCCACCTTGTTCTTTTAGAACTGCCGTGTCCTACACAACATTTAGTGAATCTCTGAGTACAGTATTACCACCCACTAGTAATATCATTTATACATTTGCTAAACAAAACAGGCCTCAGCACTGAGCCCTGTGTTACTCAGTCACATGGGTATGTAAAATGATGGTACCTTGGGCATGGATGAGGTCGGTGCTTAGTAGATATGGGCCAAATGTGTGGTACAAATGCTTAGAAAAAAGCCAAAAAGTGGATAGATATGGGATGAATATGTGGTGAAAATGCTTAGTAGAAGGCGAAAAGCAGTTGCCTTGACCATCAATAAAGTTTTTCCATTTGTTTTTTATTTAGCTACTGATCAGGCAACTATGCAACTATTTATCATCACTTGATTTATAGCACTGTAGTTTATATATGTATAACATTGAATAAGGGTCTCTTGGTGGTCCAGTGGTTAGGATCTGGTGCTTTCATCACTGTCGAACTAGATTTGTTTCCAGTCAGGGTCACACCACCCTGAAGCCATGCAGGGTTGGGCCTGGTCAGTGCTTGGATAGGAGACCACCTAGGAATACCAGGAGCTGAGCTGTATGATGTGGCCCACTGGAGAAGGAACTAGCAACCCACTCCAGTATCTCTGCCATGAATACGAATTGGATCAGCATGGTGTGCGGCGGTCAATGAGGACATATTATTGAATTACGCTGCTTAAAATTGTGAAAGTTCCCATCATAGGGTTTAGGAAATAAAGACCCAAAAATAGATATCACTATAAGGAAAATGTCAATAAACTCAGCAAATAAAAATCTGTTCAAGTGCAAAAACGGATAGGAATGAAGAGGAAGGTCTATGATCATAAGGGGATACTTCTAGCTGAAAGGCTCTACTTGTTCAGAGCTCCAAAACAACAAAGGGGAAATATTTGGGAAGTAAATACAAATATGAAAATGTTCATGGAGCTTGTAATTTAGGGTCCATTCAGAAACTGAAGGGATGTTACATTAAGCTCAATAATTCTTGCAGTGAAGCAGATTCCTGCTTAGGGTCAGGATAAATCAACAAGTGGAGTACTATATAAGTTATCACAGCAACATTTTAAACAACTATTACATGGTGAAAAGTTTTGACATTTTCTTTTTCATTTTAACTGCTTTACAGATTAATTATAACTACTTCAGCAGCTTTATAATGAAAGTAGTAATAATGGAATAAAGTATATGATATTGTGCATAAATATCAGGGTGTTAAAATAAGACAATTAGATAATAAGAACATTAATTAATTGGAAACAAGCATCAGTACTACATGCATTTAATAAAATTGATTGATTTGATTTACTCTGATCCTTCAGTCAGTTGACTGCAATAATAGATCAGTCACATTACAGGTGATTATTAAATTTTGCTATTTAAACCAACGTGAGGACAGTCGAAAGGACAAGCAAAAGGTTGTAGTAGCCATTTCAAAAATATTAAAATGAGTTTACTTGGAAAAAAAACAAAGAAAACTATGGGCCTCATTCAATTTAGCAACCATTAGTTACTGTAGCCGTAAGTTAATTTGCTATTCAATTGGCGTCTTTTTGCGCTCTACGACTGGGTTACGGCCTTGAAAACGTTGCAATGGTTAAATTCTGAACTTACAACCTCCCGAAGCCTTTGATCTTTTACGACTGCAAGACTTCCGATCGCCAAAATCGCAAATCGATATTCAATTGCAAGAATTGCTCAAAATCAAGTCCGCAAACACCAAATGGCATCCTAAAGCTTACGGGTTCCAAATAAGACCTGCAAAGGGTTTATAGACTAGTTTGTAACATTGCAAATGACAATATAAAGACACCAATGCACTTGAAAGGCATTACAATTACTTGCACAACAACTTCCAAATATCAAATATTGCCCAAAAAATTATTTTGGTTTCCTCATAGGTTGTAATGGCCATGCATATGCCAATATGAAAAGCCATGCAGCCAAATGCTGAAAGCTATTAAAGAGACACTACCTCATTAAATTGCAACACAAATATACGGAAATGGCTGCCATATTAACCCTTTGTCACTCACAGAGGCTCTTATATCTTACTAGCGACTTGCCCGTCAAAAATGATGGGACAATAAAATTGTAAGGCAGGTAAGCTGTTTGCAACAGACAGTAAGTGTTTTGGTCGTCTGAGATCCTTCGGTGCTCATTGCGAACCTCTCGGTTGGTGTATTTTTTGTTATCAGAGGCGCTTTTGCAAGCCTCTCCCCTGGTGTACTTTGTGTCCTATGAGCACCGTTGGCGCTCCTTATGAGTCGCGCTGTGAAGGCCTTTGTCGTTTACTGCGATACTGTAATGTTTTTTTTTCTGTATATGTATTTTTTCATGATAATTAATTAATTAAATCATAAATGAATATACTTTACCTATTTGTAATTAATATATACAGCAAGAAATGTGCTGAAGAGCTAACAATCTGTTTAGATGTTCCTGCATCATACAATGTAGGTTTGCACTGTTGTTGAGCTGAGGTGTAAGTGTCAGCAATGTGTGCAGTGTGTAGAGGAGATAGGCTGTGTGCGCGAGGGGAAGCCGTTAGTGTAGCTAGGTACTTCCGCATTCTGTAAGTTAGTGTTGTAAAATGGTGGCGAATGTGTATGTGGACGCGGGTGTGGATGATTTTGCGTCCTTGCTAATAGTGTATTTTGTAGCCTGTGTAAAAGTCGTATGTGCCTGGCGGTGTTTTGTGGGTTTAGGTGTCGTGTAGCCTCGTTTTCGTTTGTTTGGGCGGCCATTTTTTCTGTTGCTTAGGGAATTTTCGAGTGTCTAAACTCTGTAAATTGGACTTAAATTATATGCAACCTGACTCCCATTTGTTCTGGCTGACCCCCCTTGCTGTGTGTAATGTTTCTTTTTACATTTTTGTGTGTATTTTGTGTTTTTTTTATGTTTTTCGCTGTTCGCGGTTCGGCCATTAAGTTCGTATTTTTGCGAGTTCGTAATTTTTTTTCTAAGTCCCGCGGCTCCGATTTTTTTGTGTATGTCCGTATTTAGTCATTGCGTGTTATAGTTTTTTTTTCCAAAGTCCCGCATCTGTGGCTGTTTGTAACCACTTGTGAGGTGCCGTAGAGCCTCCACCTCCGCAAATGCGGCCCCTCGCTTCACGAGGGTCCGCATTTGTGGCCTGCAATGAGCCTTGGGCTCATTGCATCCGACATTGGAGCCTACACCTTCCTCAAATACGGCCCTAACTGCGTCCCTCGCTTTGCGAGGGACGCAATTCTTGCAAGCTCGCTTCACGAGCTCGCAAAACGTGACAACTCGCAGTTTGACAACTATTATATGTGATACACATTTCACTCATCACATCTAAATTGGGAAAACAAATAGTGGACAAATTACACAGCCACATGGCATATATCAAGTACCAGGGAAACATTTGATGTATCCACAAGGTTTGCATGTCAAAGATACTGGAGTGGGTTGCCAGTTCCTTCTCCAGTTCTCTAGTGGACTGTGATTTGTCTGACCTCTCTGCTATGACCTGCCCACCTACAGTGGGCCTACATGGTATAGCTAACAGCTCCATTCAGGTACACAAGTCCCCTCACCACTACCACCAAGGGAACATACACCACACTTATCTATTCTAACCCACATGGAGCCAACTCACCTCCATCTCTGTTACGCCCATCCTGGAAAGTCCCACGCCATTGCTGGTGGCCATGTGCCAAAATGTATAACCATTCCCATTTGGTGACCTCCCATTAGGTTTTGCTATCAATCAATTTACATTATCACCTGTCATATTGTTATCAGGCCTTCAGGGTAATGTTGATACTCCACAGTATCACAAATTACACTTTGCATGTGTATCAACCCTTTATTATTATTATATATGATATATATTATTATATGATATCTAATGGTATTATTACTATTGTTATTATTACTATTGATATCATGTATTAACCGATTGTATAGTAACTAGGACTCATTAGTTTACAGATATTGGAATGTGACACAAATGTGATATATGTGGATGTCCCAAAACCTCAACCATTGAAAACACACTGACATGGTGAGAACAGAATAACAAAGCTTTATTTCAGACACATAGCACAATCAGAAATGTACAAGACAGTGATTTAATATCATGGGTGTGTTGTGGGCAGATCCATGGAGAGTAAGAGGCTTGTGGGAAAAAAGGGGATGCCTACAGGCAGTAATGTCATAGTCTAGAATAAGTAAGATGCATAGCACCTACCAGGGTCACATGTGGTCACTACACCACTGCAACTGGAATCTGATAAAGAAAGGATCATCAGAAATCACTCCATTTAATTGAAGAAACCATTAATGTGCATAGCACTTACAACTTGTCTAGATCTGCTCTATGAAACAGATGATTCAACCTCTGAACTGTGTAATTCAATACACTTTCACACATACAGTGTAATGACAAAACAAAAATCTGAAA
Source organism: Discoglossus pictus (assembly GCA_027410445.1). Lineage (NCBI taxonomy): Eukaryota > Metazoa > Chordata > Amphibia > Anura > Alytidae > Discoglossus > Discoglossus pictus. Next base: position 417,276,622 of record CM050164.1, on the reverse strand, counting down.
AATGCATGTACAGTACAGTGCTGAATACTATAACTGTAACAATATACCAACTCACCTGACTCCCATATGCAAGCATTACTAACTATTATCTAGTTCTCTGGATAACTCACTGGCCATGACAATTAATAATGATGTGTCATCTCACAATAAATGCTTAGCTGTGACCATCGTCAGTGGTCAAGGTATACTATCACCTTCGCAATATGATATTGTTCATCAACATTGATATCACCTCCATCAGCTATACAGCTGTAAGCACATGTTAAAGGATAACCATGATATCAGCAATAGGGGAATATACCAATTAATACGGAGAGGACTCAAAGATCAGCAGCCAGATTCAATGTTACTTACATTAGACCCTATGTTTTCAGACTGCTATTGAGATTGGGATTACAAGCTTCACTAGTGCATATATTAATGCTGGCTGTCATTAACATGCTGTTGTGAGACTCTGCAAGTCCACCGATATAGCGGTATTAGTCTACATTTAAACTAAAAACAATCATGTCTTAGATATCTGGATATATGATAGCTTTAATATTGTGGGAGCTACATGTTAGGAATGTATACCTGAGAGGCACTGGAAAAACCTTAAACCTCATACATTTCCTTCACAATGCTTGCAGATGGAGAAGATAAATTCATAGTCCTGAATTGTACCTAAACAAAACAAAAAAAGAAAACAACTACAAAATAAGGCCTTAAAAAGGTAGGGACTGCAGCATCTCTTCTCAACAGCATTCCTCAGTGACCATCAATTGGTGAAATGTTAAACAGAACCCTACATGTCCACAGAGAAGAGAATCATGGACCATGTGATGGGAGGTAGCCATCTGCGTACAAAGTATCACCATCACATAGTCCAAGATCCAAGACTCTGTAGCCATGCTAGATTATTTTAACAGTTGGACCAATAGATTGTCACTGAGGAGTGCTGAGGCCGAAGGGGGAGGGGCAGGGGGAGGTATCGCCCCGGTAGGCAGCAGCACCTGCAGTGGCGATAGTGGAGGCATGGGGGGAGGAGAGGAGAGGCTGGGCTGCAGGTTGCCGGGGATGCCTCCGGGGTGGAGGAGACAGGGCTGGGGACCAGAGCGCGTCACTTAACATCTGCTGTCACCTCCTGGATGCGCTCTGGTCTGTCCCCATCCTGGGCAGCCCGGGCAGGTAGGGTTCTGTCAATAGGTGGTGCCTCCTCTCTTCCCTATTGCGCCTGGCCAGGCTGCACATTACCTCCGCATGATTGGTGGAGATGCTGACCTGGATCCCCCGGAGGCACTCCATCTGCTGCTGCATAATGGCAAGCATCTACGCCTGCGCAGCCTGGCTTGGTGTTGGGGATGGAGGTCCTTGTGGCGGGGCCTGGTGAGGAGGTGGTGGTGGCGGCCCATTGGGGAGGGTCTGGGGCCTGGCTGGAGCCTGATGACATACGGGTGGCGGTGTTGGTAGGCCCGGTGGTGGGGGTGGAAAGTCCGACACCCTGCTGTGGGGGTGAGGAGGTGGTGGCTGGTTCAGAGGGTCATTCAAGTGGGAGGGCCCTGGCGATATACTGAGGCTCTGGAGGAGAAGGATAGTGGGGTCAAATCCCGGTGGTGTGGGTGGTGGTCCTGCTTGTGACCCCACTATCCAAATTATATTCTCCTCCTCCAAACCAGGGTCCTCGGGTCCTCTTCTTTCCTCCTCCCTCTGCGCTGGTTCCTGCTGGGCTGGGGCTTGCTGGGCTGGGGCTTGCTGGGCTGGGGCTTGCTCCTCCAATTCCTGCTCCAATGGAGCCGACGCCCCCACCTCTGGTTATCCACTGGACCCAGATCTCCTTGATGCTGAAAGAGAAAAAAGAAAGGTATATGTTATTAGTATGATGAATCATACATTGTTTTGTGTTCATTCCTAACTATCTGACATCTAGGCTGGATGATTCTCCTAATTGCAACTCAGATTAGCTATCATTTGCTAGATATGATCTATTCTTTGGTTCTTGGTCTTGATTGCTCTTAATTCCTAACGCTATCTTGATTCCGGCTGCACTCTGTAACTGCATAGGCTGCAGTGGGCACACCAATACATGGACTATCTATTGGTTGATTACTGTGGTTGTGCTCAGGAATGACAGTGATTTATCAGCTTCATGGATTTAATGATGCATCCATCTATCCCTTGTTAATTCCATGGAGATGACATGTCAGTGTCCTTGTTGGTAATCATGTACATGTGTGGTGTGTGTAATGTACATGTGGCAGCATGTTGGTGTATGTGATATTCACTTGACATGGAGGCTGGGTCCAGCTGGGCCACCAGGCCTGAAGCTCCAGCGGTGGACACCTTGCTCAATAGGTCTTTGGCCACCCTCTCCCACTCGCTATTTAGAACAGTCACATTATTGTCCTCCTTGGCCATCATCCACCTCACCTTGGCCCTGATGTTGTCAAAACGGTGTAGACAGACCTCACATCCCTTTGCTCTGTGCCCACTGCTGTAATACTGCATGCTACTTTGGAAGAAAATACAAAACAGTCAACGCATGGGCGGGTGGAACACAACTTTATAATCTCCCTCTATCAATCATCTGTGTCTAGTCCGTTTTCTATTGGCTGAGAGGCCTGTGTCACACTACGTTATACCGTGATTGGATCGTAACAGCAGATTGCATCTCAGCCAGCCCATTAGCAGTTTGCAGCCGCGGGAGGACTTTACGGGTTTGAGTCTTCAGCCAGTAACTTGCGCCATTGCTCAATTGAATAGCTCCGGAATCTGGGAGACTAGTGGGAGCCCGCAGCGCGCCCACAGACACACGGCCTACATCCTGCAAGATGCAGGCTTGCAATTGAATCGGGCTCTATGTGTATGTTAAATAGTTTAAAACTTATTGTCTGTCTTTTAATTTTCTTATTGGGTTAAGTAACAACTCATTATCTCCTTTCCATTCAACTCATTGTAATATCATAATGCAGACAACTTTAGCATCTCATCCATGTTTTTTTAACTTTTAATGTAGTGACTAATAATAAAAAGTTAGAAAATTATATTCAAAGTGTGCCGCTATCAGAACAAATTAAATATAAATTAGCTTTTTCATTTGGATATTCTGAGTGCTCTCAGAATTAAATGACCAGGCCAGTGTGAATATATATGTAGGGTACTTGGCTATCCAGTACTCATATAGAATACTAATTACTGATGAAAGCAATATCTCTTTTAGTAGGGATGCAGATGGCTCTAGTACTCTTGGAATAATATTGAAAAAGATGCCAGAATCAGCAACATTGTAGCCTCTGTGATCACACCATATATTTTTCCATTGAGGGAAATGTCAAGATCCTACGGCTTCTATTAATCTCACCACGTAGGTAATAGGGTTCTTTGGAATATCCCTGTTTAGCATCAATGAACTCAGTCTAGCATATCACCTCCACCAGTACACAGATAGCGCAGAAGAGCAGGTCAGCAGCAATATTCCCTTTGATTAGGAGCAACGTATCAGACAAGGTGCGTTGCAATAATTCCCTTGTGTAGAATTACTACATACCCCAAATAAACCATACACAATGCTGATGTTTAAACTGCACAAACATTTATTGATCAGATACAGTGTATTTATTCCCCACACAGTTTCACCCATCTTCACCACCCCCATCCTCTCAGTCATGCAGCCTGCCTGTCAATGATGTCACTAGTGTTGCAGGTGTGCTATTAACTGCCTCCTGTGGTGAGGAAACTGTACGTTTGTGGGTGTATGGTCATTTGTTATCTTCCTTCCTGCTTCTAGCCCTGTAATGGGTAATTAGCACATTAGTGTTATCCCTACTTTCCTTATAGACTAGTGTAAGCCACAATCATTTCCCAGACACCACTACTCACCCCATGCCAATATGGCAACACCAGCCCATGTTAATCCAGGTCACCCCCAAAATTTCAACAATCCCCAAAAGTCCAGTGGACCTTCCTGAACATGACAGGAAAGTATTGCTGACATATATAAACAAACATGTTTTTGGCTTTGCTGATTGGCTAGATGTGGATTCAGTTCAATGCAACAACACCCTGCACGTCATATATTTATTTATATTTACTTAGGTGTTGAGGACCATAGCATAATAGGGTTTAAGGAAAGTAGTTTAACCAATATGAAGCTATTAATAAAAATATATATAATTTTTCACACTCGTGGCTTCCATAGTCATGGCACAATAATAGTAAGTTAATTTAAGAAAAAATTACTCAATTGGAATGTTTTGTGGATATACACAAACAAAAATCAACATCAGTTTATCTCTTATATGTCATGTATATCTGGTGAATTTTGTATTTTTTGGCTACATAAGAGGTAGCCTTTCTGGCTTATATTTTGAAATATTGTACTCTGGCCCAGAACCAGTACTTGAAAATAGTTTTCCTAAATGTTTTTGGGTGTATTACATGAATTCCACCTAGTCATGTGTGTCTGGTGAATTTTATATTTATAGATATCTGGGAAGTAGCCGTTCTGGCTCATATTTCGGAATGCTGTATTCAGACGCTTGAAAGCAATATCTGTTTTTCTGAGGATGCAGACGGCTCCAATACTCTTGGCATAATATTAATAGCCTAATTGTATCTTGAAAAAGATGCCAGAATTAGCAACACTATAGCCTCTATGATAACACCGAGTATTTTTCCATTTGAGCAAAAGTATTGCTGATATATATAAACAAACATGTTTTGCCTGGATGTGAATAAACAAGAAAAGAGAAAAAGAGCACCTATATACCCAAACCGGTTTAGCCTCCTAAGATAGGGTAGTAATTGATTAATTATAATTCAAACATTTTTATCTGGATAAGTAAAATTTCTCAATTTATTCAATACATACAGTATACAAATATGACATGTTAAAAACAATTAAAAAAAAAACATATAGCAGCAATGAACACACACCAGAACACTGAAAAAAGTTAAGAAGGATAATGTAATTGCTATAGAGACACCACAAAATAATTATATTTTAATATAATCTAAATAAAGATCAAAGTGATAAAGCGCACAGTGCTATAAAGTGATGATTCAAGGAAAAATGTATACTATTCTGATTTGGTGATTCAGTTCAATTCAACAGCCCCCTGTGCTTCAGATGATCCTACATATTTACTTAGATCTTGAGTACCATATCATAAGAGGGCTCAAGGAAAGGAGTTTAGTCAATGTGAAACTATTGAGAAATTATATATAATTTTAACACTAGTGGCTTCCATTGTTGTGGCACCATTATAGCAAGTTAATTTTGGGGAAAAAAAAATACTCAATTGGAATGTATTGTGGATATACAAAAAAATCAAAATTTCTATCGGAGGAGTTCTCTCAATTCAGAATGATAATGTATTTTAGTTTATCTTTTATATTGTTGTAGAGTAATTGATTGTAATTAATTAGTTGTGTGGAGTAATTCATATGTTAAATGTATAAACAAATAATCATAAACCATTCTATTAACAAACATATCTATGAATTTTTAGAGTAAAACACTTTTGGTGTAACTGTATCTTGTAGCGCATGATGCCCTGCAATGTGTATTAAAGTTACAGTGCCTTGCAAAAGTATTCACCCCCTTGACTTTTTACCTATTTAGTTACATTACAGCCTTAAGTTCAATGTTTTGTTAATCCGAATTTCATGTGATGGATCAGAACACAATAGTCTAAGTTGGTGAATTGAAATAAAAAAATATATTCATAAAACAATTTTTTAGAAATAGAAAACTGAAAATTGGCATGTGCGTATGTATTCACCCCCTTTGTTATGAAGCCCATAAAACTCTGGTGCAACCAATTCCCTTCAGAAGTCACATAATTAGTGAAATGATGTCCACCTGTGTGCAGTCTAAGTGTCACATGATCTGTCATTACATATACACACCTTTTTTGAAAGGCCCCAGAGGCTGCAACACCTAAGCAAGAGGCACCACTAACCAAACACTGCCATGAAGACCAAGGAACTCTCCAAACAAGTAAGGGACAATGGTGTTGAGCAGTACAAGTCAGGGTTAGGTTATAAAAAAATATCCAAATCTTTGATGGATCCCCAGGAGCACTATCAAATCTATCATAAGCAAATGGAAAGAACATGGCACAACAGCAAACCTGCCAAGAGACAGCATCCCACCAAAACTCATGGACCGGGCAAGAAGGGCATTAATCAGAGAGGCAGTAGAGAGACCTAAGGTAACCCTGGAGGAGCTGCAGAGTTCCACATCAGAGACTGGAGAATTTGTACATTGGAAAACAAGAAGCTGTATGCTCCATAGAGTTGGGCTTTATGGCAGAGTGGCCAGAAGAAAGCCATTACTTTCAGCAAAAAACTAAATGGCACATTTTGAGTTTGCTTAAAGGCATGTGGGAGACTCCCAAAATGTATTGAGGACGGTGCTCTGGTCTGGTGAGACTAAAATGTAACTTTTCGCCCATCAAAGAAAACGCAATGTCTGGCGCAAACCCAACACATCACATTACCCAAAGAACACCATCCCCACAGTGAAACATGGTGGTGGCAGCATCATACTGTGGGGATGTTTTTCAGCAGTCGGGACTTGGAAGCTGGTCAGAGTTGAGGGAAAGATGGATGGTGCTAAATACAGGGATATTCTTGAACAAAACCTGTACCACTCTGTGCATGTTTTGAGGCTAGGACGGAGGTTCACCTTCCAGCAGGAAAAGGAAACATGTAAATGTGTTGGAATAGATAGTTAAAGCCCAGACCTTAATCCAATAGAAAATCTGTACTCAGACTTAAATTTTGCTGTTCACAAGCGGAAACCATCCAACTTGAAGGAGCTAGAACAGTTTTGCAAGGAGAAATGGGCAAAAATCCCAATGGTAAGATGTGGCAAGCTCATAGAGACTTATCCAAAGCGACGGAGCTGTGATTGCTGGCAAAAGGTGGCTCTACAAAGTATTTACTTTAGAGGGGTGAATAGTTGACTTTTTCTGTTATTTTGTCCTATTTGTTGTCTGCATCACAATAAAAAAAATAAACATCTTCAAAGTTGTGGGCATGTTCTGTGAATTAAATGATGCAAATCCTCAAACAATCCATGTTAATTCCAGGTTGTGAGGCAACTGTATTTCCACTGACTTGTTGCATTCCCCATTTTGTGTATAGAAACTTCCTGTGAGACAACTTGCAAAAAGGGACTCAAAATAGCTAATTTATATCTTAGAAGCTGCTGTATTTATTCAAATAGAAATACATTTTCCATAGTTCTCAAGAATATTGTCTGCTTGGCAAATATTAGTGTACAACTATACTGCTGGTTTTGGACTATTACAGTTGCAAATAAGGGTCAAGCTACTTTCAAAAGATATTGTTTTTTTTATTTTTATATATATATTTTCTTGAGCTCTTATCTAGACTCTACAATAGTATTTTATCTATTTATCTATCTATCTATCTATCTATCTATCTATACTGGGACACGCAAATGTGCCCACAAATGCCTCGCTCTTCAATCCTTAGCCATTATCAAACATGGCTTACTTTAAGCTTATGCATGCTGTATTACACAGCTTTAATGCAAAGCCAAGGTTGGATTAAACACAGGCTGAGTATCCAATCCATGTACATCTGTTTCAAGCTTACTGGCTATCATCATCATGGAGCGGGATCTCAGCCTGTGTTGTGGACTTTATGAATAGGTAGTTCACCACAGCGATCATTTGTAATATGGTGGCCCTCCACCGTACAGTAGTACAGTAAATAAATAGTACATCTGTGTTCACATTTGAATGTCTAAAACAAGTTTAAAAACCTGCTTCCAGCTCAGAAACAGTTATTACACTGCATTCTGGGAAGTTGAACTGGGACACGCAAATGTGCCCACAAATGCCTCGCTCTTCATATAATAATAGTACTTTTGTGTTCACACTTGAATGTCTAAAACAAGTTAAAAAAAACTTGCTTCCTGCTCAGAATTCTGAGAAATACAGATATTACACTGCACTCTGGGAAGCTGAGCAGGGACATGCAAATGTGCTTACAAATGCTTTGTTCTTCTATCCATAATAATTTTAAACATGACTTCCTTTAAGCTTATGCCCGCTGCATTACACAGCTTTTATGCAAAGCCAAGGTTGGATTATACACAAACTGGGAATCCTATCCACGGACATCTGTTTAAAGGTTATTGCCTATCATCAGCGTGGGGTGGGATCCCAGCCTGTGTAGTAGATATTTTCAGTAGGTAGTTTACCACAACAATCATTTAATATATGGTGGGCAAAAGATTGATAGAAGCCCTCCACCGTACAGTAGTACAGTATATAAATAGTACATTTGTTTTAGACATTCAAATGTACTATATGTACTATATATTTACTGTACTACTGTACGATGGAGTGCTTCTATCGCTTTTTTGCCCACCATATATTAAATTGTCGTGGTGAACTATATATATATATATATATATATATATATATATATATATATATATTTATATGTATACACTCTCTAGCTTATTAATGTAGATAGATGACTTAACAATGTAGATAGCAGCTGCCTTTATTATGAAGGTTGTGAATTCAAACACTTTTTTAGCTTATAGTATAAAATGGGATTCAGTAGTAAACTATAAAAGGTAATTAATTTAAAAAGGACCAATTCACAACCTTAGATATCAGAGGTTATTGCTCACCATGATTAAGAATGAGTTATTAGCTGTTCTTAAGAGTTGCAAGTTTTTTTTAACTTGTAAGGTGACTTTGGGAAAGTATTATGTACTTTTGATTTTAAGCACAAAGACCGTGTAATCCATTCTTTTGCAATTGCTTTTGTTTTGTACTTTACCCCTGTATATCGTTACGGAATATGTTGGCAGGTTACAATTAAAGGATAATAATAATAAAATATAATTGGTGGGACATTCACACTATCTACAATAGCTTGTGGGATCTGCAATAGCTTGTGGGAGGTATCTAAAGGCAATATAAGCAATAATGCAAAGTAATAGGGCAAGGTGCAGTTTTAAACCTTGCAGACTTTTTAAATAAAAAAATAAATATTTGAAATTCCAATTTTCTGACTTAAGGATGAGTTGTAGAATTTGAATTCTGGATAGGCAGTCTGCAAGTGTTATTTTAATATCTGTCTATGTATAGATATTAGTAGTAAGATGTTTAACTTTTTTAACTTTTACAGCACTCATTTTTCATACATCCCCTGCTCTTTTTAAGGTTTAATTGTATGATTGCAAATATTTGTGTGTCCTTTTAAAGTAGGCCAAATGCCACAAAACACTTTTAAAACTACAGTATGAAAATTGAGACTGAAATGAGATTGAAGTCCAGAATGTAAGACAGGTTACAGGATTGTCTGGAACAAAACCAAGTGTCAAACAAGGTCAATCAGAGTAGCTGCTTCAATAGGCCACTGAAGAACAGTGATAATTTTGACAGGATACAACTCAAGACTATATTTTGACATTGTCAGAGAAACATTGAAACACTGATTTAATGGCAGGTAAGAGCCAAAAAGGACCACAGAGGCTGTCCATTCTATATACCTAAACATTTGGCTTTATAAAGCCTCAGAATAACCTTATGTTTAGCCAAGCAATACTTAAATTCGTTAACTGTGTCTGAACCTACATCTTGCAGTGGACAACTGTTCCACTTATCTACTATCCTTTCCGTAAAGTAGTACATTCTCAAATTACCATTAAATCTTCCATAGTTCAACCTCAAATCATGACCACTTGTTCTTGCTTTTCTCATTTTCTAGAATATACTTTCTTCTTGAACTTTGTTAAATCCTTATATATTTGAAGGTATCTATAATATCATCCCTCTCCCTTCTGTCCTCTAAGCTATATCTATTCAGGTCATCAAGTCTTTCATTAGAAATGTTGTCTTTTAGATCACAAACCATTTTAATTGCCCTTCTTTGAATTGTTTCTTATATTTTGAAGATCTGGTCTCTGGAACTGGACATGGTATCCTAGGTGAGATCTAACTAGGAATCCATAGAGGGGCATTATTACTTCTCCTCTTCTGTTTTTATTTTCTCTATCAATACATCTAAGCTTCCTACTTGATTTTCCTGCAGTCCAATGACCCCAACACCCTCACCCACTGTTGGAAGCTACAATGGAGAATATACTGGTGTATGTGTAGTGCCAGGAGTACAATGTATTAAACCTCCTGCTTATTGTCTCCTCCCAACAGAGCATGGTGGGCCGCGGCATCCGGAGGTTCTATAGAAAGACGAGGAGCCATAACTTACAAATGGAGAGTTTCATGGCCAGCCTGCTTCAGGGGGTTCAGAACCTGAGTCGCTTATCCAACTGAGCATGGACATCATCCAGTGCTTTCTGGTGGCAATCCAACTAAGCATGGAAATCACCTGCAACTCCAAGGCATTATTTTAACATACTCATGCCTGTCTACAGAGTAGGTGTTCATGGCCTATGTGATGGTGGTATTTTGTAAACATTTGGCTACCCACCATCACATTGTCCATAAAACTCTTTGTACATGTATTGTCATGGTCAATTGATGGTCACCGAGGAATGTCGTTGAGAAGAGACGATAAAGTCCCTATTTTTAAAAAATAATAAATAACTTGTATTATTATTTTTAATTTATATTATATCCATTAAGGCATTTTGTTTGTAAGCATTGCTACAAGATAATGTAGACAATCTATATACACAGTAGCTTTCATGTAGCCATTCATACATGACACCCCCCTAGCAGAATTATGTCACACGCCATAAAAAAACATGTATATCATGTTTTAAGCCCCATGAATGATGTTATGTTTAAAATTTACCAATTCACATATGGCTGTGGACTTGCATAATCCCACAACACTATGTTAATCAAACCTATCAGTTACACATGTGTTATTTAAGCATGTCATGCTCTTAACAATATGAGACCATATACTTTTCTCTGATATAATTAATAGACATTAAGGTCTATGACCTTTTTTTCCATCAATATTTATGGGTACATGTCTAGACTTCATCATATTGTAACAATCAGTTATAATCTGATCACACCTGTGTACCTATAAATGTGATATCAGGGTGGCATATAGATGGTGATAGTACTCTTGACCCACTGAATGTGGTCACATCTAAGCATTCCTTGTGACATCCCACATCATTGCTATTGACATATATAGCATGGTTTGCACTACTTGTAGATGAACATCAGGTAAGTAGGTTTGTTGTTACAATACCACAGTATAAAGCAATGTATTATACAAACAGATACTGCTAGATTTGTCTCATTTTTTTTAAGTTAGGACCCTACACTGATCCCTTGATTTCATTTTTTCATTTCATATAAATGCTATGCGCATTACTGTTACTTCTATTATATGAAGTGATGAGATTTGTATTCATCTGATTATGGTTACTGTGATGTAATGACCACATGTGACTCTAGTAGATTCTATGCATCGTTAATATTATTATACAGTACTAGCAACTTGCCTGTCAAAAAAGACGGGAGTAAAATTGTAAGCCTGGCAATGCTGTTTGCCACACAATGTGAGGGTAAGGGCCCTCTGAGCATCTTCGGTGCTCATTGCGAGCTCTGTGCTGAGAGCCTTCTGGCTTCTGGTGCTTTTTGATCATGAAAAACAGCACATATGCCTCAAATTAAGTTGCAACCTCACTCACAGCTTCACTGGCTCTCCCCCTGTGCTGTGTGTGAGTGTGTAAGTTAATTTGAGTCATATTTGTTTATTTTTTCAGCTTTTTACTGTTCAGTGATTCAGCAGTTAAAGTCGCATTTTTGCGAGGCCCATAGTCCATATACATGCCTCTGGTCCTAAGTCCTACGGGCTGTAATTTTGTGTCCGTCGCTAAATTCCACGGGCCAAGCCTAAGTCCTACTGGCCTTACAATGAGCGCATGCGGCACTCATTGCAGCCCAAGTCCCACGTGCCTCAACTGCTCGCCTCGCTTTGCTCCGCTCGCAGTTGCAGCCCTACGGTCCGCAAACGGCTCATCTCGCTTTGTGGAGTTCACAAAGCGTGACAATATATAATGACCGTATATCCAAAACTATTATATGTGATTACCTTTTTTCCCGTATTATCAAAAAAAGACTCTTGTCCTCTTGGGTCCCATGCATAGCGCACATGATATTTATGCAATGTTGGATACATTTATGACTGTGCTTTGTCTGGGGTCAGGAAGGAATTTTGCTTTTTTTTTCCCTTATGAGACAATTGGCAAAGTTTCAATGGGCTTTTTTTTCCGTTTGCCTTCCTCTGGATCAATTAACAATTAATAACAAATAGTCCACATATTAAAAAGATCAAGGGAGATCTAAAAATGTTGAACTTGATGTTGAAAAATTTTGAGCTTGATCTTTATTCAACCTCAAATACTATACTATTATTAATTAATTAACAACTAATTAATAATAACTAATCCGCATATTGCAGATCAGAGGAGATCTTAAAAGGTTAAACTTGATGGACTGAAAGTATTTTTTCAACCTTAATTACTATGTAACTATGTAACTATGTAACACTGGTGACTTGTAAAAGTCCCCATTATTTTTAAAGTATATTCCCTGGTTAATAGAAATAGGTAGTGTGCTCTCTTAAGATGAATCTCTCCTGTAATTTAAATATTACTTCAAGTGCCTTACTAGGATATACACCCCCAAGTTGCTAGGTGAATCTATAACTTCTACACTCTAGATTATAAAGTTGTTTCATTTCATTGAATAAATGTTCAAGTGGATACTTTTAATGTGGTAATAGACACAATGTTACAGATTACAAGTCTGCAACTAATTAGATGTAGTAACTGATTATAGCAAAGTTAGCTCTTAGTGTATTTTCCCAATTGGGTAATTTTTTAAATTGTTTCTTTCAGTGACATTACATATAATTGTTGTGTTTTTTTAATACATTACAGTAGGACTAATACGCTTTATATTTTCATAGGATTAACGTAGGTCTTATTTTAAAACACTTTTTAATTTCTCTGTTGGTATTGCTGCTTTTCTTACCTTTTGCCTATTGCTGTGGTCCATATATTGTTGCTATGTTAGAGATAAAAAACGTGTTTTGCTTTGAGTGGTATTCCACTTCACACCTTTCTTATATTAATTTTCACTCTGAAGGAAAAGGAATCTTGTGGGGTCACATTCACATATATAGTTGTGAGCAGCAAAACATGTTGCCTATGCTGATGTTATCAAGGGAGCGTGGCTATGACATCAGTGGGGATGGGCCTAAAACCTAAAACCTAATATTAACAGAAGCTGGCGGCCATTTGCATTTCAGAGAAAGACAGCAAAGTGAGGAAGAAAGGGAGGGAGAGAGGTACAGAATGAGAGAGACAGGTACAGAGACACAGGTACAGAGAGAGAGTGCACAGAGAGAGAGAGAGTGCACAGACAGAGCGCATAGAGAGACAGCACACAGAGAGAGTGCACAGATCGAGAGCATACAGAGTCTGACAAAGAGAGGGAGGGGTACAGAGACAGAGAGTGCACACAGACAGAGATCACACACAGACAACAGTGCACACAGAGTGCAGATAGATAAAGCGCAAAAGCAGAGAGCACACAGAGATCGACACAGAGAGGGAGAGAGAGAGTACACAGACAGCACACAAACAGGGAGAGAGAGAGTTCACAGAGAGAGAGAGAGAGAGTGCATAGACAGAGAGCCACAGAGGGAAAGAGTGCACAGACAGAGAGATCACACACAGACAGCGCACACAGAGAGCAAGAGAGAGCTCACAGACAGAGAGAGCGCATAGACAGCACACAGAGAGAGAGAGTGCACAGACAGAGAGCAGAGGCAGAGAACGCACAAAGAGAGAGAGCCACATAGAGCAGAGACAGAGAGCACACAGAGAGACAGAGCGCACAAAGAGAGAGAGCCACAGAGAGAGCGCACAGACAGAGAGCACACAGAGAGGGAGCAGTACAGAGAGAGAGAGAGAGTGCACACAGACAGAGCGATGTCACACAGACAACACACAAAGAAAGCGAGAGAGAGTGCACAGAGAGAGAGTGCACAGACAGAGAACAGAGAAAGTGGGTTCACAGAGAGATAGACACAGAGAGAGTACAAAGAGAGAGTGTACACAAAGAGAGCGCACAGAGATCGGCACAGAGAGAGAGAGTACACACATACAGTGCACACAAAGAGCAAGAGAGAGAGCGCACAGAGAGAGTGTGCACAGACAGAGAGCAGAGAGAGTGGGGAGAGGCTTGCAATGAGCGCCAAAGGCGTTCATTGCTGAGCTTGCGATAAGTCCCGAAGGTGTTCATTGCGAGGCCCAAAAGTTGCGGGTTGGCCGACCCCTGCAATGAGAGGCAAAGCCACTCATTGCGGGGCTCATCGCAAGGCCCGGAAAGTAGAGGGGGGAGAGGTTCGCAATGAGCGCTTTTGGCTCTCATTGCGGAGCACGAAAGTTGTGGGTTGGCGAGGCACGCAAGTTAGAAGGGGGAGAACCTTGCATTGTGTGGCAAACAACATTGCCAGGCTTCAAATTGTATTGCCATTATCTTTGACGGGTAAGTCGCTGGTAGATTATAAGTGAAAGATAATCTTGTTGACTTGGCAAACTGTTTTAAAGCACTGGTATGAATAGTGTCTCTATTTTGCTATTGACAATTCTATACTTAGACAAACTAAAGTCTCTTATAGTAAAAAGTGCTAATAATGATGCCACTTTCAAGGAATTAAAAATATACTTACTCCTCAGTAGGAATCCTCTAGTCCACATCTCACAAATTAAAATATCCCAATTCTATTACCTGGCCATTCACTGTCATTTTAGTTATTTCTTCCACTAGTATTCTGTTTAATACTTCCTCTAGTCCCAGGGGTCTGTCCTAAAATCTTGTCTTGCCTTTCATTAGTCCCAAGGTAAACAATCACATCAACTTCTTGTTCTTGTCTCTCTACCTTAACAGTTAACAGTTTCTAAAATGAGGCCCATGTCCCTGTGAGCAATATAAAATGGGGTCCAGCACCACTATTTGTTTGCTCCTTTGGGAGTCAACACTTCTTACCTATTTCAAACATCTCAGTAGCTTGAGGATCATCAAGTGGACGTTTCCATACTCTGGATGTCCTATCCAATAAGTGTTATGGCTGAGGTTAAGAATGTGTAACCTGTCTCTTATGGATATTTTTGGAGGCCTCTCTGGCAGTGGTGCAATTTCTTGAAGCAGCTGAACAGATTGCTAATTACAACATTTAGTTTAAATTTACTTACATAAAGGGCAACCTTAATTTCTCTACTAAGATAGAAAAAGGGTCAAACAGCCTGTGCACAGCAGCACCTGAGACATTTTAGAAGGAACGTAAAAAAAAACAAAAGCGTCAAATACCTGTAGTGTTTTGAATTTAGTTGTAGTGAAACTGCAGATGAAGTATGTGAACAATAATTAACAGATCACAACCAGATCAACTTCAGAATAATCCCAGTGTACTTTATATTATATGTTATTTCTTGAAATTACAGTTTTTTAACCTGGTAAACAAACAATGGTTATGGTATCACTGGAAGAATCTTGTCACTAGTGGGCTTCAAAGGAATGGGATAAACAATTGTATAGTCAAGGCAGATGATGGTATATGTAAGCAGAAGTTTCCTGAAGACTTAATTTTAGGGATGTCGCGAACATCAAATGTTCGGTTCGCGAACATCGGACACGAACTTCAATCAAATGTTCGTGAACGGGCGAAACCGGCAAACCGCCATAGACTTCAATGGGCAGGCGAATTTCAAAACCCACAGGGACTCTTTCTGGCCACAATAGTGATGGGAAAGTTGTTTCAAAAATTGTTTCTAAATTGTTTGGAATAACATGCTTTAAAACATCAGGTATGATGTTGAATCGATCAGGTAGTGTAAGGGTTACAGCCGCTTCACAGTAACAGACCAATCTCCCCGTTTAATGCACCGCAAACAACCGCAAACAGTCCCTTTGCACAACCGCAAACTCCCCATTTGCTCAAGGTTGTATACCAAGCTAGCCATGTCCCGTTCCTTGTCCTCACTTATGTCATTGAAGGTCTCTTCCTCCACCCAGCCACCAAGGGTCCCCGAAAGGGGACGACAAGCCCCCTGGGACGCCTGCTGTGTTTGGTCTTCCACCTCCTCAAAGCCACCTTCCTCCTCTGACTCCTCTTCTTCAGACTCCTCTCTCTGCGTTGCCTCTGTCTGCATTGTTATAAGGTGTGTACTGTTAAGTAGTACTATTCTTATCGGTTTAATCCCTGTTACGTCCACTATTAGGGGACGTGTATATGGCATTGATTTTTGATAACAGGGAGATGGAAAAAGATGCTTGGTCTGACCTCCTACTTCAAATTTGGGGCACTGCGCGTGCAATCTAAGGTGCCACCAGATATGAGTGTCACTGTGCACTGGCAAAAGTTGGCAGAGTAGGCGCTGTAGGCCTCACACACACGCCTGTAGGCAGGCAACTGATATTCAATCGATTACAGTCAAAAAAGTGTTGTTTTATGTCACTATACACTATGGCTGCACCATATATAACGTATCACTGTGCACTGGCAAAAGTTGGCAGAGTAGATGCAATAGGCTTCACAAACGCCTGTAGGCAGGCAATTGCTATTCAATCTATTACAGTCAAAAAAAGTGTTGTTTTATGTCACTGAGCACAATATAAGCTGTGGCAGGCAACTGAAATTAGATTACAGGAAAAAAATGGTTGTTTTCAATGTATGTTACACCACCAGGTATGAGTAGTGAAAATAAGCACAATATAAGCTGTTAGGTGTTAGCCTGTCACACACACACGCTGGCAGGCAGGCATAGATTACACAAAAAAATTATAAAATAAAATAAATGATGTTCAAAGTTTCCTCAATGATAAAGTATAGCAGGCGAACCGAAAAGCGCATGTGTTCCCGGTTCGTGGCGGACGCGAACATGCGAAAATCGCCGCAAATAGTTCTCCGGCGAACTGTTCGGGACATCACTAATTAATTTATGTTCCAGTGAATAACTAGGGAATAACTAGGGTGATAAGAGAAATTACTACCTGACATGTGAGCATGCTCACTGTTTTCCTTTCTTATGGATTAATACTGAATACACTAGATTCTGAGTGCATAGTATAAATGAGCAATTATTGGCAATAATACCAATTATCAAGAAATACCACCCTGTCCTCAGTGGGGGCATCAGAAAGGGTGAATGATAGGTTAATAATTGCAAACTTAATTGTAGTCTAGGCAATGCATTCTGCTAACTCGTCTACTGATACTACTGATAAAGAACTTGTTATTGTAGTTGTATATTATACCATTTTATCTATGCTGCGTCACTTTAAGGTGAATTTGCATGAATTGCATTGCAGTGCCACACACTGTCCATAGAGAACAGGATGAGGTCTAACAGCTCTAACTATGGTATATTCCCTTGCTGACATACTCTCATCATATTTTCCCGCTGAATCACATAATTCATATATCATGTACCATATGCTGCATTCAGTTACTTTGTTGTTGTTGTTCTGTTGTTGTGCCTGACTCTTGGTGACTTTATGGACGTAGCATGCCAGGTACATCTGTCTGTGTCTCTGGTTATGCTATGGTTTTTATGATAAAGATACTGGAGTGGGTTGCAAATTCCTTCTCCAGTGGACCGTGATTTGTCTGACCTCTCTGCTATTACCTGCCCATCTTGAATGACCTTACATGGTATAACTCACAGCTTCATTGAGGTACACAAGCCCCTTAACATCAAGATAGCAACCCAGAAGGTTCAGTTACTATAAACAGGTCTTAACAAAAAGGTGTATATAACGGAAACCAATAATTAGAGAGTAAATTAAATAATTATAAGTACATTTAAAACAAAATGCAGTTGTCTTAATCCCTGCTATATGTCCATGATTATTTATCCTTTAGCCTACCTGCGGAAATGCGATCAACTAAATATAACAATAGAAATCATTAAAGATTGTAGGACCTTAAAAAGGTTTGCAGTTTTCATTAAAGGAATGTCAGATATAATTCTTTGTAAATAAACTTGATAGAAGCCAATGTAATTAAATTATTCCATATTAACTGGTAATTCCATCAATGGCCTCAGTGCTCCACAATAAAAGCTGGCAAATAAGTAAATGAAAAGAGCTTCTTGAGAGGATATAAAGACCAAAACAGAAAATGAGAAAATTAATCAAGTTTTTAATGAACAGCTATGCAGAACTAACCATGATTTTGTTTTTATGCCAAAGTCTTTTTTTGCACTGGTTCCAATCTAAGGGACTTGTCTAATAATCCAGCTTTTACAACTTTTAAACAACTTCTGTAAAAACTTGATTTTAAAGTGGCCAAAATGTTTTTATAAAGTTAAAAAGAAATACAGTTTTCTAGTGTATTCTATTCTGCTTTTATGGCAGCAGTCATTTTGCCATTGTTCCTAGCAGGGTTAAATACCTGGGATGAATGGGAAGAACTGTGGGTACAGAAAATATCTTTATTCAGTTCTGATGAAAGACGTACATGATGAAAATAGAAATACATTGAAGAGTAAGCCATATTCAGATAACCGTCCTCTTCTACAGACAGACTATTTTATACATTTTTTTAAATTAATCATTTAAATACACACTCAAAAATATTTGTTTTTAAGTCAGTCAAGAGCCCCTACCATGCTTTATAAATTGTGCCAGATTGTGGAGTACATTTACCTACAGCTGCCTTATTGCTGCTCCTCTTTGGTGGCAAATGATGTGAGCTAAACAGTTTGAAAAAGATGGGGAAGCTCCAGACTCGGGACCCTATGCTAATCAGATATGTAGTTGAGCAAAAAGTCTGTGGGAGCCTTTTTTGTGCAAGCTACATATCCTACCCAATCGCAACCCATAGAAACCATCCAATAAACTAGGGAACACATACAAGGGTTGTTTGTAAAGTGTTACTAAGCACTATGGTTCCTACGCAACCTGTTGCAAGAGACACTGAGCCGTCAGCTCATTCGTCTCTTCAGCAGCGCTGCACAGTCACAACTATCCCATCCTCTCAACTATCTATATAAACCCCTTCCAATGGCACGCAAAGGGTTATACATGAAAATGTATTGGCAGGGGGATTAAGACATTAAACTATTACGATAGGGGTCCATATAGACCCTATGGCACTGTCATGATTTAATTGTTTGAAGACTCATTTTGCCAGTAATTTATGAATATGGCCAAGGGAGCATGACATTGTTGTATTGGGATTATGTGTTATTGTGTGGTTATATGTTGCCTGTACGTGGTTATTATGTATCCTAGTTATAATATATTATAAAAGAGGGAAAATGTTATATAGAACATATGTGGAATTGGTAAAAATGCTCTGCATAGAAGTTAGCTGCAGATCATTGCACACTTACATATACAGACCTTGGGTCAAGACAGATGTATGTACTTCAAGTCGTCCTAAGCAAACACTTGAGTTTAAGATAAAGGTTTTTTCACCAGCCAGCTATAGATATCTGGTGAATTTGAACTCAAGAGCTTTGATAGCCCAAGGTTGCAAGCCAGATGGGCTGACATCACACATACACAAATGTACACAAGGGTGTGGTATTGGAGAGTATAAATACGTTGTTTTGATCATTCAATAAAGGTTGTGAGATAGTTTTCACATATACCCAGACAACACCTACTACAGGGTCCCTATTGGACCCTCTGGCATCTAATACATTGAAAAGTTGTATATAATGATTACATGCATAATATGATATGTGTACATTATAATGACCCTCTCATGAACTGAATGTAACAGCCTAAAATGTCTCTTTCATCCTTTCCAAATCAAGTATTTTATTTTTGTAAGTTCTTCTTAAAGAGCATGACAATCCAGCTGAACACATTTTTTTCTAAAGTAAATTATTACTGAGTGTTTCATCATTATTAGTGTGATATTATACCAAGCTGTACCTCAAGAATTCTAATTGGCTGTTTTATTTCTGCTAATCAGCAGCACACATAAATGAGGTAGACTATCCATCAAACTAGCCATGGGGTCCTTACAAGACTCCTATGGATTGAAGGTTAATGTTAGATGGCACGGAGGTCCTTACAGGACATGTCAAGTATCTGACTGTAATGAAGCCCCAAGGATAGTGAGAAAACAATATTTTCATTGTGAATTTTCTCACAAAAGAGGAAGATGTTTTTTTATTATAATAAAAAGAAAAGTTGTTTAAAATATTTTTTATATACATAATATTACATTTGTACCATTACAGTGGCCCTTTGATTAACTGAATTTAACTGCTTAAAGGGTCTGTATCATCCCTCCTAAATCAAGCAGTTTTTTGAAGAGCATGGCAATCTGGCTGAAGCATTTTTTATTAAGAAAATTAGTATTGAGATTTGTATCATTATTAGTGCAATATTATACCAATCTGTACCTCTAGAATGCTACTTAGCTGTTTTGTTTGCTAATCAGCAACACATTATTTTTGCAAACATATAATTGAGGTAGTACAACTTACCCACATTTTTATTAAATACCCTCCCCCATCCATAATGAGAACAACAACACACACATATTACCATACAGAACCACTGATTAACATACTACTGTAGCAAAAACATGTTAAATATACAAGGGATTATCTACTGTAGAGAAAAAAAACTAATATGATGTATAAACAGTTATCAACGCTCTTTAAGAAGAAACAAACTTGCTTTTTGGGTTTTTATAGCTCTCTTTAAATATAATACAAAGCCTAAAATGAAAGGGACATGGAGCAAAATGTTATCATATATTTAAAATGGCATGGTTTAAACATTACAACAACTTTTTGTAATGCGTGAAAAGAAATAAAACTTGTTTAAACTTTCTTAAAACTAACAAGAATTGCACAGAGCATAGTGTAATATGTATGACAAGTTTGACTCCTATGGCTTTAGTATTACTCATTGGTTTACAATGGCCCATACCACTAGAGCAGTTCTACATTTGAATCAGTTCACTGTGCCCTAAAAGAAGAAACTACACTGTGACATATTAACATGTACCAATGTAATGACATATACTGATGTAATAAAGAACCACATTGAGCCACATTCAATTTCAAGCCCACAACTCGATCGCAGACGGCCAAATATCCGCGGGTGTGTTGTGGGCTCCCGTTCGTCTCTGATTACGATGCTATTCAATTGCTCAAGCCCACAAGTTACTGTCCCAAAGCTGAAACCATAAACCATGCACTGGTTTGTAGCAGTTCAGGGCTTGAACATGATCAATTATGCAGGCCTGTAACTGACCATTTCGAATCAGCCAATAGAAAATGAGACTGTCATTATTAAGGCAGTAAAACATGGAGGTTACATGTCAGTCAATTAGGTTCAGGGGTCTGATATTCGATTCAGACTCGTAAAACATGCAAAATAAAGAATTATGAAAGTGAAATTATGAAAATGAAAGCCAATACTGGTCTAGTCCATATGGGTGGGTGGCCTGATATGTATTAACTCATTGATAGCCAAGATCAATTTAACCCCGAAATGATACAAAAATAAATATAATTTCGTGCATATTTGCAAGCTTGAGACTGTTGTGCAATTAATTCTAATGTCTATCATCGTTTTCCCCGTCATTTACAGTGCAGTATTGATTTTTTATTTGCATTTACAGTGCTACAAATAGGTGTTTAACCCCCTTGCTGGTTCTCTCTAGCACTCGTAAGATTTTCTCTTTCATTTGCCACTTACAGGTGTGAAAACATTTGCGGGCTTGGGAAATTGGAGCAATTGAATAGCGATTTGCGATTTTAGCCTTGTGAAAGTGAAAGATCAAAGGCATCTGGAAGCTGTAAGTTACGGGTTTAACCATCGCAATATTTTCGAGGCAGTAACTCGTAACCTGTTTGGGGCCTGCAAAAAGATGCCAATTGAATAGCAAATTAACTTGCAACCTCACGTACGGGCTACCGGATCGCTCAAAACCTCAATTGAATATGGCCCATTATTTCCATGTCAGATATTTAGTGGTCACATTGGAAAAAAGAACAGTTCAACACCACAGCAACCAAATTATTAGTTGTAACATTTAATGTTAATTTCCAGTAAATTGTTTTTTTATAGTATGTCAAGCAATAGAAATTAGAAGTTTAAATAGTTTGATGGCAAAGAACAAAGAACATTTGCTGTAATATATGTTACAATTTAAGTCAAATTGATAATTTTACTATATAAATAATGTCAAAGTAGTACTTTTGTAATAATGTTTTTATGGTGTTCATTAAATATATTGCATTAATATCTCATTTTATCATAAAAAGTATTTTACTCTCAGATTTCTATAGTTCTTTTTATTCTTTTTCCTCATTCTAACAGTAATATTATTCTATATTAGCCATTACTAAGTATTCTATCATGGGCATTCTATTCCTTGCAGTACACAGTTATAGTGTTCTTTAGTTGGCTCAAGCACAGACTGTACCTTAGAAATACATAAAATGCATATACACAAAAGAATGTCAGTTTTCATTTGAAACTAGCACAAAAAAAAAAGAAATATTATAAGATTGTGACGTGGATCTCTCAGATTCCTCTAAGTTACTGCTCACTATAAAAATGAAAGGTTTGATCCGTTTTTAGGCTGTCAGGAAAAACTCCATGTCAAAGTGTTTCTCCATTTATTGGGAACCTTCTAAATAGATCCCTTGAGAGGACTTAATGGCAGGCTTTCTTTTGAGATGAAACGCCTTTGGGCAGTAGTCTAGACCCTGTTGGAGTTCTCACTGCATCATGACCCAGCAACAATTTTATTTACCCATAATCAGATACCAAATGATATTCTATTCTACTGACTATTAAAAATAATGCCAGTGTCTAAAGCCACACTGTTCATGTAAGGCTTAGGATAGGTTATGAGCACATGGAACGAATCATGAGCCCTAAAGGCCCTATTTTGGGCCAGTACTTTTGGCAAACCTCCCATTCTGCTCAGGACAGTTGCATATTCAGAATGTGGTGGTAGGCTACTATAATCTCCATGATGATTTCCATATTGCAGAGTCAGGGCTCATATTCCCCAATCTTCTACGTTGGGAGTAAGTTGACCATCCCTAGGATTTTATAACTGGGCCCCTGCTAATTGCACTTCACTTGGCAGAACAGGAAGAAAGCTTGCCGGATTTAGGTTAGGATTTTAAGACCAAATCCAATTTTAAGATATAAATAGGTACCAGATGGTATTATATTTTATAGAGGGAATGATTAAAAAGGCAGTATCAAAAGCATTAAAATGAAAACATAAAAATTGCGGGTTCCTTGTGTACGACTTAATGAACTGAGGGACCTAAGAGAGCTCTCTCTTTACACCACATCGCAGCATGTAGGAGCAGCTCCACTTATCAGATAAGAATTTCCCACAGTGTAAGTGCATTTATATCAGTTTTTCTTTCAGTCACTCTATGATTAGATATTCATAACAGACTATTAGTTGCAGTAGATGAAATGCAGTGTACTTGGCACAGTATTATTGTTATCTTCAACAGATCATTGTTACTTCCACGTTGTTAAAAATGTGTATAGGAGAACATATTAGAAATATAAAGAAAGGAATCAAGAATCATAATATGTTTATCCAAAGTGATCCATCAGAATTGAAATTATTTCATATATTTTTTTCTCATAGGAGAGAAGAGGGTATTAATCAAAAAGATATAAGGTTAGGTAGAATTACATTTAAATTGTTCCTTAGAAATGTTGCTTTTCTACAAAAATGGTGAGCATTTAGAAAAGTATAAAATAACTCCATCACTCCTAAAGATCATTTTTTTAGAATCCATAACATGAACTTATAAGTGAGTATAATAATAATAATTTTGTCTACCCAATATCTGCATTATTTATATAGTAAGAACATAAACAAAAGTCATGGATAATTAGCATGTTTTATTAAATGATATAACATTTTAACCATGTTTGGAAATGTTGACATTCATATTATATATTCCTAAAAATTCTATCCTAAGTAATCTCCATTATTAGTCTTCTAATATTATCCAGAATTGTATTTTGTTTTATATTAAACCTCTGCAGAATCATACATGCCAAAGCTAATTTCAACAAACTCAAAATGGCAGGTTTTATGAAAATATGTTTTTCTCTTTAATAACTAATTCTCCCTATAAATCCCCAGGGAACAGGTATTATCTGTTTGTTCCTTCCTAATGATACAATCTGGATATTGCATGATTAGCAGTCCCACTGAGCTATTTTGAATTCTCTGCCTACAATTGGCAAACGCATGCCTTTATTATACCACACAGACTAGAAACACCAGGACAATAAACATTTTCATTTTTCAAAGCAATACAGAAATATTGCATTGCACAAACAAAGCTAGAATAAACATGATGTTTATCTTATGTTGAATGAATACTATTATTACATAAAATATGGTTCAGTCAAAGAAGAATCTTTATAGTAAGGTTGTTATATTGCTTTCACTTCTAAAATCCCTTTAAATGTTTTGTCTACAAGGCACTTAAGACATCAATTTAATTCTCCAGCAATGTGAATGTTTTCAGTTCTAAAAATCAGTTATTCTTGACTAACCCAAGTTGATCCTTATCATAAAGCAATAAGCAATAGCATTTTAATAAGGAATTTTCATTCAAGGACAATCAATTATTGAAACAATTTATATTTGGCTCAGGCCATTGTTTTACACACACTCTACTAGTTCTACCAACAACAAAGTAAATTTAATAAGATGAAAATCCGAATGAATGACGGAGTAAATCTTAAAAATTATTTTTTATTTATAATTCTTGGAAAAAAAAATTTCAGTTAGCTGATGATTTTTTTCTCATTGCTGAAGCACTATGGTAGCCCTCCAAAATCCAATACCACTGGTGATTATTGCTGTTGAAAAACCCTATAAAATAATGATTTGCCTGTGACTTGTGTGCAGTGATTTTCTTTATGATTTACATTACAATGTGGTTATGACAAAATTACTAATCATAGATTCCCAGTTGAAATAGAGGCTTACTGTATCATTAAAAACTATGGGCAATACAAAGTACTAATTGAATGTTACATATGCACTTTCCACAATAAACTAACATTGAACAGATCGATTTTGAACTTTCAGTCAGCCGGTTTAACCCAACCACAAAAAGAGATTCTAACCTTTTGTCAATGAGAGATCATTAATGATAAGCCCCTAAGGTTTTTGGCCTATTGACTAAGAGCCTCATTCTATTAACGGCCGTAGGAGATGCGTGGCCACAAGGACCGGCCGCAAGCTACGTTCGTATCCTATTCCCTTGCGGCTGAGGGCTCCGGCCGGCTTCCGCAGGGAAAGCCTTTGATCTTACTCGGCCGCAAGAGTTTCGGACGCAAGAAAGCCAAGGTCGCTATTCATATGCTACGCGAACCCTTCCATCAAGGCAGTAATTCGCTAAAACTGAACCGCAGCTTACTAACACCAAAAAGGTCCCGCAACGCTCTTACTTACAAATTAGCGCACCAATTAAGCACATAAAAAAGCCATCCTGTACTTTGATAAAAAACGTGAAAGTGATTGTAGGCGTTAGAATTCATAGCACATCATTCCCCTACACTCAAATATGCAAATAATTTTTATTGTAATTCATGTTCAATTTTCGCGTTCAGAATCCCACGGGCTTTGTTGCACATCAGACCCGCAATGGCTGCCGGATTAGCCTCCGTCAAGTCCGACGAGCCCGCGGGACTTGGGATGGAAAATAAACCGGAAATTTAATATTGGATTTGGGCGATGTGCAAGCTTGAGAGGGTGCTGCTAATAATCCTCAATGCCCCCATTATGTTGTCTATCATTTACAGTTCTTTACAGTGCTTGGCCAGGGGCGGTGGGTGGCAGTAGGGCCAGAGTGGTGAGGGGCAGGGAGGAGATAGGAGAAACAGGGTGGTGAGGGGCAGGGGTGGAGATAGGATGGAAGGGGGGAAAAGACAGCAGGGGCAGTGGGTGTCAGGAGGGCCAGGGAAGGTTAGAGGCAGGGCTGGAGACAGGGGGAGACAGCAGGGACAGTGGGTGGCAGTAGGCCTAGGGTGGTCGGTTGCAGGTGGGGCCCAGGAGGAGCTGGGGGCAATTAAAATACAAATATTAATACAATTAAATGAAATTAAAAAATATGTAAATATGATATATATATATATATATATATATATATATATATATATATATATATATATATATATATGTGTGTGTAATTATGGCATGTTTATTTTATATATTATTATTATATATGTGTAAACTATAATTTATATATACTCTATAATATTATATATAAATGTAATTAAATAATTAATTAAATATATTATATAATAAATATACATATATATATGTAAAATATAACACAAATATATAAATAAAATGTGTTGGCACCAGAAGAGGGTGGCCCAGGGGCGTCAGACTCAGGGACAGCCCTTGGTGTCAAAATCTATAACTACAACATTGACTGTAAATAGCAGCTATAAATAGAACTAAACCAAAAGGGTAAGCTGGAGTAAGATAACCTCTCAAACTACAGACAATCTACATGTCCAGGATGGAATCCCCCATAACACACTAGTAGTTAGAGTTAACATTATGATTTACACGGCAGCTCGTGTTATTCTTTACATACTCTATGGTCATTTAAATAAAGGTAATTTATCAACAGAATAGCAAGTTGCTTTGGTCTTTCAAACTCCAGAATCTACTATATAAGAACATTTTTTCTCACACACTTTTCCGCAGTTAGAACACGTTATGCTTGAGTTATATCTGTGAGAAGTGAGAAGAAACCATGCAACCAATTTAATTTAAATGTCTTGTGATATCATTTTAACCTTGTTTATCTCACAGCTTTCTCTATAATTTAAACAACTGTTATTTTCAAGATGGGCTTAGAAATGTATAATGGTGCCATTATGATTCAATTAATGTAATTGTTTCCTTGGCATAGTGCTCTAATTATCAGTATTGGGTCCGTGTCTGCATTTAATGTGTGGTTTTCTATCAAATCCTATTGTTTAAAGTGGCTTGAGTCTTGTCTACATAAAAGGTAATTGTATTAGATTATGACAGAAGATGCACTTTAACATATTGCATGGGAGAATTGAAGTGAGATATATGATTATAAGCACAGAGAAGGGATTTATCTTATCCACTCAAATACGTGTATAATAGAGTATATACTGTAGGCAATGCATATAACAAGTTTTAAAGGGAATCTGCACTGCCCTTACTATTACGAATTATTTTATTTCCTTAAGGTGGAATATTTTCTCTTCTAACTTAAAGGTATGTACTTGTCAGTTGGTAACCTCTTTCCCTGACAAGGCCTTATACCGACTGGGCATATTTATGTAAGGTAATTATATCCCCTCATAGGTGCAGTTTGTTCTAGAGAAAATAAGTTTCATTTAATTAGTATTTTTTGACAGTTTTGTCTCATTTTATTATGTTTCATGCATATAGCAATAAGACTTTTAATTGATTCAAATCATATTAATCTTAGGATATATCATAACAGCCTTAATAAATTGCAATACAGCATATTTTTTTTACAGACTTTTTTAGTTAGGGAATTTATATCGAAAAGCAAGATCTTCACTAACTAAAAACGTCTGTAAAAAAATATGCTATGTGCTTATATAGAGCCCTATTCAATTGGCCGAATCGCAATTTTAATAAGGAGGGTGAAAGTCTTTACATTTTTCAACTATAGAACAGAGAGAAAAGAAGCATATGGAGCAAAATTTCAAATACATAAATCTTTGAATGCTCTGCAGCTAATACAAGCAGATGGTGAAATATGAGGCACTACAACATCATAGAAAGGAAGCAGATTCTTGTTAGAGGACATATATAAAGGAACGCAAGACAAATAGGTTCCCTGTATTGTAAAATATTTTTTTGGTAAGTTAAGCTGGTCAAAAAAGTGCAGACTTTGCTGACCTTAACTGAGATTTGTTGCTGTTTTATGGATAGATAAAACACAATTCTGGTCAGTTGTTGCATTGTTATTTTTGGTAGATATGGCAGGCCCTTCGTTTAAACTTATAGGGCCTCATTCTATTATCGGCCGTAAAACGGCCGCAAGGCTGAGATTCCTTGCGGGGGTTCCTTACGGCCGGCCGTATATCTTGCAACCGGCCGTAAGCTCAGAAATCTTTAAACGCAAAAATAAATTCAAGACGGCACTGTACAGCTCTGTAAATGCTAGGGATCATATTGGGGACATGAGGATTAATAGCAACCCCCTCTCAAGCTTGCACATCAGCCCAAATCCGAGTTTACATTAACTGTTTATTTTCCGGCCGCAGCGTGGGCGGGTCTGAGGTGCTCCAAGCCCTCTGGACTTTTAACATGGATATGTGACATAAATTAAAAAATAATTTATTTACGGATTTGAGTGTAGGGGAATGTTGTGATATTTTTGCTAACACCTACAATCACTTCATAGTCTCCTCAGAGTGCAGGATGGCTTTATTTCGGCTTTATAATGTGCTTAATTGGTGCTAGTGACATTTTTTCTGCAAGTAAGCTGCGGCTCGGTTTTAGCCTTGCAGAGAGGGTTCCCGGAGCAATTGAATTGCAAATAGGATTTTCTTGCGGCCGATTCTCTTGCGGCCGTTTTAGATCAAAGGCTTTCCTCCGGCGCGAGCGGCCGCAAGGGATAGCAAGGCGCCGGCCGCAAGCCTGCCGGAATCCCCGGCCGGAGGGGAATAGAATAGCCGAATAGCTTGCAGCCGGTCCTTGCGGCCCCGCATCTCCTACGGCCGCTAATAGAATGAGGCCCTATATAAATAAAAACAACCATTCAATGATTACGATACCACAGAAAGTTAATTTAATGAGATTAACAAATGTAGTTACATATTGCAATGTTGTTATTTTTTGTTTTTTTTCTCACAATTATCCTGGAAAATGTCTATCTATCTGTCTGGATTAAACATTACTCTCCTTGTTCCTGCAATATTTAAATGGGTCAATATTAAAATATATTGTTTTTGTAATACTGCAAAATGATTTTAAGATGAAAAATCGAATAATACAGCCTCTAATCTAATGCAATGGAACCTACCAGTTTGGTTTCTGCATTGTTTTCGAGGTGGGGGGTTACTTTAAATCCACAGGAAGATTCTACCTGCACAATGTGAATGTGACATTAAAACTTCCAGTTATTTAAATAGTAATAATAGAAGGCTCATTTATTAGATTACAAAGGAAACGTACCTTAGAAATTAACAGATGAGCTAAGAAAATGGATGTCGGCACTAAATAATAAGTGGATATAGGGGATAAATATGTAAATGTTTTTTTATTTCCAAAAAATATTTGCCCCATTATCATGTTTAGTTATTCAAAATATCATACAGAAAAAAATCTAGTTCTTTAAATAAATCTAGTCCCCTTAAATAAACAACTCCCTATCTCATGCCAATTCAAGTCAAGGGAGTTGTAAATGCCACAACCGTGTTACAACTGCAGAAAGCACTGACAGTATGTTTTAACTCTTTTGGCACTCATGGTTAATTGGTTCTAGACGGCACAACGGATGGCGAAAATGACGAGTAATGTAAATTGGTTTCGGCAAACACGATGAGTACCAAAGAAGCTTCAAGTACCAAATATTTTTTGCTCATCAAGATGCTTAGAATATCGAAATCAACGAGTTCTGAGGTAGTCGAGTACCTAGGGTCCACTGTATACACATACTGTATACTTTTGTTGTTGGCCATGAATTTGTTTTTCTTTTACAGTTAGCCTCACCTATGAATATTTTGTGCTTTCTTAGGACATGTAACGATGCTACACTTTGTTCTCAGTTTTCACGCCGTCTTTCTAAATCTTGACAACTTTACTTGTACTCTAGTGAACTTTGGCAATCACCCTGTAATATTCATAAGCTTTTCAGCATGTCTTTATTATAAAACATCTTGGACACATATGCTTGGCACAAAGTTACCATAAGTGCCTTGAAAATGGTAGTTCTCAAGAATGAGTTCCATCTGATAATAGTTTTTCATTGTAAATCTAATGTTTGTTCTGATGATAATTTGGAGTTCTTCAAAATGTGCAAACTGTTCTTAGTCTTTAGTACAATTCCAAGTTCATCTTTGTGCTTGGCATACAGTATATGAAGACCTACTAGAAAACAATGTGTGAGAACGATAAGTTATTTAATGTTAAGCTTTGTTTATAACTGTATCAACCAATTAGTATCAATGTAGGAAGCTTTTTGTTTTGACAATAATGAATGTGGGACTAGAAGAACAATAGGTCATAAATCATAAATGTTTTAAAGGTCTTCCCCTCGTTCTAATTAAGTGTACACATATCTTTTTACGCTGCAGTATATTTTTGATGGGAAACTATCATTATTAATACTAGTCTATATTACTGTGTCTCCACTGTGAGTTCTCCGTACACTGAGTCTTGTGTGAGATGGTGCCCAGAATGGATTACTGTTCTGATGGTAGCAGTAACTACATTTGCAAATGTTCCATATAGACCTTCAGAAGGTTCCATGAAGATCAGATAAGGGCCTGGTATCTGATCTATTGAGTGATGTGACAACCCTATCCTATTCTTCTGCTCAGATTGTTGCATATCTTCTCCATCAGTCTGTTACTCTCCTACACCATTAAATCACTGTTTACTGAATCATTGTTTAAGTTTAATTGAAAACATCAAAATACAAAAAATGTTAAGCTTAAGGTTATACTCAACATTAATATTTTAAAAACTTGTAAAACTTGACTAATGACATCAGATGCCATCACATAAACTCATAAAGTCCATCATCTATAACTATATCTGATCTGACATCACTGAAGATAATCACATATAATAGTTGTGGATCTTACGAATGTTGGTCATGCAATGTTAAATACTGCGTGCCTCGCAAAGCGAGGCCTGCATCTGTGTGCACTGCACGACTTATGCTACAATGATTGCCGACAGGGAGCAAGGGAGTGA
Organism: Discoglossus pictus; assembly: GCA_027410445.1. Lineage (NCBI taxonomy): Eukaryota > Metazoa > Chordata > Amphibia > Anura > Alytidae > Discoglossus > Discoglossus pictus. The sequence goes on along the minus strand of CM050164.1, from coordinate 417,245,659 downwards.
GGTTGGAAGTTAATTTGAGGTATATTTGGCATTTTCTGACGAACGAAAATTGGCTAAGTAAGTAAATAAATAGCAGCCAAAAAAACTTAACTGCTTGAAAATGAGGCCTAAGGCAGTAAAAACAACCCACTAAGCCAGTAACACTTAGCCGAAGCCAGTAAAAACGCACATGAAGCCAGTAAGACTTAGCAGAACAACGCAAGCAACGGCACTCATCGCAAGACACGCAAAATTGCAGCAGAGACACAGAGGAGAAAGACACAGGGGAGGGAGAGGGTGAAAAGAGATACAGAGCTGAGAGACAGAGAAAAAGAGACAGCGGGGAAGGGGAGGGGAGGGAGAGAGCTGAAACAGACACAGGTGTCAGAGATTGGGGAGAGGCTTGCAATTAATGCTGAAGGCGCTCATCGTGAGGCCCGAAAAGTAAACGCGGGGAGAGGCTCGCAATGAGCTCCAAAAGTGCTCAGTGCGTGGCTCGCGATGAGCGCCGAAGAGACAGCATTCCCAGCCTTAACATTTTTGTCCCATCATTTTTCACAGGCAAGTAGCTAGTAGAGATATAAACCTAAAGAAAACCTTAAAAAGATGGTATTGTTAAATGCAAAGAAATGTTAGAATACATGTTAAACCTTATGGATCCACACCTCCTCTGCACATTTTCATCTGTATTCTCTCCTAGCCCTTAAAGGTAAACTTTAGTTATATTTAAAGGGGGCTAGGACTTGGAATAAATTATTTTCGCCAGGTAATCATGTCATTTTAAATCTAAAATTAGTTCAACTTTTAAGTTCGTTATAGAGATCTAGTAAATTTGGGGGAACTGAATTCAGGTATACCCCGCTTAACGCTACCCCGTTTAGAGCTGATTCGCTATAGAGCTGTTTTTCCTGCCAGACCACTTTTAATGCTAAAACCTCTGATTTATATAGCATTGTCTCGCTATAACGCTATTTTTTGTCAGCCAGACCCCTATTAACGCTCTGATTCGCTGTAACACTGTTTTTTTCTCCAAAGAAAACAGATTCAGGATGTTTAAAAAAAAACAAAAAAAACAAATCATTTGACAGATTTAACAGACTCACAGTCTGAGATAAATCTTGAATAAATAAAGGTAGATTTCACCCATAGCCCACTTTTGGGCAAACTTATAGACTGATATAAATCTCCAGTGAAATCAATAAGTAGAACTAATATTATTATATTAATTTTAAAGGTCAAATAAAGGGTATATTAGGGAGTCATTTAGGTGAGCTTTAATATATATATATATATATATATATGTTCTATCATAGGAAACAGACACAGAAAAAATAATGATAAAAAACGAAAAGCCATAACAGATGACAGAGAAGATGGAAAGAGAGATTACATTACAAGTATGGCTGATAGACATAGTAAAATGTTCGAAATTAGATCATCTGCACTTTGTAATGATACAATATGACTTTAATTTTAAAAACAGACACTGTAAGGAATCCTTCAAATGGCTTTCCAATGCTCTGCTTCTGTGGGGATGCCTTAACATTTGCTCATGTTAGCTCTTATAACACCTATACATCAATATTTTTAAGCTAAAATCATCAATAACAGCTATTTATTTTCCATAAGGCACTACTAAATTAATTGTAATATGTCCTTGGAAAGTTTGTGGTGTCTAGTCAGTGAATCTTCACCTATTACCAACAAATCACACTTTCCCTAGAAAAAAATCAACTTGCTTAACTGACATGAAATTAAAATTTTCAGGCATATTATAAAAAATGATTGCATCTACTCCACCAAACAGCTATTAATACAATGTACGTATAAAGTAACCATTAACCAGCACCCATGGAGATTGATAGATGTCAGATAAATGTAGTTTCTGGTTGCTTGAAAGTTACTATTGAAAAAGGGCTAAAAAAAAAACACACACATACTCACTTAAAACTATTACAGTTAGGGTAGAGAGTTTACTGGGTAGACATTGCATCAGGATCATCGGGATCTGATGATAATGTAGTTGGAACATGATCAGGAGAAGTGAATGTGTAATGTTTTGGATCTTCATCCATAGATGATGCTGAACTGGCTAACTTGCCTGCAGGTTTCTTGATATAAACGAATATCACATTGCTTTGAGGCCCTTTGCCACTCATGCAAATTCTGCTGCATAAGATGCTGAGAAGTGAAGAAGGGTTGCTGTTCTGCAAAAGCTATTACAGTTTCAAATGCTGCACTAGCTCTCTGCCAGGATACTTTTTCCACCTCAAACCCATCGTCATCACTCTCTTGCGGGTTTGCCAGTTGCTTGAGAGCTCCGGTTGCTTGTATTTTTCCAAAGTAACTTTGGTAATTTCTCTAGATTTAGAGGGAAGTGCTATCTGCTGCAATATGCATGGATACATCTTATAAAGCACATAGTGATCAAAAAGCAAGTGATTTTTAAAGAGTATTTCATGTCTCCTGGATTTTCAACCATGCTCATTTAGAGATATACTCAAATACTGTTATGCTGGTGTATCTTGAGAACAGGTTAGAAAACCAATGGTCTAATAAGTTTTTAGCTATTGAAGGCATTGTTTAGTCGTACTGATATATAGCTGATTTTTTTTGTAAACTGCATTAAAGCACCATTGGACAATGAAGAAAATGTATATGTACAGTATCTCAGAAAAGTGAGTACACCCCTCACATTTTTGTAAATATTTTATTATATCTTTTCATGTGGCAACACTGAAGAAATAACCCACTGCTACAATGTAAAGTAGTAAGTGTACAGCCTGTATAACAGTGTAAATTTGCTGTCCCCTCAAAATATCTCCAAACACAGCCATTAATGTCTAAACCGTTGGCAACAAAAGTGAGTACACCCTTAAGTGGAAATGTCCTCATTGGGCACAAAGTGGCAATATTTTGTGTGGCCACCATTATTTTCCAGCACTGCCTTAACCCTCATGGGCATGGAGTTCACCAGAGCCTCAAAGGTTACCACTGGAGTCCTCTTCCACTCATCACATATCACATATATAGTTGTGAGCGTACGAGTTGTTGCTAAGGCTGCGGGCTCGCGTAGCGAGTCCGCGGCCCTCGTGAAGCGAGGGCACTGGGCGAGGGTCTCAGTTGCTGGCATGGAGCGCCGCAGGCGCTCCATGCCAGCAACTGCGACCTTCGCAAAGTTCACGTCGCAACAATACGACACACACATTACGACACTCGCAAACAACATACGACACACGTTCACACACATTACGGCCTCGCAACACTCGGACGCAACTCGCGAACATTACAAAATTAAAAACACAATACATACACACAGCACATACATAAAAACCTTACCTACAGAAACAGGAAGCATCCAGGACCTCAAAAATGCAACTTACAACTTAATTGCACTCAAAATAAAAGAGTTTAGACACTAAGGGCCTCATTCTATAAGAAATTCCTATTTGCAATTCAATTGCTCCGGGAAACCTCTCTGCAAGGCTAAAAACGAGCCGCTGCTTACTTGCAGGAAAGAGGTCCCGCTAGCACCAATTAAGCACATAAAATAGCTCAAATAAAGCCATCCTGCACTTTGAGAAGACTATAAAGGGATTTATCCGATACTCAAATCCGTAAAATATTTTATTTTTAATATCCGTAAAATATCCATGTAAAAAGTCCAGAGTGCTTGGAGCACCTCAGACATGCCCACGCCGCAGCCGGAAAATAAACAGTTAATTTGAACTCGGGTTTGGGCTGATGTGCAAGCTTGAGAGTGGGTTCGTTTTAATCCTCATGTCCCCCAATATGATCCCTAGCATTTACAGAGCTGTACAGTGCAGGATTGAATTTATTTTTGAGTCTTTATATTTCACAGCTTACGGCCGGTTCCAAGATATGCGGCCGGCCGTAAAAGGAGATCCTTGCGGGGCCGTATAATAGAATAGCGAGTTAACAGAACCCCCGCAAGGAATCGCAGCCTTACGGCCGATTTACGGCCGCTAATAGAATGAGGCCCTTAGTCAGTGAGGACAGGAATTATAATTTTAACTAAATATAACTGATACATTAATGATTTGCCTTTTATTTCACCAATTGTGCACAAGAATCTTTAACAGGAATTACAAATTTAAATATACACAATTACATTTCTTTTTTTTCCTTTACAGATTAATATGGCTGATAACGAGACCAAAGAAGAGAAGAAAAGACATCAAACTAGAGAAAGACAAGAGAGATGGGCCGCCCAGCAGACACCTGAGGAGAAAGAAATTCGACGAGAAAAAGAACGCAAAAGACTTGCAAATAAAAGACTATCAGCTGCAAAAATGAAAGATACAACAACAAAAAAATATAAAGATAATAAAGCATTTACAAACTGTTCCTCAAACATCAGATGACATTTTACAAGATACCAGTCAAGACAGACCAAAAAAAGCAACTACAAAAACAAAGCATTTACAAACTCTTACTGAAAACTTACAGGACGTTTCAACAAAACAAGGACAACATATACCAAAAAAAGCCACGAAAAAAACTAAACATTTAGAACCTGTTGTTGAAACATTTCATGACTTTTCACCTGATGAATATGAAAGTCAACATCCGATATGCTTTGCAAATTGTCCTTTACTCAAGTCTTTAGCAGTAGAGGTTCATAGTTGTGGGGACATGAGTACTCAATGTCAATTTTGTGAGGCTTATTATTTTAAACAGGAGAGACCCAGAGATGGACAATTTATTAGTTGTTGTCAAAAAGGCAAGTTCAAACTTCCAGAAAGGAAACAATTTCCAAGCTATTTACAAAATATTATGACTGAACCTACTTTTCCAAATTACAAAAATTTTAAGACAAACATAAGATCCTACAATAGTGCCATATCATTTGCATCTATGGGGGCAACATTGGCTGCTAATGTACCAGGACATGGTGCTTACTGTTTTAAAGTCCAAGGACAAATTTATCATCGGACTTCACATTTACATCCAGAGCAAGGAGAGCAAAGAAAATTCGCTCAACTATATGTCCTAGATACAATGGAAGCTGTTGACCAACGTATGCAGATGGAAGAAAATAAAAAATGCTTACCCAGTGTTTTCATAGAGCTAAATAACATTATGGACAACAATCCCTACAGTAAAGCTTACAAAAAATTGGCAGAAGTAGAAAATGAACAACAACTTCATGCACAAAGACATCAATTACCCATGCCAAAGGTTAATATGGTGCTTAAAAGAGACAGACATACTGATAAACGTCGTTATAACTTGCCAACATCAAATGAAGTTGCAATGGTCTTTCAGAATGATGAAGGAGAACCACCATTTCAAAGAGACATTAGAGTATATCCCAGAAATGAGGAGCAACCATTTATTAATATTAATATCTTAAGTCCAAATTTAGATCCAATGACATATCCCATCTTTTTCCCACATGGAGAAGCAGGTTGGCAACCAAAATTAACCCTTCCCAGTTACCCAAATGCTAAAGCCAGAATCCGAAATAATGTTTCTATGCTTGAATTTAAAGTAGCTCAAATTGCCATTCGAGATGAATTTAATCCAATTTTATGTGGTGGAAAACTAACACAACAATGGATTATTGATTCGTATTTGCAAGTTGAGGCAAATAATTTAAACTTTATAAAATATCAACAAGATAAACTACGTGTAGAACAATATTGTGGACTCATGGACTATGTTGCTGACGTGGCTACAAGCAGAGACATGACAGCTGGCAAAGCCATCATTTTACCATCTTCCTTTCAAGGATCTCCTCGAAATATGAGAGAAAGATACAATGAGGCTATGGCTATTGTGACAAAATTTGGAAAACCAGATTTATTTCTGACATTTACATGTAATCCACAATGGCCAGAAATTAATCAAAATCTACTTCTTGGACAAAGTGCTTCAGATCGACCAGATTTAGTAGCCAGAGTTTTTAAGATCAAATTAAATGAATTAATACGTGACTTCACTATAAATCAGTTATTTGGCAAATGTCTTGCTTATGTATATACCATTGAATTTCAAAAAAGAGGCCTTCCACATGCACATCTTCTCATAATACTTCAAGAGAAAGATAAATTAGATACTTCGCACAAAGTGGATGCAGTCATAGTTGCTGAACTACCAGATCCAGAACTATATGGTAGACTATATGAGATTGTTACTCATCGCATGATTCATGGACCCTGTGGTGACCTTAATCCACAATCACCATGTATGGAAAATAATAAATGTTCCAAAGAATTTCCAAAAGATTATAGAGACAAAACATATGCAAATTGTGATGGGTATCCACTTTATAAAAGAAGAGAAGGAGATAGTGCCATTATTCGTGGAAAAAAAGTGGACAATAGATATGTAGTACCCTACAATCCACATTTACTCATGAAGTACAACGCCCACATCAACGTAGAAGCCTGCACTTCCATCAAATCCATTAAATATGTCTACAAATATATTTACAAAGGCTATGATGCAGCTACTGTAGTCGTCAAAAGTGCAGACAACCCTGAATGTAGTGAGTTAGTACATGATGAACTTGCATCTCATGTAGATGCTCGCTATGTCAGTGCACCAGAAGCTATGTGGCGGCTTTTGAAATTTGAAATGCATGATAGATCACATGCAGTATATAGATTAGCAGTACATTTGCCACAACGACATTTAGTCTATTTCCATGCTGGAAATGAAATGAATGCATTGGCCCAAAGTGAAGATCGTCACACTACACTAACTGCATGGTTTGCATTAAATTCAAATGATGCTCAAGCAACACAATACTTATATATTGAAATTCCATATCACTATGTTTTTGTGAATGGATTATGGAGACCAAGAAAAACCAGAGGCAATAAAATAATTCCACGAATTTACACAGTCAGTCCAAGAGATGTTGAACGTTTTTGCTTACGGATATTACTTTTAAATGTTCCAGGAGCACAAAGTTTTGAACAATTAAGAACTGTTAATGACATTGTATATGAATCCTTCCATTTAGCTGCAAGACATAGAAACTTACTCGCTGATGATACAGAGTGGGAAAGATGTTTAGAAGAAGCAGCACAATGTCAAATGCCACGACAGATGAGAGAACAATTTGCTTTTATTTGTATCTTCTCAAATGCTCCAAATGCATTAGCTTTGTGGGAGACTTTTAAAAGTAATATGGCTGAAGACTTTATGCGACGATACAATGAACCCATTGCACACTTAAAAGCGTTAATGGAAATCCAAGAAGTCTTTTTAACTCATGGATTAAGTTGTGCAAGTTTTAATTTGCCTGATCCAGGTCTTATAGATGACATAAACTTTGAAGACTATGACATTCAACTACAAGCAGAAAGAACAGAAGAAAGACTTGCAACTTTAAATACACTACAATTGCAAGCATTTCATGCCATTAAAAATGCAATAGATGATGACATGGTGACAGAGCGTTATTTCTATCTTGATGACCTGGCGGATCAGGAAAAACCTATTTGTACAATTTATTAATGAGTTCAGTACGAGCACAAGGACAAATAGCAATGGCGTTTGCCACTACTGGAATTGCTGCACTTTTATTAGAAGGTGGAAGAACTGTTCATAGTGGATTTAAACTGCCAGTGCCTATTTTAGAAAATTCTGTGTCAGATATTCGCATGACATCCTTACAAGCAAAGAAATTTAAGAAATGTAAATTAATTATAATAGATGAGGCCACAATGATGTCATGCTATGCCCTCCAATGTATTGACCGTTTGCTTCGTGAAGTCATGGATAATATTTTTCCATTTGGTGGAAAGGTAATGTTGTTGGGTGGCGATTTTAGACAAACATTACCTGTTGTTGTACATGGAAATCGAACTGACCTTATCGAAACCTGTATCAAGTCAAGCACAGTATGGAAACATTTTACCCATCTTCAACTGCAACAAAATATGAGATCAGAAGGACAAAATGATTTCAATGATTGGCTTATTAAAATTGGAGAAGGCAGAACAGAAAAAATACTACATTTAGCTGACGACACTGTAGAGATCCCACCTCAGATGATTTGTCAACAAGATATTATATCGGCTATATTTGAAGGGAGCATCAATAATGAAGAATATTCCGAGCTTGCCAACCAAGTCATACTGACGTGTAAAAATAAAGATGCATTAATCCTCAATAATGAAATCTTTAAAAAAATTAATGCACCACAAAGAAATTATCACAGTGCTGATTCTGTACTTGCTGATGACAATAAAAGTCAGGCTAACTTTTCGACTGAATTCATAGACTCTCTAACTCCTTCTGGAATGCCACCACATATTTTGCAGCTAAAGAAAGGTGCAATTATCATGTTACTGCGAAATATGAACCCCAAAAAAGGCCTATGCAATGGCACAAGATTAATTGTTCAACAATTAAGGGACAATTTTATAGATGCTGAAATTTTAACTGGGACCCATAAAGGAGAGAGAGTTTTCATACCAAGAATAGATTTAGCACCAAGTGAAAGTAGTCTCCCTTTTATACTTCAAAGAAGACAATTTCCCATTATTATGGCATTTGCCATGACCATTAATAAATCACAAGGTCAAACTTTCAAATCTGTGGGTATTTGCACATGGTCAATTGTACGTTGCATTGTCACGGTGCAAAAATCCACAGGCTATTAAAGTTTACATTGAAAAAAATGAAAGTCAAGGTGATTTATTAGAAGATGGACGTATTTTTACTAAAAACATTGTCTACTATGAAGTACTATAACTTTGCAGGATACAAACTAAAGCCATGCAAACATTTTTTAAAAGCATTCAAAAATACATAACAATTTGTTGTTTAATTACGTCATAATTAATGGAAGTAATGTTTATGGATAATTCGCCTCACAAAATACTTGCCTTGCATTTTTAAGAAAAATTATGTTAAAATGTTAAGTTACTGTGTTAATGTTTCTAATGTTACAAGTTTAAAAACAATATTTATAAGTTATTTCATCAAACAGATTATAAAATTCATGTTAACAGCTCAAGCACCTTTTAAGTCACAATGTAAATATTGTCTGTTATCATAAGATTACTACCTACATTAATGTTTATCGACAGTTTATGTGATCACTAAGTAATTACTTTCATTTGGTACGTTTTCATGAGAGTTTTTACTGTATGCCTTCCTATACATTCAATGTATATTCAACTTAACAATTATTCTGATACAAATTGCATGTTAATACTTATTAATTTAAAGTTCAACTGTTTTTACATTCAAATGTTAATACTTTTAATACAAAATTAAGTTACAAAATGTATTCACTGTGTCCCTGTTTATAATGTTCAAAATTATACAAATATTTTGTCAACTTCAAAAGTTACATAAAAAATAAAGATCAAGTTTAAAAATATATACTTTGAAAGTTATTGCTTACATATATTTTAAAATTCATGTTAAAATTAGGGACGTTTCAACAAGGCTTTTTCATTTTTACTTTCCTCTGGATTCAATGTATATTAAAGTGAACAATTCTTCAGATACAAATTTCATGTTAAAAAAACCATTACATCAACATTTTACAAAAATACACGTTCATATCACAATACCTACAAGGGTCAAATATATATATAAATAACTAAACAACTTGACAAACATATACATCACATTGCCGTCATTTTTTGACGGGCAAGTCGCTAGTATATAATAATGTCTGATTATATAACTAGGAAATGCCATAAAACTAATTTAAAGTTAGAAAAAAATGTTGATGCCTTCACCTTTATTGGTGAAGGTATCATGCATGAGAGGGTGTCTACATTACTACAGGAGCAGCGCATGCAGTTTACCTTGTGATCTGAGCATGTGTCAGAAACTAAAATATACAGTGATAAAACAAATCTTTCACCCCTATCACTATCCCATTCACCCCTTAATTCACAGATAACATATCTCAGCCTCCAATGTAGCAGGAATTGCTGAAGCCATACAATATGGGACAGAAGCAGGGTCTTCAAAATTAAGATTTGCTATAAAAATACATTCATGCCCATGTTTTACACAGCTGCTAAACTCGTTTTTTAGTTTTGTTACATACTTAACAAACATATTTTTAAAGTACATTTGTCCTTTAATTTGTCATTGTAAAAATAATTGATATAATGTAACTATTGAGCCATATCCAGTCTGAAAGGGACAGGCCTCTTTTTTCCCCTTAAACTGTGATGCAGTATGTCATGTATCACTTCGTTTACAGTTTCAAGCTATATTTGAAACTGTATACAAAGTTAAAACTTACATCCTGCATCACAGTTTAAAGGTATATGGACACACACATTATATCAGACACACACATTACATGGAGCCATTCTATACACATACAGATTTATTTTATTCAAAAAAATGGTTTCCACAACCCATAAAGCTGCCTACATAAGCATCTGGTTCCCTACCAATAGAAATACTGCATCCAGGTAATTGTTTTAACCTTATACTAACCTACCAGCCAGTAGCAGCACAACGCAGAGATCCAGAGTAGCACCGTGAAGTTCCATCATTCAAAGGAGGAGAGAAGTGAGTTTTTGGGAACAAAGACTACAAATCCAATGATGGATTGCTGCAGAGACTGTTGTGCCTGCTTCTGATTGGCCAAAACAAATTATGAATGTAATGCTAATTTAGTTCGATTTTTCAGGGACATTCCTTCTTAAAGCCAATTGCCAGAAAACTAAAGCAAACTCGTTTATTTTGGGAATTTTCATGCAAAACAATGGACCTTATTCTATTGCACTATTCTTAAATTTATACACACTTTAAATCACTCTTAATATTGCCACAGATTATATTAGCTACTCGCATTACGAGTTCCCTGCCCACAATCAGTACGTGTCAGCCAAAGACGCAAAATTGGCTTTAGAACTCCATTGGTTTTAGCTAGCTTCAATATTACAAGCTCTAAATAGATAAAGTTACACAAAATCGCTATTCTTTTAGACTTGGAGCGCTACATCGTAAATAAAGTCTGACCCGCAATTGAAAAAAGTATCACGTTTCTGTCAAAAATATTACCAGTACTAAATATGACTCCCTTTTCAAACACTTATTAAAGCTGTAACAGCTATTAAACACACAATACTGGCATGGAAAGACATTAGAATTCATTGCACAACAGTCTCCAAAAAATAAATACGTCCCAATTTTGTTTTTCCCATTTATTTTGGGTGGTCATGCATATGGTAAAATTAAAAGTGTTGCTGCAAGATCCATAAAGCAATTAAAGACACAATACATGACTAAACTGTAAGAAAAAAAAACACGGAAATGCCTAACAAATTATATGGAATACTCACAGAGGATCAAATATATTCATTTACATATTTCAGTCATCAGGGCCAATCTTGGGTACACCCATCCTGTCAAGTCCCACACCACTGCTGTTAGGCATGGAGCAAGATGTATAACAATAATAATTTGTGAAATTATAGCAAGTGTTCGCGTATTAATTAATTAGTAATAATACCTGTCATTTGGTTAACAACACTTCAGGGGAATGCTGATACTGAACACTGCTACAATGTATATATTTCCTAAGAATTAACCCACAAACATCACCAAGAATGTTGTTCAAGCATGATATCCAAAATGGTGAGAATAACACATAAAATTGTGTTTGAACTCATTTTTGAAACTATTAATACATGTGATCACTTATTTTTTTATTGTAATGGCCCGAGATATTAACATTACATTGTTTTGGACAGTAAATAGAGAAAATGATTTCAGAAGGATGGCCCACATTATACAGATTTTAGGCGTTAGGTGCACCAGTATGTGAAAGCATGTTAAAAATTATGATATAAACATCTCTTTTAACATTCATAGTGACAAGCAAACATATGATTATAGTACTCAAATATAGGAAGATCATCTTGTTACATAAATGGTATGTATGTTCATATCCCAAAACCTTAACCATTGAAAAAACATAGAAACAGTGATAACAGTATAACAAAACTTTATTATACACACAGAGCGCACTCAGAAATGTATCCGACTGTGCATCAGTATCATGGGTGTAGTGTGGGTGGATCCCAGAGGGGCAAGAGGCTGTTTTAGAAAAAGGGTTAAAGTTAATACTGTATAATAATAATGTTGATAAGCATCTACTAGGGTCAAATGTGGTCACTACACCACAGTACCAGATGAATACAAATCTCATCATACGCAAGCAATGCGCATAACACTTACATATGGTCTTCATCTGCCCAATTAAAATATCTGGACTATGTAATCCATGAGGAGGTTAACAATACAGTGCTAAATACAGTGGGCCTCGTTCAATTGCAAGCATGCAACTCGCTTGCCTACGTCTGCATGTCTGCGATTGGATTGCAGGCTTCATTTCACTTCAATTTGCGATGCTATTGAATTGCCGAAGGTTGCAAACCATGCCCTGTCTCAGAGCAGTTGTGGGCGGGAACCATATAAATTCAGCCTGTAACCGCCCATTTTGATTCGGCCAATAGAAAATGAGACTGTCATAATTACGGCAGTAAAACATGGCGGTTACGAGTCAATCAATCAGGTTCGGGGGTACGATATGCGATCAGACTTGCAAAACTTTGAAAATCATTTGCTAGATGTGATCAATTGTTTGGATTCTGAGCTTGGTTGTTATTGGCTCATAACAATATCCGGATTCCTGCTGTGGTCTGTATATGCATACACATAGTCTACTGAACTTGCTGGGCAGTGTGTCATACTAACCAATCATCTCTCAGCAATAGTTGTTAACATGCTGCTGAGTGGTGTGCCCTGATAGGCTAGTATACTACACTGCACATTAATCCCTACAGAGTCGGTATCTGCATATGCTGCAGTGGGCACATGCATACATGGACTCTCTAGTGGATAATTACTTATGTTGTGCCCACTACTGAAAGTGATTTGTCAGCTTCATTGATATAATGGTGCATAAATGATCCAACTATCCCTTTGTAAATTCAGGGAGTTTACATGTCACTATCTTTGGTGGTCAGCATTTACATGGGTTATGTCACTCGTCAGTCACAAGGGGGTCACCACTTTCACTGCTCTGTCTTCCTCTGCCATCATCCTCCTCACCTTGGTTCGGCAGGTATCGAAGTGATACTTCAAAGACCTCACATCCCTTTCTGCCAACCATGCTGCTGTCACTGCGGCTGCTACCTCCTTTCAGGCCCTAGGCCTGGGCTTAACTTCCCTCCCCCTGCAAGGATAGTGGGGCAGTCACGGATGGCACTGAGGAGGACCATGATCTCCTCGTGCCTGTAGTTGGGGGCCCAGTGCTTGCCCCCAGCCTTTTGCCTCCCAACTTTGTACAGGGATACTGTCCTCCCTCCTCTGACCCTGAAGCCTGTCCCTTGTCCACAATACCACCCCCCCCCCCATGATCAGGGCCCTCCCCTCTGCCCCTGTGTTTTGAGTGTACTACTAATTCTCCTCTATCAGATGCATTCATAACCCATGAAACTTCCATATATGTTTAAAAGTTTAAAATTAAATTTTGAAATTGTATATGAAGCTAACAATTTTATGAATACATTTATAAATGTTTCGTAACATGCTTTCTAAACTGGTTTCCACAGCTGTGACATAAAACTACTTGCAAAGTGAAACATTACAACCTGCAATATAACTTATTGTGAAATCATTGGGCCGTCCCAGTCATTGTGATAGCTGCTCGGGAATTATAAGATATTTATTTGATACTCATATTCACTAAAATTTGCTTAGAAAATAAAATCTGTTCCTTAGCAATACTGATTTATGGATACTTTAGTTGACAGTAGAATCACTGTAACTGGAATGAATTACGTAATATTTAACCATGTTCATAAAACTGCAGCTGTTCACAAAACTGTGAACAGTTTTTTTAATTCCCCTAGCTTAGTGGTTAAAACTGTTTATTATCTTGTAAATACATTTCTGAACTGTTTTGGAACATTTCACTCATCTCTGTTCTCTATAAAATACTACTCTTATTTTAATAATATTTTAAAAACCTGACAAAAATACTAGATTGGTACCAGAAGTACAATTGCTCGTATAGGCAACCCTATTCCCTGGCATCTCTCATGAAGACTGATAAATATTGTCCTTTTATACTGGAATTCTCTTTCAATGTCTTTATTGAGGACATATAAATAGAAATTCCCAACAATAAATATAATAATCAAAATATAACATTATGTAGAAATAACAAAGAAAATAAGTGAGATGTATAGTTATTATATGATGTGAAAAAAAAGGGGAGGGGGACAGAAACAAAAACAACAGATTTGTGTGAATTAAGTTTTAATTTAGTGCTTAAGTGTATTACTCAAATTATTTTTTGGGTGAAAAGGTATACTCTTAAGAAGAATATAATTCAAGTATCGTATTTCGTAGTAGGATGTAGTTATTTGCTTAAGTTATATAATATCTAGATGTAAATGCTTATAAATTAAAGGTGTTCTGGAGAATCTAAAAGCTATGTATTTTAGTGTGTTGATAATTTTTTTTATTTGTTTAAAGTCAGAGATATAATTTAGTGTTTAAGTGTTATCTTTAAAAAGAATTGCTTATAATTCAAGGGTGTTCTGGAGTATCTAAATGATATGAATTTTAATTAGCTACTAATTATTTCTATTTATTTAAAGCCAGAGAATTAACGAGATATACTTATAAATTAAGGGTGTTTTGGAGTGTCTAAAAACTATGTATTTCTATTAGTTGATATAGATTAAAGTGGCCATAGGGAATATTATATTTATTCCTCTTTGTGAGCATCTTTTGTTCAAAGAATAGGAAAAAATATTATTTTAGTCTAAAACTGTAATAACTTAACTTGGGTAAATTTAAACAACCGAGAAGTTGCCAGCCGGAAAGGATACATTAGCAAATGAGTACATTTCTATGATACAACAACTTGAGGAGTTAGTAGTAGTAAAAATATAACCCATAGTATTAAAACGATGCCTTGAATGAGGAGGGAATATAAAACTAAATTGGTGGGTTTGGTTGATTTGAGTTCTTATACCATCATGGGTGTGAAATAACAATAAGAAACTATGATTTATACTGGAATTCTAACTGAATATCCTGACCAGTTAACTTACATCGGACTGATATAAGAAACTCCAAATACATGGGAAACTTAAAAGGGAAAAGGTTTATTAATATACAACAGTTAGAGGTGAAATTGGCATCTGAAATACAAGGCTCTACTTATATAATACTACTGTGTGTATGCAAGAGTGTAGAATATTCCTCCTGATTTCTCTGTTCTTTTCCTAAAATAATTCTACTACACAGCAGTCAGATTTTGCCCAGTTATATCCATCATAGCCACACCTTGGATATTGTCCCAGCCAATCACATTGTAACATTTTGTAGAATCATTTCCTGCTAGGGGTAAATTCCATCTCAGGTGGCCCGTAGATGCCAGTATGTCTCCAATAATTAAATCTTTGACCTCGGATTGCCTCATGGCATCTGTTGGTCAAATGTTAATACCAGCCTTGATTTCCTAAGGCCAACACACCCCTAACACCTGATTGATGAGGCCAGTTTCTGACAAAACCAGCAGGAGGTCTGGCATGAAGGTTTCTTCCTGTTTGCTATGAGTAAATCCTTAGTATCAACAAGCAGGCCATTTCTTGCACATTAACCTCTTCATTGCCAGTTGGTCATTATAGCTGTGTAATCGGTTAGTTCATCATATATTTATAACAAAGACCTTGTTTTAATAGATATATTTTTTTCTTTCTTTCTTTATATATATATATATATATATATATATATATATATATATATATATATATACTGTATATATATTATCATTTATTTGTAACGCACCAACATATTCCGTAGCGCTATACATGGATTAGGATCGAGGCAAAACAATAGCAGTACTAACAGGTTGCAAAGGATTGAGGGCCCTATCTTTGAGCTTAGAATCCAGTGTCCAAAGTGCTTTCTCCAAAGCACTATGCAAGATTGAAAACTTGCAAACTCACAGTCTATATATACATACATACAGGTTGGGCACAGATTTTCCTGCAAAGGTTAATCCGGACGTCCATTAATTGGGACAAAATTTACATGCGGGAAGCAGCTAAGCGTCTTGACAGGCTCACGTACTCCACAATATTTGGTATTCTGTTTCTTCACAGCCAATTTGGAGCCTGTTCTGAGTAAGGAGTACAATCAAAATCCTTTTTGATCATATTCTAAGCCTGTTTGACCTGCTTAGCCTATTTGGAGGACATTCTGAGCCTAATTGACCTTCTGAGCCTATTTATCCTAAAAGATGACCCTTAACACTAAAAGGAGGACATTCTGACCCTATTTGACCTCTTGCGCCTAAATGGATGACATTCTGAGCCTATTGACCTCCTATGCTTAAAAGGAGGATATGCTGAGCTTATTTGAATTATTTAGCCTTAAAGCAGAACTTATGAGCCTATTTGACCTTCTGAGTCTATTTAACATTTTCAGCCTATATAACCTTCTGAGCCAATTGACCTACCGAGCCACAAATGAGCACATGAGAGTCTATTTGACCTCCTGAGCCTAAAAGGAGGATTTTCTTTGCCTAATTCTCCTCTTGACCCTGAAAGGAGGAATTTTGAGCTGATTTGACCTCCTCAGCCTAAAAGAGGGCATTCTGAGCCGATTTGTCCTTCTGAGTCTATTTCACCTTCTAATACAACAAATATAGTGTACACGTCCCCGAAGGTAGTGTATACACACACTGGGAGCGCTGGCAATTCAAGTTATATGTGTATACCCAACATAATGAATAGAAGAAATTAGTGCCAAAGTAAGGCCTGAATAGCCAACTTCAAATTATATACGTTCTCTCACTTATATGCGATATACTCAATATGATAAAAGGGAGTACATAAAAAAGTCTTATCTGAAAGTCCCGTGGTAAAGAGTGTCCAGTCCTGTAGATCCTATGAGTGTATACACGTCTGTTGGGATGTCTGTGTCGAAATATTGTGCTGTATTATTGTCCAAATACTGCAGGATGCGTGCTGCCCTCTACACGAGCATTGTTCACGTAGTGCTCTCAGCAAAAATGCAAACCAAGGAAGAAAAGGGGGGGTGCGGGGGGGGGGGCGGGGGAGGGAAGCGCACCAACTCCTAGTGCAAAATAAATTGTATAATCCTTTGTAAAAGTCAATAATGAGCTGAAGAAGGTAAAAAACTCACATTTGGTGACCTCAGCACATGAGGTATGGAAGACACATCAGGGGGACTCTCTCATCAGATCATCACGGATATGTGGGTAATCCTTACGTCTGTGGTGAGTCTCCAATGGTCCGTTGTTAATCAGAAAGATCCTATTCTTAGGAGAGGAAAAGATGGAATCCACCCAAATATCATATATGTGGGTGTGTTAGGTCTGCAATCTCCACATGTATTGCAGCTATACTACCAAAAAAACTCATACGTGTACTGGTAGGTAAACACTGAAGATGTATTTATTAAAAAGTAGCATATATATATATAACTTTACATAGGTATCAAAAATTTGTCATACTGTTGCAGGTCAGACCTGAATGTCTGAATGAGACCTGTCCAGAAAAACTGGCAATTGCAGTAAAGTGGCAATAGTATACACCAAAAAACAGGTAGGTATCATAATACTATTAAAAAAAATAATAATAATAAAAATAAAAGTAAAATATATATATATATATATATATATATATATATATATATATATATATATATATATATATATATATATATGCCCAACATAAGCAAATATATGTGCAACTAAACGCGTTTCATCCAATTTTGGACTTCTTCAGTGGTTAATAGTTGAGGCACAAGGAGTGATACGTGTTTAAATAGCCCCTCTGGATCTTTTTGGCACAGGAAAATGAACCAGGAAGTGATTACACGTCACTTCCGGGTCACAGGGTTTTACTTCCTGTTCACATGGTTCCCTGCATCATGTGACGCTTTCATGGCAGTCACATGACTTTAGTAAACATGGCATTGCCTGCCTGCTCCTCCCCTTTGCCTGGAAGTAAACAAACTCCTCAAAGGGGTGGGTTAGGGGCGTGCCGCACAATCAGATCACGGCAAGATAGTAAAAAATAGGAGCATGTTGGCAGGGACTTACACATAAATTAGTAAACATAACTTATAATATTTAATACAGATATAGAATAAAATAAAATAAAATGCCTCATGTCAAATAAACTCAAAAAGAGAAATGTCACAAGATGGGGCTCCTTATGCAATGATATGTGCCCACATAATACACATGTTATGAGCTGCCATAATGTGACCAAAAAAATAGAATAAACATAATATAAATATAAATAAATCATTAAATCAAGAATCCTAATATAAGGTAAGTGAATCAAATGAAAGAGGCAAATATATCCAAATGTATATATGTAGGGTGACGATATTGGATAAAAGAGATATATGAATAATAATATTTAAATATATATATATATATATCTTATTATGAAAAAATGAATTATTATAAAAAATGATTATTGATAAAAAATAAACTAAAGGAATGAAATACACTTAAAAGCATAAGCTTTGCTAATTTATATATGGGGATGTGGGAAGATCTATATTTGCCAAGCAGATAGTTCTGTGGTACAGATATATCGATGATATTGTTATTATCTGGAATGAAGAAGGCTCTAGCTGTAAGGAAGAATTTTTAGGTTATGTTAACCGAAATAGCATGAATTTAGGATTCACCATGCATATAGACAGTAAAGAAATCCATTTCTAGATGTCACTCTAATGGGTACAGGAGACAGAGTTAGTACAAGGTTGTACACTAAACCTACAGATACTAATGGCTACTTACATGCTACCAGTAGCCATGACCCAAAATGGATACGTAATATTCCTTTCGGACAGTTTGAGTAAGGAGAAATTGTAGCCATTTACAAGACTATGATAGAGAGAGTGGAAAAAAAGTTTCTAGCCAGAGGGTACAACAAGTACAACATAAAGAAAGCTAAGCGTAAAGCTAGGACCTCAATAGAGAGGAACTTATACATAAAAACAAAGATAAAGCCCCTATTACTGGAGAGGATTCTAAGACTTCTAACTGTAGATTCCTCACCCGATATAACACAGCGGCAAAATCTATTTGTAATATTATTTCTGAATATTGGCCCATCCTTTTGCAAGACGAAGTTCTGACTGACATTTTACCAAAGAAACCTACCATTACTTTTAGAAAAAGCCGTAACCTTAAACAACATCTAGCACCTAGTGAACTAAAAAACCATGAGCACACAAAAATAGGAACAATTGGTTTAAATCCCTTACAGGCAGCCTGAAATGTGGAACTAAAAACTGCACTACTTGTAAACATCTTAAAACACACAATAGAGATACAGTGGTTTCCACCCATAGAAAGAAAAACTTTAAGATTAAACACCTCACCAATTGTAAAAGTGACTATGTGGTTTATGTGATAACATGCAAATGCTTGAAGCAATATGTAGGACGCACTAAGAGAACTTTAAAAACAAGATTCAGGGAACACATTTATAATGTTTCAAAAGGAATGTTAAAAAATGGCTTCTCGGCCCATGTGACCCGTAAACATGATAAGAATATGGAAGGGGTCACGATCCAGGCTGTAGAACAGATTAAGATGGACCATAGAGGGGGCAACAGACTCCTGAAACTGAGACGCATGGAGACCAAGTGGATTCATACTCTGTGGACATTAGAACCCCATGGCTTAAACAAAGACATAGATCTGGCGGCTTTTATTAGGGAGTAATAAGTCCCCCATTAATCATTAATTATTTATTTATTATTTATTTACTATTTATCTACCTTTCTACATTTGCTAATTTTATTTTATAAGTTTAATTTATTGTGTATCACCATTATGTCACTTCTATACTTGGCTCCAATATACAGTTGGTGTTTTGTTTTTTAAGGAGGTTCTGACTATGTTGGTTCCCTTTACACTAGTTCCCCTACACCTCCAAGTACCTGTAAACGGAAACCCCTCCCACTGTGTCCACTCATATCTTTTATACCCCCATTTGATATGTTTTTAGGTATTTACACATATACATTCTTATAAGAAGTTGGTTATTTAGTATGTTACATGCGTCCGTGTGGGCACAGGAATGGGAATTATTGATATGGCCTAAAGCCTTTCACATATTTCACAGAGATTCCTTTTGCATGTGTAGATATATGTGTGTGATCATATATGTGTGATCACTTCAAGGACAGGGACATGTAGGCTTGATTCCATTCATTGCATTATTTTCACACATTTTGAAACATGAGCTATTTTTTGTGTGCCATATATATGGGGTACACTGGCTCCATGCAGGCATACAGGCATTTTCTCATGTCACATTATGTGTCAAGGATGACACTTTGCTCCATCACATGATATATGGATGGAATGTACTAGTATATTGTTTTATCATTAATTATTTAAAGTTGTGTTTTGCTTATGATATCTGTATATCTTGCTTTTTCATAATATTATATTTGCTTTATCTCCAAGGCAGGATGCTTTTAAGTGTATTTCATTCCTTTAGTTTATTTTTATCATTTCTTATAATAATTCATTTTTTCATAATAAGATTCCTATATTATTATTCATATATCTCTTTTATCCAATATCGTCACTCTACATTATACATTTGGATATATTTGCCTCTTTCATTTGATTCACTTACCTTATATTAGGTTTCTTGATTTAATGATTTATTTATATTTATATTATGTCTATTCTATTTTTTTGGTCACATTATGGCAGCTCATCACATGTGTATTATGTGGGCACATATCATTGCATAAGGAGCCCCATCTTGTGACATTTCTCTTTTTGAATTCATTTGACATGAGGCATTTTATTTTATTTTATTCTACTGTATATCTGTATTATATATTATAAGTTATGTTTACTAATTTATGTGTAAGTCCCTGCCAACATGCTCCCATTTTTTACTATCTTGCCGTGATCTGATTGTGCGGCACGCCCCTAACCCACCCCTTTGAGGAGTTTGTTTACTTCCAGGGAAAGGGGAGGAACAGGCAGGCAATGCCATGTTTACTAAAGTCATGTGACTGCCATGAAAGCGTCACATGATGCAGAAAACCATGTGAACAGGAAGTAAAACCCTGTGACCCGGAAGTGACGTGTAATCACTTCCTGGTTCATTTTCCGGCGACAAAAAGATCCAGAGGTGCTATTTAAACACGTATCACTCCTTGTGCCTCACCTATTAACCACTGAAGAAGTCCAAAATTGGATGAAACGCGTTTGGTTGCACATATATTTGCTTATGTTGGGCATATATATATATATATATATATATATATATATATATATATATATATATATATATATATATGTTTTTTACTTTTATTATTATTATTATTTATTTTTTTTATAGTATTTTAATACCTACCTGTTTTTTGGTGCATACTTTTGCCACTTTACTGCAATTGTCAGTTTTTCTGGACAGGTCTCATTCAGACATTCAGGTCTGACCTGCAATAGTATGACTAATTTTTGATACCTATGTAAATATACTACTTTTTAATAAATACATCATCAACGTTTACCTACCAGTACACGTATGAGTCTTTTTTTGGTAGTATAGCTGCAATATACTTACCCAAACTGGGACACTACATGTGGAGATTGCAGACCTAACACACCCACATATATGATATTTGGGTGGATTCCATCTTTTCCTCTCCTAAGAATAGGAGCTTTCTGATTAACAACGGACCATTGGAGACTCACCACAGACGTAAGGATTACCCACATATCCGTGATGATCTGATGAGAGAGTCCCCCTGATGTGTCTTCCATACCTCATGTGCTGAGGTCATCAAATGTGAGTTTTTTACCTTCTTTAGCTCATTATTGACTTTTACAAAGGATTATACCAGTTATTTTGCACTTGGAGGTGGTGCGCTTCTCCCCCCCCCCCCCTCCTTTTATTTCACCTTCTAAGCCTAATTTATGTACACATTAAAAGCTTGCTATGGTTTCAAACAAAAGATTCAAGTGACCCTGTGGTCATGGCAAACGCACACACCTGTCTATAATGATCCATGCAAGCCATGCAACTATGAAAGACAGTAATCTGGATAGCTCTCAAATTCAAGAGCTTAATGATTAGCTTAACAGTTCCAGTTAATTTTTTAAAATGTTTCCCTTTTTGAACTGTAAGTCCGCAACAAAACGGATTACTTGTAGTTGGTTGAGAATTATACTTACAGAATGCACTGTATATAAACTCTTTGAGTCGTCTTATGTATACATGTATTACTCAATGTTCTTACAAAGCATGCAGATCAACATGTTCTACTGCTACTTTTTATTCAGTAAATACTTCTACTAATTTGTTGACAAGCCTATTTGATGAGCTAATAGGTCCGAACTTCATCACATGAGCTTGTCAACAAGTTGGTAGAGAGAAAAGTATTTACTAAATGAAAAATAGTACTGGAGCATTAAAGAATGGAGCACTGGAGCTTTCAGCCATCTCTGCTTTACTTTGATAGTTGCATGTTTACTCTTTATGAAATAAAAAAAATATCTCTCTAAAAACTTGTTGACAAGCCTGTGTTATTCAATGTCACATCCAAATTCAACAAATTGACATCTCAACAAGTTGGAAGAGAGAGTAAACAAGCAGCTATCAGGGTAAAACGGAGATGATTAAAAGCTTTTCATACAAAAATGCTCCACTGGTGCTTTTAATTCTGTAAAGCTGCAGTGATCTTTTTGAGTCATTACATTGGTTTATCTAAATGTCTTGTGTCCTTGGTCTCATACATTATTAAGTATTTCTTGTAAAGTGTATAATAAATACATTAAAGTATATTAAATGCAAAGAACTTAAAGTAATACATAAACCAGCAGTATTCTTGCCAAAACCCAGCATTTTTTGAGATAGCACTGCTGGTCCGGCAAAGCCCCGGCACGAACGATGCGGGCAAATCGGTGCCAGACCTGTATATATATAAATGTAAACAAAAAACATTCATACATTCTTTGTACTGTGACACAGCACAGTTGTGACAACGGGACAATCCAAAGCTTACACTTCAGACAGCACGCTTATGCATTACTGTTAAGCTATGGCTCAATACATGAATCATCCTTTATTCTTACAGCACATATTATCATGCATTATGAGTAGAAAAATGGAGCAACACATAGATTAACCGTTATTATTACATTGCACAGAAATAAACAAACACATAAGGATGTGGGTATTGTGTGGGATGGGGACCTAGTGGGGCAGGCATGGAGACCTTGTTTATGATCCCGCAACCATGTTCTTCTGTGCCTCAATCTCATTTAGGTCACTATAAATGTTCATCTGCACCCCTGAACCTCACCAGTGTCTAAAATCATTAACAATGTGATAGATCTCTTGCTCTTTCCAGTCTGGGTGTTTCCTTTGTTGTAAATTAATGCTTTGTTAATTGACAATCAGATGTGAACAAAATGTGTGCATCCTGTTTAACCTTATAACACCTAGCAATCTAGGCTGCACCCACTTAATTAAGAATAATTCATTGAATAGCTGTAAATTAAACCCCATTGCTTGAAAGAAGTTGCTCGTATTTGCGATGCACAGATGGATTAACTTTTTCAAACTGACATGTTTGCTAGTTTTTGACAAGTATTTTTAAGAGTTACACTGGAATTTAACTGGGGAGAACTGCATGCAACAACATCAGAACAAGTAAGCATTCATTTTAACTTTATTTTGGCTTTGCTCTATCACAGAGTTAGCCTGTTTACTCCTGATGACATTCTCTGCCATGTATATACTACTAAATATCACAAATTCTATTCTTTCCAACAACAACCCACATACAATTCATATCTCACCAACTTTTCTCTCTTCCCCGTCTACTGTATGCTCACATGAACTTCTTACTCTCCTCAAAACACTATCTCCTCAACATCCCAATGAAATAAAACTGAAGTGCTCTGCCAATTCCTATCACGATCTCATCTCATCGCCCCTAACTCTTCTATTGGTTGCAGGACATCTCCCCAAACCAGGCATCTCAACTATTCATACCTGCTCCCGCATTTATAATTTCAAGAATGACAGTAACCTAATTCCCATACACTGCCTTCCTTTGTCTACACTTCCCTTCTCATGTGCCCTCTGAAATACTTGCTCTCTGAATAATAATTCACTTCCATTCATGTTCTCTTGCCGAAACCTGGCTCACATCATTTCACATCTCCCCCGCTGCATTATTACATCGTAGCATACACTTCATTCATTCTCCTAGACCTGGAGAAAGACAGGGATGAGATATAGGAATCCTTCTCTTGCCCCACTGCTCCTTCCAGTGTATACCTCCTTCTCCTTTCATTCAATATTTTTGGAGTTTACTCTATTCATATCTTCTTCCCCATCTCCTTAATGTGGCAGTATTCTATACTGCACCCTGGACCACCTTCCAAATGTCTGGTACATTTTTCTGCCTGGCTCCCTCACTGCCTTCCAATTGCATTTTATCACTAATCCTGGGTGACTTTAACTTCTCTATCAACTATCTGCCTCCAGACTACTCTCACTCCTGGCTTATCACGGTGGACTTCTCCAACACCGTTGGTCTCTAAATTCAGCAATTTCCCCTTTCTTCTCTCTGATCACCACCTTGTAATCTTTAGACTCACCCAACCAGTCATATGACCTCAGTCTCCAAGAAGCTATAGTGATTTCACTTTTACTGATCCATAGCAACATTAAAATTAGAAAACAACTTCTCTCCCACATAACTACACTCTCCTGCTTGAAAATTCATACAATGCTGCCCTACACCTATCCACTTTTTCATTCAACATTAAGTGTCTGTTAACATCATTCAACTTCTCTCCTCTGTTCACATCCACCCCCTTCCCACCCCATCTTCTTAATCTAAGAAATTGCAGAACACAAAATATAGAGTTTCCTGTACACTACGCTAAAAACTCTCCACTTCTGATTCTCTGCATCTGTTTTCTGTGTGCAACACTCTAATGAGATAGCACTCACTAAAATAGCTATTGACTTGCTGAAGACCATAGCAAAAGGACACTATTCTCTTCTTAGCCTTAGATTTCAGATAACGTCTAATTTACATAATTACATAGTAATTGAGGTTGAAAAAATACTTTTAGTTCATCAAGTTCGACCTTTTTTAAGATCTCCTCTGATCTGCAGTATGCAGATTAATTGTTAATTATTAATTGATCCAGAGGTAAGCAAACAAAAAAAACAGTGACATTTTGCCTCCCTGGATCACTACTCCCTCTCTAATTAACCCGGAAAACCCTGTATGCCCTTTTTATTTAGAAATATATTGTAACCTTTTTAATGTTATCTATTAAACAGGGGCAGCCCGTCCATTGGGGCGTCAGGTCAAACGCCCCCCCCCAAAATATTTTCGTGACCCTGCAATAAAAAAACACAATAATTTATTATTAATAACCCAAAAACAATTAAATTTAATGTGTACATCAGCATTCAAGTGTTATTACAGTAATAAATGAAGCAAACTATTCCCTGGGACACTGTCACTTTAAGATAACCCCTTACCCTTGTGTGTATATATTAACTAATGCTGTGTATCTATTGTAGCTTTCCCTGCATCCCTGTGTGATCATATTACACTAGTACACTAACCTTTAGACTCTATGAATCAATGAGGCCTGGCCCCCTGACCGTTAATGCATTCCGCCCACCAGCACAATGACGATATGCATGGGCGGTGATAAATGTATCAATTTCATGACTGACAGTCTTCCATCATTGACCAATCAATGATGGAAGGCTGTCCAGTTGTCAGGAGAACAAACTAAACCCACCCAGACCGTTAGCTCCGAGCGCCCGCCAGCTAATAGGGCCTCGAATTAACTTTTGATTGACATCCACAGTTAATAAAACCACCAGATGCCTGTCCCTTCCCTCTTTCTGTTTCCTGACCCTGCTCACGCTGAGACTGAGAGAGACCTCCCTGGCTGAAACTACTCACATCTGCTCTGCCCAACCTAACAGTAAGTCTACCTGGCACCTGCCGTGCCCCTGGCCAAACCAAACCCCTAGTGCCCCTAATAAAAGGTAGGGTCCCCCCAGTTACACCACTATGCCTGCCTGGCCTGCCACCTACCCAGCCACCCACCAACTTACCTACCACCGACGACCGACCTAGGCCTGCAATGCCTGGTGCCACCCCCGCCAAAGCCATCACCCCCATGTCTGTGGCCTGTGCCACCCCCGATCACCCCGATGTGGCCTGCCCTATGCTATGCCACCGCCTGATTACCCCGATCACGGTGATCGGATCACCCCCATGAGGCCTGTGCCACCCCTGATCACCTCCATGTGGCCTGTGCCACCCCCGAGGCCCGATCATCACCCCGATGTGGCCTATGCTACGCCACCGCCCGATTACCCCGATCACGGCGATCGGGGTAATCGGGCAGTGAGCGGGGTGGCACAGGCCACATGGGGTGGATCACCCCCATGAGGCCTGTGCCACCCCTGAACATGGCCTCCATGTGGCCTACGCGGCCACCGACCGACCCACTGACCGAACCATGGCCTCCTGACCCCACCCTGACCCAACTACCGACCCCCCCTATTTTTATTCAATTTTTAGAAGTAACAGGCAATGCATGTGCCTGTCACTTTTAAAGATAAAATAAAAATAAGGTAAGGGAAAAACAAAAAACAATAATAAAAATAAAGTAAACAGCACATACATACTAAACAATAATAAAAATAAAGTAAACAACAGCACATACTTACCTGTCAAATTGACCCCTCCAGCGTTGGCCTTCTGCCCTGGATAGTCGTCGGGCATTCCAATCAATTTTGATTGAAGCCCATGTCATAATAATCCAATCTTGATTGAAGCCCATGTCATAAAATCCAATCTTGATTGAAGCCCATGTCATAATCCAATCTTGATTGAAGCCCATGTCAAAATAATCCAATCTTGATTGAAGCCCATGTCAAAATAATCCAATCTTGATTGAAGCCATTGTCCATCCATTCTGGCCCATTGCAAGAGGCCTCCACCTAAAAAAAAATGACGCTCTAAAAAAAAAAATAACAACAAACTAACGGAGCTCCTCCTACAAGGAGCTCCACCCGCGAGTAATTGTTTTTTTCCCACGCTCCGCCTTATATACTAATTTTTGAAGGACTCTGATTGGCTGAAATTTTTGATTGACATTGATTTCAACCAATGTCTTTAAAAAATTAGCAAATCAGCAAAGCAGGTATGGAAGCCTGTAAGGGAAAAAAAGGTTAGTGTGAACTTGTGTGACCCTGTATGTATTATACATATTACAGGGCTATTTATGTGATATACATGTTACAGGATAATATCCTGTAACATGTATAGCAAATAAATAGCACTGTAATATGTATAAAAATAATGTCTAATAGAAATACATGAGCAATATAATCAAATAATTAATAAAGTACATCAATTAATCAATTAATAAATATCAATTAATATATATTTTTTTATGTATATGTTTATGTATATTTATGTATATTTTTTATGTGTGTGTGTGTGATTTATATATATATATATATATATATTTATCACTAAAGAAATATTCTTTCTAGCACTCCCAGAATAATTATCCCTCTGTTTGCAGCCCTATCATTGCTCACATTGAGGTTCTGAGAGATTTCTACATCTACTAACAAGTTTCTGTTTAGAAATTTGAGACCTAGGACCCTTATTATTTTCAGTATCCGATGCACTACTGTACAGACTGACAGACAGATTGCTTTGTTTACAAGCATTCATTATTTCGCCTGTCCTGGATATCCCCGTTGTATGCAGGGGTCCTTACACCCAGTCTTTTTTCCAGTATTTAACTATTATCGCATTTTATCCAGAATTTGGGATCCTCTGTTCAGGACACAGTCCCCAATTCGCCTTTTTTATCTTTCCATGTACGTCACTTTTTTATGCTACTATTAAAGGTTAAGTTTTACCTCCTCCATATTTATTCCCACCTGCCTAGCAATGATTTGGTATGTCCTTGACCTGTCTCTTGATTGTTACATTGTCACAATCTAGTGGTCAAACCTATGAGCTGTGGGTACTTCCTTACCTTTTCTCCAATTTTGGAATAATTGTGTTATTCATGTGTATATCATTAGTTGCCGCTTTTTCCTACATATTTTTCATATATCCTCTAGCAACTGTTATTACACTTGAACACATCCATCCAGCTCTCCTTCCTGTCTCTGTTTTACTTCGTTTTTTCACTTGACAATACCGGTGGACAATCCTCCTCCTTTCCCCTTACACTTTATGTAGCTATTTATGATAGCATTTCTCCCACCGGTAGTCATTTTTCCTGTCCGATTCCTTTCCTTTCTCTTTGGACTTATACTATTCCCTCATCCAAGTCGTCTTTTGTATCTTTGATCTACCCTTGATTATGGCTGAGTGTGATTTCTACAAAGAATTTAAAATCAGAAATGAAAAAATGGAGGAAGTAGGGAAAGCGTTTGACAATCTAGACGTTACCCCTCCGAGAGACGAGTTAGACTGGCAAGGAGGTCTCAAACAATTGTCACATTTATTACTCAAACATGTGCGCTCATTTTGGAACAAGAGCACATTTGACAAATACCTTGCCAAACATATCGTACCCAGAGGACTACGAGTAAGGGTTTTTCCCTCATATGCCTTCCATTTGGAGGCCTACAAAGAAAGGTGGGAACATGCATTGATCTCTTGCTCTGAAACTCTATTAGCCATTCTCTCAGACTATGAGAAAGAAATTTTAGTCAATCTTGACCAAGAAATCAAAGAGTTACATGATGAGCTTAAGAAATTCGAGACCAAACTAGAATTCACAGAAGGGTATAACAACATCAAACGAGATATAGACAAAAAAGAAAGAGAAATCATACAGAACAAACGTAATAAAATGAACAGAGACATCAAGGATTTTGAGAAGGGACAAATTTTCAACTGGAACCACAAGGACAAACGTTATAATTACAGAACTAGACAACCGAAAAGAAACTATTCGCTTAGAATGTCATCATCCGATTATGAATCATCTGCACCTGAAGAATCAGACAGTTCTAACACCAATATGATTAACAGGAGAGATTATCAGCAAGTGTCTTTTTTAGACAGGGGACGAAGACGAGGTTATCCACCGGATCCGACATGGAGTCGGAGAGAGAAGACCAAGGAACAAGACGAGGGAGAGTATGGTCTGCCCATGACCCAATACAGAACCCTTCGCAACAGAGAAACTTGGGGGTATCGCCCGACGGTATCTACCAATCGACGACGCAAGGAAACCAACTAGCACTAGTCACATCACAAACTGTTATTGACAATTCGCCAGTAATTTCAGATGATCACAACAATGATACCGTTATTTCCAATACCTGTCACAACACAATGGATTCATCCCACATTGTCAACCTTTCAGGGAGAACACTTACCTTAGATCAATACAATACTCTTCAAAAAGGATTGTCCTTTTCACCGACCAACTCGTTTGAACTCTTTGATGTAGCTAAAGATGTCAATCTTTTTGCTAGAAAGATCTTACTCAAAAATTTTTATCATAGAGAAGAATCCAACCCAGAAGTTATTGAAAAACAGATCTTTGAGGATTTATGTGATTTGTTGGCAGAAAATGAAGCAACACCAACTCATAAATCCTGCCCATCAAACACAGGGACATCGAACCTTAAGAAACAGTCTAAGTTTGTCCCTCCCATGCATATTTGTCCTCAAATAGACATATATACCAAACTTGTCATCCAAGACCTAAACAAATTACCAACGACCTACGCGTCTAACATCAGTAGACAAGAACGTAAATGCATCAATGATATGAAATCGTGGAAAGACGTTGTAATTAAACCATCAGATAAAGGCGGCAACGTGGTATTGTGGTCTAGTGAACAATATGTTGGGGAAGCGATGAGACAGCTTTCAGACCGAAAATGCTATAAAAAACTTTTAGGAGACACTACCACAGAATTTTTAACATCGTACAACCTAATCATTTCTGAAGCTCTAGCCAATGGACTAGTCTCCAAACGTGAATTTGAATATTTAAAGGTTGACAAACCGAAAATAGCAACATTATACCTACTCCCCAAAATACATAAAAGGCAAGTCAACCCACCGGGTCGACCAATTGTATCCGGGAGAGGCAACTTGACAGAATCTGCCAGCAAATTCATTGATGCCTGTATCAAGTCCTTTGTGATCAGTCTCCCATCTTACATACGTGACACAATGGACATTCTCAACAAATTGGATGATATTATGCTCAACAAAACTACATAGTTGGTAACTTGTGACGTTGAATCGTTGTATACATCAATCCAACACCACAAAGGAGAAGAGGCAATTCGGTTTTTCCTTAGTATGCAATCTCAATATTCCCAAGAGAGAAATGAATTTATTATCCAACTTTTACATTTCGTTTTAACTCATAACTACTTCACATTTAACGACAATTTCTTTTTGCAGCTGAGAGGCACAGCAATGGGCACTTCATGTGCCCCAACTTACGCCAATCTATATATGGGGTGGTGGGAGCACCAAATAGCCCTGGGTGACAATATGAACTTGTACACAGAACACGTCCAGATCTGGTTAAGATACATTGACGATCTTTTCATACTATGGGATGGTCCCAAAGAACTTCTGGATAAATATATGCAAAAACTGAATGACAATGATCTCAATCTTAGGCTAACATATCAGATGGATATCAACAAAGTAGACTTCTTGGATATCACTATTGCACGAGGATCCAACGGCCAACTTATAACGGATCTATTTCGCAAAGAGACGGCCACAAACAGTGTACTACACAACGATAGTTTCCATCTCCCCTCAACCAAACGAAGTATACCTTTTGGGGAATTCATCCGTTTAAGGCGCAACTGTTCCCAAATTGAAATTTTCAATTCAAGGGCACAAGAACTACGAGATCGCCTCAAGTTAAGAGGATACAGTAATAGACTAATTAAGAAAGCCTATCACCGTGCTCTCTACTTAGACAGAGATACCCTCTTAACTCCTAAACCGAAGAAACTGGCGGACGATCAGATCCGATTTATCGGTTCTTATCACGCACAATGGAAACAAACCCTAAGTATACTACATAAACATCTGCACATTCTGAAAACTGATGAAGATCTTAATTTGTGGTTTAAAAACGGCATTTCAGCCAGTTGGAGGCGTTCTCCCTCTATAGGGGATACGTTAGTAAAGAGTCATTTTATCAAAGAGCGGACCAATAAAAAAGATAAGATCAAAGGTAACTACCGCTGCGCACACTGCAGCATCTGTTCACATATTAAAAATGTGACCACATTTAAGGATCATTTTGGACATGAACATTCAGTTCCACAACTATTCAGTTGTAGCTCTAAACAGATCATATATGTTCTCGAATGCCCTTGTAAACCCCCCAAGAAATATGTAGGAATGACCACACGCGAGATGCGTAAACGCTTGGGTGAACATATTCGCAATATCAAAAATAGTAGGAAAGATTTGGAAAATTTCAAGAAATTAACATCGGTGGCTAGACATTTTTCTCAAATCCACAAATCTGACCCTACATTATTGCAATGTTGGATGGTCCAACAAATCTCTCTTGGAATAAGAGGAGGCAATTTGGAGAACGCACTCCTGAAAGCAGAGAGCAAATGGATCTTTCTTTTTAATTCTATGGCCCCCTCGGGTCTCAATGAGGCCATCAATTATACTGTATTCCTCTAATCAACTTTCCTTTCACATTCTCTATTTCAGGTCAGTCTTGCCACTTTTTCATACCCCTCACCTGAAAGTCTCACTCTGACATTATTTACCTTAGGTTATTTTCACTACTCCCATACTTCCCTTTTCAGAGAGTTTCATTTTCAAACAGCACATCAGGTTATTTATCAACATTTACACACATCTTATTTTATTATTTTTTTCAATATATTTTTTTCTTTTCATGTTGCTAGCACCAGTGCTCCTTACCCTCTTTTTCCCATGATACTCCGTTACTAACCCTTTTAATCCTTGTCATCTTCCCCCTACACCTTCTGTGATATTTCATATCACGTAGATATCTTCAATTCCCCTCTCCTTTATGACAACAAACAAGACATATACAATCCTTAACTATAAATAGTTGTAAGCATTTTGGTATGTTAATTAGAAGCTTCTGTCTATTCTTATTCAATTTACATCTTTCTCTGTGGTTGCCCCTTTAAGGACTGATATCACCTGTAAGGGGTTAATATTACCCCTATTCAGGTATATATAGCAGGTGTAAGTGATAGTACCTTAGCCCCAGTAGAAGCATTCAATTGCGAAACGCGCGTTGGGCGATTACCGAGCGCATACGCGACCTCTGATTGGCTCACATAGCCAGGTCGCGCTCTAGCGCAGGCACGCGCACGTCTGGCTGACGTCGGTCGCGCTTTCCACGCGCACACGCCACGAACGAGCGACGGAGCGTCTCAGCACGCCAGCACTTGGCGCGGAGCACAGCTAAACTGCTAAACTTGACATACTGGCCTAGTTCACACTTAGAGACCTGGGACATCCACAGCGGTGAGTACACAATATATTATTGTATATACACTAGCACATCAGCTGCTCTTAGATCAGTGATATCACTGAGTATACACGTACTCGCTGCTGTGCCTGTCCCAGGTTAGGTGATTTCAGAGTGCATATTTTTCCCAGATACAGGGGTTCTCATTCATTTCTTTCTAGCACTCCCAGAATAATTATCCCTCTGTTTGCAGCCCTATCATTGCTCACATTGAGGTTCTGAGAGATTTCTACATCTACTAACAAGTTTCTGTTTAGAAATTTGAGACCTAGGACCCTTATTATTTTCAGTATCCGATGCACTACAATCTGACAGACAGATTGCTTTGTTTACAAGCATTCATTATTTCGCCTGTCCTGGATATCCCCGTTGTATGCAGGGGTCCTTACACCCAGTCTTTTTTCCAGTATTCAACTATTATCGCATTTTATCCAGAATTTGAGATCCTCTGTTCAGGACACAGTCCCCAATTCGCCTTTTTTATCTTTCCATGTACGTCACTTTTTTATGCTACTATTAAAGGTTAAGTTTTACCTCCTCCATATTTATTCCCACCTGCCTAGCAATGATTTGGTATGTCCTTGACCTGTCTCTTGATTGTTACATTGTCACAATCTAGTGGTCAAACCTATGAGCTGTGGGTACTTCCTTACCTTTTCTCCAATTTTGGAATAATTGTGTTATTCATGTGTATATCATTAGTTGCCGCTTTTTCCTACATATTTTTCATATATATATATATATATTGATATATATATATATATATATATATATATATATATATATATATTTATACATATATATATATACCGTATATATATTGATATATATATATTGATTGATAGATATATTGATTGATATATATATATATATATATATATATATATATTGAGATATATATATATATATATATATATATTTATATACTGATTGATTTATATATTGATTATTGATTGATATATATATATATATATAATGATTGATATATATATATATATATATATTGATATATATTGATATTTATTGATATATATTGATATATATATATATATATATATATATATTGATATATATTGATATATATTGATATATTGATATATATTGATTGATTTTTTTTATTTCATTTTTTTTCATGTAGAGTTTGGGCCTAAATGGTTTTGAATGGTTATTTAGGGTTTTTAAGGTGCGGTTGGGGCCTATATGGTTTTGATTGGTTATTTAGGGTTTTTAAGGTGCGGTTGGGGCCTATATGGTCACACTTGGTTATTTAGGGTTTTTAAGGTGCGGTTGGGCCCTATATGGTCCCACTTTGTTATTTAAGGTTTTTAAGGTGCGGGTGGGCCCTATATGGTCACACTTTGTTATTTAGGGTTTTTAAGGTGCGGTTGGGGCCTATATGGTCACACTTGGTTATTTATGGTTTTTAAGGTGCGGTTGGGCCCTATATGGTCACACTTTGTTATTTAGGGTTTTTAAGGTGCGGTTGGGCCCTATATGGTCACACTTTGTTATTTAGGGTTTTTAAGGTGCGGTTGGGGCCTATATGGTCACACTTGGTCTTTTAAGGTTTTTAAGGTGCGGTTGGGGCCTATATGGTCACACTTGGTCTTTTAAGGTTTTTAAGGTGCGGTTGGGGCCTATATGGTCACACTTGGTCTTTTAAGGTTTTAAAAGTTATGGTTTGGGTCTTAAACTTTCTAATGTTTTTTTTGTTGTTTTCTATCACCCCCCAGGTGCAAACTATCTGTGGAAGCAGATTTGTTTGGACTCGTTGGTTGACTTACTGGACGTGAATACCCCGAGAAGGAGAGTCAACTGTAGGTGAGTATATGGTCACACTTGGACTTTTAAGGTTTTTAAGGTGTGGTTGGGGCCTATATGGTCACACTTGGTCTTTTAAGGTTTTAAAAGTTACGGTTTGGGTCTTGAACTTTCTAATGCTTTTTTTGTTGTTTTCTATCACCCCCCAGGTGCAAACTATCTGTGGAAGCAGATTTGTTTGGACTCGTTGGTTGACTTACTGGACGTGTATACCCCGAGAAGGAGAGTCAACTGTAGGTGAGTATCATTGCTTTTAATTTTCTGTCCATGCGTATAGGTGCAAATTTGATGTTGATGTAGTCTTGTCACATGAGGGTTTGCAATCTGTAATGTATACCAATGAATTCAACACACTGTTATTTTAAAGTAATTTTGTGACATAATATAAATTAATATACCGTGATCTCTTTCTTCTATTGGTATCAGAAATTAATACTATTGACTCTCTACTTGTGAAACCTTTCGGCACCCTAACCTATGAGGAGAAGGTGGAAGTAAAACGGTTAGGACCTGACCAACCAGAGATAAATCTGCAGCAAATCGCAAGAGATAGAGGGAAGCAATATATCCGTACTTTCAATACTGAATGGTACAAGAAGAATGACTGGCTTTGTGGAAGCGTTTCTAGGAAGTCCTTATATTGCTTCCCATGCATCCTATTTGGTGGTGACGCTGCTTGGACCAAAACTGGAGTGACTGACGTCAAACATCTAGCTGATAAATTGGCGAAACACAAAAGTTCTAAAGCTCACTTGGATAACAGGATCAAGTTTGAGATGCTTGGACAGGCGAACATTGCAGTTCAACTGGACCAAGGATACCAAGTCAGTATTCAAAAACACAACGAAGAAGTGGCTAAGAACCGGTACATCCTTTCGAAGATAATTGATTGTGTTCGCTTTTGTGGCGCTTTTGAACTGGCATTAAGAGGACACGACGAAAGTGAAACATCACTAAATCCAGGAGTGTTTCGAGGCCTGGTGGATTTGGTTGGCAGTATCGATAGTGCAATGGAACAGCATTTGAAGACTGCAACTGTGTTTAAGGGCACGTCCAAAACCGTGCAGAATGAGCTACTGGACTGCATGCATGAAGTTATTATGGAAGTGATTCACCAAGAGCTTAAGGAAGCTCAGTTTGTGGCAATCCAAGCGGATGAAACAACCGATATTTCCGCAAGGACACAGTGCGTTGTAGTCTATCGCTACATTGACAAGAAGCATCAAGTGGTGGAAAGATTTGATGGCTTCACGGAAATGAAAGCAACGGATGCAGACTCGATTGCTGCTGTTGTGCTGGAAAGTCTGAATACTGTTCTCCCAGAGCCAGAAGACAAGAAGAAACTCATAGCTCAAAGCTACGATGGTGCCAGTGTGATGCGTGGAGATCAAGGAGGAGTTCAAAGAAAAATAAAAGACGTGTACCCGAACGCACACTACGCCCATTGCTATGCTCACCAACTGAACCTAATAATGGAGAAAGCAGTTTCAAGGATTGGAAGAGTTCGAATTTTTTTTTCCAACATAGGCGGCATACCATCTTTTTTTTCACGCTCTCCAAAAAGGACTGGAGTTCTGGATGAGGTAGTTGGTAGAAGACTTCCAAGAGGTGCACCGACACAATGGAACTTCAACGTTAGGACCGTGAACGTCATCTACGAGAACAGAGATGCGCTCCTTGAGTGTTTCCAGACAATTGAAGCATGTCTAAACTTTGATCAAACATCTATACGTGAAGCCGCAGGTTTCATTGGAATGCTGGAAGACAGGGAGTTCCTTTACTTCCTTAAATTATTTCATTTAATAATGCCACATGTTGACATCCTCTATAGTCAGCTTCAGAAGCGAGACACGGATACTGTTTATATCCAAAAAGTCACAGAAGACTTTGTCGCCAGCATCCAGAAAATCCGTAAATCTACTGACGAGATAGAAGCAAGTTTGCCGAGCGATGTAACAGTCCACAGACGGAGTGCGGAGATCTCAACCTTGAGACAACTTTCAAGAGAGGTATGTGACATAGTGGTGGTTCATGCAAAAGAACGTTTCTCATTTTGAAATCACCTAGTCAGTGCCAAACTTGTTCAAAGTGACTTGTATAAAACCCATGACACTTGCTTTCCAACCCAAGCTCTGGAAGACACCGTGCAAGCATATCCAATACTGAAGAAGGAACAATTACGCACTGAGCTGTCACTTCTGTATGGGAAGACAGATTTTCATGCTTGTACAAGTGCTGTTGCTCTGCACAAACTTTTACATCAATTTAATCTGCAGAATGATTTCACAGAGACAGTGAAATGATTAAGAATCCTGATTACAACACCGATGACCACTGCAGAATCAGAAAGATGCTTCTCCACATTGAAGAGGATAAAAACCTTTTTAAGAAGCACCATGTCCCTGAAGCGGTTGAATGCATTGGCGATGCTCTCAATGGAAAAGCAACTGATTTCCGAGTTCCCAGACTTCAATGAAAAAACCATTGAGAAGTTTTGTTCTTTGAAAGATCGCCGTGCAAAATTTAAATACAAGTGATTGAAGCAAAGAAGAATGCATACCCCCAGGGTGTGCAAAGATAAACTGCGTTAAGCAGCACCACCTCACTACCAAACATAACTAGTGGTAAGTAAAGTATGAACGGTGTGTGGGTGTGCATATGGAAGGAGCTATGAAAGGTGTGTGCATGGTCAGTAACAATTGTTGAAGCCTTGGCGTGGTTTGAAGGAATTGGAGGCACTTCCAAGGGTAGATGTCACTTGTGTACGGGAAGCCAGAATTTCATGTCTGTACGAGTGCTGTTGCTCTGCACCAACTTTACCATCAATTTAATCTGCATAATGATTTCACAGAGACAGTGAAGCTATAAGTAATCCTGCTTACAACACCGAAGACTACTAAAGAATCAGAAAGATGCTTCTCCACATTGAAGAGGATAAAAAGGTATTTAAGAAGCACCATGGCCCTGGAGCGGTTGAATGCATTGGTTTGAAGGAATTGGAGGCACTTCCAAGGGTAGCTGTCACTTCTGTACGGTAAGCCAGAATTTCATGTCTGTACGAGTGCTGTTGCTCTGCACCAACTTTACCATCAATTTAATCTGCATAATGATTTCACAGAGACAGTGAAGCTATAAGGAATCCTCCTTACAACATCGAAGACGACTGCAGAATCAGAAAGATGCTTCTCCACATTGAAGAGGATAAAAAGGTATTTAAGAAGCACCATGGCCCTGGAGCGGTTGAATGCATTGGTTTGAAGGACGTGGAGGCACTTCCAAGGGTAGCTGTCACTTCTGTACGAGAAGCCAGAATTTCATGTCTGTACGAGTGCTGTTGCTCTGCACCAACTTTACCATCAATTTAATCTGCATAATGATTTCACAGAGACAGTGAAGCTATAAGGAATCCTGCTTACAACACCGAAGACTACTGCAGAATCAGAAAGATGCTTCTCCACATTGAAGAGGATAAAAAGGTATTTAAGAAGCACCATGGCCCTGGAATGCATTGGTTTGAAGGAATTGGAGGCACCTTCAAGGGTACGTAAAGTTCTGAGAAATGGCACCACCGAACTACCAAAAATAACTAGTGGTAAGTAAAGTATGAATGGTGTGTGGGTGTGCATATGGAAGGAGCTATGAAAGGTGTGTGAATGGTCAGTAACAATTGTTGAAGCCTTGGCGTGGCGTTACTGCTCATATGGTTATCCATATGCTAATTCAACGTGTTTGTTTGACATTGATTATTGTGTTGTCTTAACAGAAGTGAAATGTTGTTGTTTTCTTGAATCCCAAGATCCACTGGTTTGGGCCTATACAGTGCTGATTGGTCTTTTAAGGTATGTTTGGGGCCTATATGGTCACACTTGGTCTTCTAAGGTATGTTTGGGGCCTATGGTCACACTTGGTCTTCTAAGGTATGTTTGGGGCCTATGGTCACACTTGGTCTTCTAAGGTATGTTTGGGGCCTATATGGTCACACTTGGTCTTCTAAGGTAGGTTTGGGGCCTATGGTCACACTTGGTCTTCTAAGGTATGTTTGAGGCCTATATGGTTCCACTTGGTCTTCTAAGGTATGTTTGGGGCCTATGGTCACACTTGGTCTTCTAAGGTATGTTTGGGGCCTATGGTCACAGTTGGTCTTCTAAGGTATGTTTGGGGCCTATATGGTCACACTTGGTCTTCTAAGGTAGGTTTGGGGCCTATGGTCACACTTGGTCTTCTAAGGTATGTTTGAGGCCTATATGGTTCCACTTGGTCTTCTAAGGTATGTTTGGGGCCTATATGGTCCCACTTGGTCTTTTAATGTTTTTTAAGTATGGTTTTGTTCTTGAATGGTCTGATTGATTTGCTTGTTTTCTTTCAACCCCAGGTGCAAACCCTATGTGGCAGCAGATTTGTTTGTACTCGTTGGTCAACTTACTGAACATGAATACCCTGAGAAGAAGAGCCGACTTATGGTAGGTGTCACTGCTTTAATTTTTCTGTTAATGCGTATAGGTGCAATTATGATATTGCTGTAGTCTTGTTACATGAGTTTTTTCAATCTATATTGTATACAAATGAATTTAACACATTGTTACTTTACTTCTTGACATTTCTGCATTGCTGATCATGTATTTCAATGGGCTTTACAAGTATAAGGTCATTGGGTGGGGCTTATAAAGATCATTATGACGTCAGGGGAGGAGTTATAAAAATGGGTGTGGTTTGAAAAAGGGGAGGGGCTATGTTTTGCCCTGGCGCCCCTCCAACTTGAAAGTTCACCAGCCGCCACTGCTATTAAATCCTCTGTCACCACCTCCTTTGATAGAGAATTAACCACCTTTAGGTGAAATCGTTTAACTTCTAATCTCAAAAGATGTCCTCTTGTCAGTTGAAAACTTCTTGGCACAAAAAGCTCACTTGACAAAGCCTTGTATTAACCCTGGATATATTTTTATAAGGTAATTATATCCCCTCTTAGATGCCTTTTTTTCTAGAAAAGAAGTTTAAATGTGGTTAGTCTTGCTTCATAACTTAGCCCCTCCATTCCCCTTATTAGTATTGTTGTACTTCTCCATTTTCCAAATGAGGGCGTACTAGGGATTTGTATAGTGGCAGAATTATATATTATATATATATTTGCAGCTGCTACTTGGCACTGACAAATCCCTTTAAAATTTGATAGACACAGACAATAGTAAATGGGTCCGTCATCATGATGTCAGCAGCCATGCAATTTTATAATCTTAATGGAGTAAATCTAGGGTCTTGTTTAAACATTGTCCGATCATATGATCATGTCCCCTGAAATCCTACTAAAAATGTCAGGTTTAGGCTTAAGGAGATAAATTGCAGACTTGTGTCAATAGAATATATGTCAGCATTTAAAAAAAAAAAAACACCCCCAGCAAAGATTAGAAGCATTTTCAAGCTTCTAATAGATTACGGCCCTATGTTGCATATCTATTAGAATCACATATATAGTTGTGAGCGTACGGGCCGTTGCTCACGCTTGCGGGCTCGCGTAGCGAGCCCGCAAGAACTGCGTCCCTCGCAAAGCAAGGGACGCAGTTCCCCGCAAATGCGGGTCCTCGCGAAGCGAGGGGCCGCATTTGCGGTGGTGGGAGCATCCCAACGTCCCCGCAAATGCGGATCCTCGCGAAGCGAGGGTCCACATTTGCGGAGGTGGAGGCTCAACGTCGGCTGTGTTAACACACACATACACACACACGACTGTTTAAACAAAATAAACCCAACCTCCCAGCCAACAAAAACCCAACAACGTCCCCGCAAATGCGGATCCTCGCGAAGCGAGGGTCCGCATTTGCGGTGGTGGGAGCATCCCAACGTCGGCTGTGTTAACACACACATACACATACACGACTTTTTAACAAAAAAAAACTCAAAGGCCCCTCACACCCGCTTACACCCAGACACACACAAGCAAGACAACAAAAAAACAGTAAAAAAGGCCCTTCACACGCTCTTAACACACATACGCACGACTTAGAAACAAATACACTGCGTCGTACACGTAAAAGCTAACTGCATATATCGCAAAAAAAATGCCAACATCGCAACAAAATACGGCCGCATCGGAAAAAAATACGGCCGCAAAAGACCCATTACAAACGCCGCGCATCAAAACATCACAAACAGAAGAAATAAACACAACGAACACATAAAAAGCTTACTTACAGCAAGGGGGGGCATCCGGCACCTCCAAAAGTTCATTTACACGTCCATTTAAGTTAAAAAAATGAGTTTAAACGGCCGAAAATCGGCTAAGCGACAGAAAAAATGGCCGCCAAACAAAACGAAAACGAGGCTTCAGACGTAACTACACTGCAGTATCTCGGAAAAATGAAACACATACTATGCGGAACGTACCTCAGTCACAGTTAAACACCATTTTGAACACTACTACGCACAAAATGGCGAATGGAACGCAAATTGTAAGCTGGAAAGCAAATAGCGCATGCGTATTGCGTTATAACTTTCTGAGGCACTTGAAAGTTTAAAAAAATACTGCCTACTTTCCAGAAATTTCTACAAGGTTATAAATACTGCCTACTTTCCAGAAATTTCTAAATTTCTACTCAGGTGATGAACAGAGTGACTTCAGAGTTAACTGCTGCTCTTACTTCACAAGAGAATTGTTTCCTAATTTACTACTTTACATTGTGCAAATTACAACTGAGAGGTAAGCTATAATATATTACATTTTATTATAAAGACACCACAAAAAAAAAAAATATGTGATTTATGTAGTGACATGTCACACGCACAATTATGTCTATCATGTATAGTCACATGTCAGACGCACATTTATTTCTATCATGTATAGTCACAT
This sequence comes from Discoglossus pictus, assembly GCA_027410445.1. Classification (NCBI taxonomy): domain Eukaryota; kingdom Metazoa; phylum Chordata; class Amphibia; order Anura; family Alytidae; genus Discoglossus; species Discoglossus pictus. Next base: position 417,204,404 of record CM050164.1, on the reverse strand, counting down.
GTCACACACACATTTATGTGTGTAGGCCCACAAAAAAAATAAGGTTCATTTAACAAAAAAAAAAAAAAAAAATTAAATATCAAAAAGGGGTTTATGTTTAGTGACATGTGACACGCACATATATGTGTATCATGTATAGTGACATGTGACACGCACATTTATGTGTATTGCCCCTGCAACAAAAGGATCTTAAAACAAACTAATTAAACAACTACATTTAAATGACATTAGAAAAAAAAGAAATTGTAATATTAAAATATGAGTCATGTATACTGATATGTGACACGCACATATATGTGTAGCATCTATAGTCACATGTCACACACACATTTATGTGTGTTGGCAAAAACAAAAAATAAGGTTCATTTAACAATTAAAATATCATTCATGTATAGTGATATGTCACACGCACAGAAAAAAATTACATTGAACTCTGAAAATGTGCTTCATGTATGTGACATATGTGTGTAGCCCCCCCAAAAAAATAATGTTAATTGAAAATAATTACAGAAGTATATTTAAATGACATTAATTTAGTGCAATTTAATATATTACCTAAAACTCAATATTTCTACTTCTTTTAATATTCAAACAGACTGTGCATCAACAGCATCACTCAACAATTTGCACCGTGCATTGTGAAGCACAATCCCTTTTAAAGAACACCAACAAAGAAGAACAGGTAAGATAGAACAATACATTACATGCTGAAAAGGCCATGCTTTGCTAAATCAAAAATAAGAAATATGCAATTAACCATTTCACTTTCTTTTTCAAACAGACACTACAAGAAGACCGGCGGATTAAGATTGGCAGGAGGGGACCCTCTGTCATTCGACACTTCAATCAAGGTAAAGTATTAAGTATAAAAAAAGAAACGAACTATGAGCCTCATTCAATTGCGAGTTGGCCAATTCAATAGGGCTCTATATAAGCACATAACATATTTTTTATACAGAACTTTTTAGTTACTGAACTTCTATCCAAAATCAAGGTCTTCACTAACTAAAAACTTCGGTCAAAAAATATGTTATGTGTTTATATAGAGCCCTCTTCAATTGGCAAAATTGCAATTGAATGAGGACCTATATATCTTTAATGACCGAGGGCCTCATTTAAATGTGATTTGCCCATTTCAATAGGGCTCTATATAAGCACAGAGCATATTTTTTTACTGAACTTTTTAGTTAGTGAAGACCTTGCTTTTAGGTACAAGTTCACTAACTAAAAACTTCTGTAAAAAAAAGATGCTCTGCGGTCATATTGAGCCCTATTCGATTGCCCAAAACGCAGTTGAATGAGGCCCCGACTATATCACAAATGTAGCAACCAAAGGCCCTCATTCAATTGCTATTTGACCAATTGAATAGCGGTCTAAATAAGCACATAGCATATTTTTTTTAAAGAAGTTTTTAGTTAGTGAAAACCTTGATTTTGGATAGATGTTTACGAACTAAAAACTTCTTTAAAAAAATATGTTATGTGCTTATTTAGACCCCTAAAGCCTTATTCAATTCCGAGTGGCCCAATTGAATAGGGCTCTATATAAGCACATACAAAAAAATTTAAACAAACTTTTTAGTTACTAAACCTCTATCCAAAACCATGGTTTTCACTAACTAAAAAATTCTGTCAAAAAAATATGTTATGTTCTCATATAGAGCCCTATTAAATTGACAAACTTCTAATTGAATGAGGACCCTATTGAATTGGCCAAACTGCAATTGAATGAGGGCCAAAGTATGCAACATATAGTACACACAAAGTGGTACACACAAAACAGGATTGTAACAAACTCAGACAAACACATAGCAAACTAAATTAACTTTCTTATTCAATGTTTAACAACCTATAAGCATTAGAAAAAAGCCTAAATAAGCATAACAAAAGTGGTGCGCACCAAACAGCATTGTAGGAAAACTCACACAAACACATAGCAAAGTAAATTAATTTTCTTATTTCATGTTTAACAACCTATAAGCCTTAGAAAATAGCCTAAATAAGCATACCACAAGTGGTGCGCACCAAATAGGATTGTACAAAAACTCACACAAACACATAGCAAAGTAAATTAATATTCTTATTTCATGTTTAACAACCTATAAGCCTTAGAAAGAAGCCTAAATAAGCATACCAAAAGTGGTGCGCACCAAACAGGATTGTAGAAAAACTCTCACAAACACATAGCAAACTAAATTGATATTCTTATTTCATGTTTAACTACCTATAAGCCTTAGAAAAAAGCCTAAATAAGCATACCACAAGTGCTGCGCACCAAACAGGATTGTACAAAAACTCACACAAACACAGAGCAAAGTAAATTAATATTCTTATTTAATGTTTAACAACCTATAAGCCTTAGAAAAAAGCCTAAAGAAGCATACCACAAGTGGTGCGCACCAAACAGGATTGTACAAAAACTCACACAAACACATAGCAAAGTAAATTAATATTCTTATTTCATGTTTAACAACCTATAAGCCTTAGAAAAAAACCTAAAGAAGCATACCAAAAGTGGTGCGCACCAAACAGGATTGTAGAAAAACTCTCACAAACACATAGCAAAGTAAATTGATATTCTTATTTCATGTTTAACTACCTATAAGACTTAGAAAGAAGCCTAAATAAGCATAGCAAAAGTGGTGTGTACTAAACAGGATTGTCAAAAAACTCACACAAACACATAGGAAACTAAATTAATATTCTTATTTAATGTTTAAGAACGTATAAGCCTTAGAAAGAAGCATAAATAAGCATACCACTTTTGGTGCGCACCAAACAGGATTTTAGAAAAACTCACACAAACACATAGCAAACTAAATTAATATTCTTCTTTAATATTTAAGAATCTTTAACAACCTATAAGCCTTACAAAGAAGCCTAAATAAGTATACCAAAAGTGCTGAACAGAAAATAGGATAATGCTAAAACCAGTGCATTCATATACAAAATAATTCAGAAAAAAATAATTACAGTATAAAATTTATCTATGCAATATAAAAATACATTTAAAGTATTTTGAAAAGGTTGCACAAACAAATAAATAGTAGAAAAATTCACCATAACAGATACAATACACAGAAATAATGTCATTTTTTAGTTAATACAAATACATTCAAATCAAATAACATTTTCATTTTTATTTTACAACAGATACTGTGTGAAGACCATCGGACCAGGAGTTTCAACTGAGGACCAGACCAGCGGGTGAGGACTTTCAACAGAGGACTACACCATCGGACGAGGACTTTCAACACAGGACTACACCATCGGACGAGGACTTTCAACACAGGACCAGACCATCGGACGAGGACTTTCAACAGAGGACTACACCATCGGACGAGGACTTTCAACAGAGGACCAGACGATTGGACGAGGACTTTCAACACAGGACCAGACCATCGGACGAAGGCTTTCAATACAGGACCAACAAAGATTTTGCTTGAAATCAAACTTCAACCAAGGTACAGTATAACAAGTAAAAAAAAGAGAAAAATAAATAAATATCTTAGCTTTGTATCGATGTCAACAGAAAATAAAATTAAAAAAAAAACACCAGTAACTATAACTTTGAAAAAAATATAACTAACACATTTTTCTGCTATCTCTTCTTTGTCTTTTAGGGCCAATAATCTTTAATAGTAAATACAAACTTCAATGTAGCCAGAAAAAAATAATGCATACTCCAAAAAAGGCTCTAAACACAGACTCTATACAATTTCGCATTGGACATTTCCAGTCCTAGACCCTCACTGAATTGCCATTTGACAAATTGAATAGTGCTGTAAATAAAACCATAACATTTTTTTTCAAATAACTTTTTTGTTAGTGAAAAACTTGCTTTTGGATACATGTTTACTAAATAAAAAATTATTTAAAAAATTATATGATGACCTTATTTAGACCTCTATTCAATTGACCAAATTGAAATTGATTAAGTATAAAATGTAAACACACTGTTGATAACAATTTTTGATGAAAACAAACTTAACATCTCAAAATAAGCTAAAGATACATTATTTTATTTTTACAGATTAACATGGCTGATAACGAGAGTAAACAAGAAAAGAAAAGACGCCAAGCTAGAGAACGACGACAGAGAGCAGACAGCCAGCAGACTCCGGAGAAGAAGGAAATTCGACGAGAAAAAGAACGTAAAAGAATTGCAAGCAAAAGACTGTCACCTACAGAAATTAAAGATATGACAAAAAAATCCAACAAGCAAATAAAGCATTTACAACCTGTTGCTGAAACATCAGATGACATTTTAGCTGAAAAAATACAAGGGATACAAAAAAAAGCAACGAAAAAAACAAGCATTTAGAACCGGTTCATGAAACATTACATGACATTTTACCTCAAACAATACAACATATACCAAGAAAAGCCACGAAAAAAACTAAACATTTAGAACCTGTTGTTGAAACATTATATGACATTTCACCTGATGAATATGAAAGTCAAAATCCTATATGCTTTGCAAATTGTCCTTTACTCAAGTCTTTAGCAGTAGAGGTTCATAGTTGTGGGGACATGACTACTCAATGTCAGTTTTGTGAGGCTTATTATTTTAAACAAGAGAGACCCAGAGATGGACAATTTATTAGTTGCTGTCAAAAAGGCAAGTTCAAACTTTCAGAAAGGAAAGCATTTCCTATCTATTTACAAAACATTATGACTGAACCTACTTTTCCAAACTACAAATTTTTTAAAACAAACATAAGATCCTACAATAGTGCCATATCCTTTGCATCCATGGGGGCAACATTAGCTGCTAATGTACCAGGACATGGTCCTTACTGTTTTAAAGTCCAAGGACAAATTTATCATCGCACTTCCCATTTACATCCAGAGGAAGGAGATCAAAGAAAATTCGCTCAACTATATGTCCTAGATACAATGGAAGCTGTTGCCCAACGTATGCAGATGGAAGAAAATAAAAAATGCTTACACAGTGTTTTTATAGAGCTAAATAACATTATGGACAACAATCCCTACAGTAAAGCTTATAAAAAATTGGCAGAAGTAGAAAATGAACAACTACTTCATGCACAAAGACATCAATTACCAATGCCCAAGGTTAATATGGTGCTTAAAAGAGACAGACATACTGATAAACGTCGTTATAACTTTCCAACATCAAATGAGGTTGCAATGTTGTTTCAGAATAATGAAGGAGAACCACCATTTAAAAGAGACATTAGAATATATCCCAGAAATGAGGAGCAACCAATCATTAATATGAGTATCTTAAGTCCAAATTTAGATTTAATGACATATCCCATCTTTTTCCCACACGGAGAAGCAGGTTGGCAACCAAAATTAACACTTCCCAGTTACCCAAATGCTAAAGCCAGAATCCGAAATAATGTTTCTATGCTTGAATTTAAAGTAGCTCAAATTGCCATTCGACATGGATTTAATCCAATTTTATGTGGTGGAAAACTAACCCAACACAATGGATTATTGATTCTTATTTGCAAGTTGAGGCAAATAATTTAAACTTTATCAAATATCAACAAGATAAACTCTGTGTAGAACAATATTCTGGACTCATGGACTATGTTGCTGACGTGGCTACAAGCAGAGACATGACAGCTGGCAAAGCCATCATTTTACCATCTTCCTTTCAAGGATCTCCTCGAAATATGAGAGAAAGACAGAATGATGCTATGGCTATTGTCACCAAATTTGGCAAACCTGATTTATTTCTGACATTTACATGTAATCCACAATGGCCAGAAATTACATAAAATCTACTTCTTGGACAAAGTGCTTCAGATCGACCAGATTTAGTAGCCAGAGTTTTTAAGATTAAATTAAATGAATTAATACGTGACTTCACTATAAATCAGTTATTTGGCAAATGTCTTGCTTATGTATATGCCATTGAATTTAAAAAAAGAGGCCTTCCACATGCACATCTTCTAATAATACTTCAAGAAAAAGATAAATTAGATACTTCGGACAAAGTGGATGCAGTCATTGTTGCTGAACTACCAGATCCAGAACTATATGGTAGACTATATGAGATTGTTACTCATCGCATGATTCATGGACTCTGTGGTGACCTTAATCTACAATCACCATGTATGGAAAATAATAAATGTTCCAAAGAATTTCCAAAAGATTATAGAGACAAAACCTATGCCAATTGTGATGGATATCCACTTTATAAAAGAAGAGAAGGAGATAGTGCCATTATTCGTGGAAAAAAAGGGGACAATAGATATGTAGTACCCTACAATCCACATTTACTCATGAAGTACAATGCCCACATCAACGTAGAAGCCTGCACTTCCAACAAATCCATTAAATATGTCTACAAATATATTTACAAAGGCTACGATGCAGCTACTGTAGTCGTCAAAAGTGCAGACAACCCTGAATGTAGTGAGTTAGTACATGATGAACTTGCATCTCATGTAGATGCTCGCTATGTCAGTGCGCCAGAAGCAATGTGGCGGCTTTTAAAATTTGAAATGCATGATAGATCACATGCAGTATATAGGTTAGCAGTACATTTGCCCCAACGACATTTAGTCTATTTCCATGCCGGAAATTAAATGAATGCATTGGCCCAAAGTGAAGATCGTCACACTACACTAACTGCATGGTTTAAATTAAATTCCACTGATTCTGAAGCAACACAATACTTATATATTGAAATTCCATATCACTATGTTTTTGTGAATGGATTATGGAGAACAAGAAAAAGCAGAGGCAATAAAATAATTCCAAGAATTTACACAGTCAGTCCAAGAGATGTTGAACGTTTTTGCTTACGGATATTACTTTTAAATGTTCCTGGAGCACAAAGTTTTGAACACTTAAGAACTGTTAATGACATTGTATATGAATCCTTCCATTTAGCTGCAATACATAGAAACTTACTATCGGATGATACAGAATGGGAAAGATGTTTAGAAGAAGCAGCACAATGTCAAATGCCACGTCAGATGAGAGAACAATTTGCTTTTATTTGTATCTTCTCAAATGCTCCAAATGCATTAGCTTTGTGGGAGACTTTTAAAAGTAATATGGCTGAAGACTTTATGCGACGATACAATGAACCCATTGCACACTTAAAAGCGTTAATGGAAATCCAAGAAGTATTTTTAACTCATGGATTAAGTTGTGCAAGTTTTAATTTGCCTGATCCAGGTCTTATAGATGACATAAACTTTGAAGACTATGACATTCAACTACAAGCAGAAAGAACACAAGAAAGACTTGCAACTTTAAATACATTACAATTGCAAGCATTTAATGCCATTAAAAATGCAATAGATGATGACATGGTGACAGAGCGTTATTTCTATCTTGATGGACCTGGCGGATCAGGAAAAACCTATCTGTATAATTTATTAATGAGTTCAGTACGAGCACAAGGTCAAATAGCAATGGCGTTTGCCACTACTGGAATGGCTGCACTTTTGTTAGAAGGTGGAAGAACTGTTCATAGTGGATTTAAACTGCCAGTGCCTATTTTAGAAACTTCTGTGTCAGATATTCGCATGACATCATTACAAGCAAAGAAATTGAACAAATGTAAATTAATTATAATAGATGAGGCCACAATGATGTCATGCTATGCCCTCCAATGTATTGAACGTTTGCTTCGTGAAGTCATGGATAATACTTTTCCATTTGGTGGAAAGGTAATGTTGGTAGGTGGCGATTTTAGACAAACATTACCTGTCGTTGTACATGGAAATCGAACTGACATTATTGAAACATGTATAAAGTCAAGTACACTTTGGAAACATTTTACCCATCTTCAACTGAAACAAAATATGAGATCAGAAGGCCAAACTGATTTCAATGATTGGCTTATTAAAATTGGAGAAGGCAGAACAGAAAAAATACCACATTTACCTGACGACACTGTAGAGATTCCACCTCATATGATTTGTCAACAAGATATTATATCCGCTATATTTGAAGGGAGCATAAATAACCAGGAATATTCCGAGCTTGCCAACCAAGTCATACTAACGTGTAAAAATAAGGATGCATTAATCCTCAATAATGAAATCTTTAAAAAAATTAATGCACCACAAAGAAATTATCACAGTGCTGATTCTGTACTTGCTGATGACAATGAAAGTCAGGCCAACTTTTCGACTGAATTCATAAACTCACTAACTCCTTCTGGAATGCCACCACATATTTTGCAGCTAAAGAAAGGTGCAATTATTATGTTACTGCGAAATATGAACCCCAAAAAAGGCCTATGTAATGGGACAAGATTAATTGTTCAACAATTAAAGGACCATTTTATAGATGCTGAAATTTTAACTGTGACCCATAAAGGAGAGGGAGTTTTCATACCAAGAATAGATTTAGCACCAAGTGAAAGTAGTCTTTTATACTTCAAAGAAGACAATTTCCCATTATTATGGCATTTGCCATGACCATCAATAAATCACAAGGTCAAACTTTCAAATCTGTGGGTATTTTCCTGGAAGAAACAGTATTTGCACATGGTCAATTGTACGTTGCGTTGTCACGGTGCAAAAATCCACAGGCTATTAAAGTTTATATTGAAAAGATGAAACTCAAGGGGATTTATTAGAAGATGGACGTATTTTTACTAAAAACATTGTCTACTATGAAGTACTATAACTTTTCAGTAAAGAAAGAAAACACAAGGAAAACAAATTAAAAAACATTCAAAAATAATAAACAAGAAACAATTTCAGTCATAACTTATGGAAAGACTCTTTATGGATGATTCACCTCACAAAACACTTGCCTTGCAACTATATATGTGATAATTATGTTAAAATGTTAATTAACTATTTTACTATTTCTAATGTTACAAGTTGGGAAAACAATATTTTAACGTTCTTTACTTCAACATATTACAAAGTTCATGTTAACAGCTCAACCACGTTTTAAGACACAATGTAAATATTGTCTGTTATGTTAAGATTACTCCCTGTATTAATGTTTATCGACAGTTCATGTGGTCAGGAAGGAATTTATTTCATTGGGTACATTTTAAAGAGAGTTTTCACTGTTTGCCTTCCTCTGCATTCAATGTATATTGAAGTTAACAATTATTCGGATAGAAATTGCATGTTAAAAAACCATTGCCTCAAGTTTAAAATATTGATTACTTTAAAGTTAAACTGTTTTTACATTCAAATGTTAATACTTTTAATACAAAATTATGTTAAAAAATGTATTCACTATGTTACTGTTTATAATGTTCAAAGTTATACAAATGTTTTGTCACGTTCCAAAGTTACACAAATAAAAAAAGTTAAAGTTTAAAAAAATATACTTTCAAGTTTCTTACTTACATATATTACTAAGTTCAGATTAAAATTATGTACGTTTCAACAAGGGTTTTTACTGTTTGCTTTCCTCCGAATTTTCATGTATCTTGAAGTTAACAATTCTTCACATACAAATTGCATGTTAACAAACCATTGCCTAAAGTTTACAATAATGATTAATTTCAAGTTCCACTATTATTACATTCAAATGTTAATACAAAATGCTTTACAAATTATTGTTCACCAAGAGAACATTTTACAAAACTAAACATCTTTTAATATCACAATACAACTGTCACATATATATATTAATAACTAAACAACTTTCCTAACATACACATCAAATTGCCGTCATTTTTTGGCGGGCAAGTCGCTAGTGTTCATATAATTTGAAATATGGCCCATATGCTATTCCCTGACAAATCAAGTATGAAGCACAGTAAATCCTACCTATAGTAATCCTCCATCCCTAAAACATTGTGAGAGAACTGCTACCAGTGAACTTCATGACAATGCCGAAAATCAAGGCAAAAAATCTCCATCGATTCTTGCACTGACAATAAATTATGAATTACTGCCTTACACTTTGACCTTATGCTAATAAGATTTTATGGATTGCTCACAAATCAGGGCACTGCCATAACTGCAAAAAAGCAGAAGAAAGATTTACATGTACCAAAGACCACTCACAAGTTCAGACCCTTGCAGAGTCCCCCAGAAGCATTTAAAGTGACAGTATAGCACAAAAAGCACTACACAGTGATGAAATGTCAACATTATTTGTCACTTACCAATCCAATATCAACATATGTGTAATTAAAAAAATATAGTATGTTAGTATTAAGCCCATTTTATGATACAAAATCTATGGTAACATACAACCCAGTACTCAATGGGTTAATACACATCACAAAACCACATTGCCTAGACATATTTATGTCTATAAATATTTTATATTTCATCACAAAATAAACACATCTTTATTTACTGACGCTAAAAATACAATTGTTACGTCTTTTAATATCAAAATATATTAATAAATATACAGTACACAATTAATTTAATTTTAATTTCCATATTCATATTCCATAGCGCTGTAAAGGGGATAAGAACAAGGAAGAATACAATATTAACAAACTGAAGAAAATAGAGGGCCCTGTTTGGAGTTTAGAATCTTTGTCAAAAGTGTTTTTTTTCCAAAGCACCCTACAAGATTGGAAACTCGCAACTTACAATCTAAAGGGAATGGAAGAGGCAGAAACCTGGGCAAGAATAAACCGATAAGGAGTGGCAAGGGTGAGGAATGAAGTGAAAGTTTACTTAGGTAGGAAGGTATGCAAAGTTAGAAGGGTGTTTAATTTACTAGGAGCGGGGAAGAGATCTCATAGAAAGTCAATGGAGGTTTGTGGCTCTAATGTGTAATATGTTATCTGCCCCTAGTGGTCAGATAATATATCCTGAAAATGGGAATGTCAGGTGAGGGGCCGGGGCTAGGAGATATATCTCCAGAAGCCAGGAGAAGGAGAGAGAGCGAAAGAGAGAGAGAGAGGAGATGGGAATGGGACTTTCAGCAGTGTTTCTGCTTATGCGCTTTAGAAGAAGCAGGAGATAGTGACTGGAGGAAAGAGAGTAGCTCATGGGAGCTTAAAATAGGAGAGGAGAGAATGGAAGATGAGATGTTATTTTGGAGACATTATATGGAAAAGTTGAGAAGAGCTTGAGGAAAAGGCAGGAGTTTACGACGAAGCAGAGGGCACAAGGAAACATTGTGTAAAGGATTAATTAGGAAATACCTGGCAGGTGATGTGAATTGATCAGCTGTAATGAATTTATGTGACTCAATAAATTAATAGTAACCAGGGGCTGGCTGGAGAGGGGCAGGGAGGGATGAGATTGGTTCTGGTGAATAGCAGGAAGAGTCTGGGTGTTAGAGAGTGTTTCTGTAAAAACAAGCAAATTATTATGAATGATATGAGAGGAGGAGAGGAAAGGGAGGAGAGAGTGTATTCACAAATACACTGGGCAATAAACAGGGGGTTTAACTAGGGTAAGCAAAAACAGAAATTACATTTTTAAAGCAAAATAGACTATCTCTTAAGATATCATAACAAAAATATTAATATTAAAATCCATGTGAGAGTAGAATTCAATTGCAAGCCCGCAAGTTGCAGGATACAGGCTGTATGTCTTCTGGCGTGCTGCGGGCTCCCGTTCGTCTCCTATTCCGGTGCTATTCAATTGAACAGGTGTGCAAGTTACGGGCCGAACGCCGAAGCCGTAAACTATGCACTTGTGCGTAGAAGTTGAGAACGGGAACATGATCAATTAAGCAAGGCCATAACACCCATTTCGAAAACAGCCAATTGAAAATGAGACCGCCATCATTACGGCAGTAAAACATGGAGGTTACATGTCAATCAATTAGGTTCGGGAGTCCTTTATGCGATGGGACTCGCAAACCCTCAAAATACAAAATGATAAATATGAATGCCAATACGGTTCTAGTCCATATGGGTGGCTTGATATGTATTAACTCATTGATTCCCGAGATCGATATAACCCTGAAATGAAACATAAAAATAAATGTGTTTTTTTTTTTGTGAGCTTGAGACTGTTGTGCAATGAATTATAATATCTTTCATTGCTTTCCCCTTCATTTACAGTGCAGTATTGCTTTTTTATTTGCATTTACAGAGCTGCAGACTGGGGTTAAACCCCCTTGTGGGTCCTCTGTAGTACTCAAATAATTTTCTCCTACATTTGCCGTTTACAGGTGTGAAATATTTGCGGGCTTGGGGAACTGTCGCAATTGTATATCGATTTGCCATTTTAGCAATTGTAACTCTCGCGGACGGGAAAGTTCAAGGCCGTAACCCATAAACTATTTGGAGCCTGCAAAAAGATGCCAATTGAATAGCAAATTAACTTACCTTCTCACTTACTGCCTCCAGTAACTTATGATTGCTACAATTTAATCTGGCTCTTTATTTGCAGATTTGGTTTCGGTGAATAGCAGGAAGACTCTGAGAGTTAGAGAGAGAAACGTTATTGCCTCAACATTCAGTATGATGAGGCAATCAGTCATTTTTCCAAACTAGTACAGACAACCAATTGGAAGAGTATGCATAAATGAAGGAATTGCCCTTTCATGCCATTCATCTGAGTAAATTAATTCACAGATATAATGCACTAGATGAGGGGGATAGCTGTAGGACTACATGTATATTTAGAAATCATAGCATATCAATAACTGGAAACAAATAATATATTATAAATATGATTATTATTATTTTATATTTTGATATTAAGGGTCCAAGTAATAAGAAAGGACATGAGATATTATTTTGTATTGATTTATCTCTTATTTGGTCAGTTTTATATTAAATACTTTATAAAAAAAGAAATCTGAGAACCGTTATCCCACTTATTACCACAATGTTTTCAATTGTTTTACATGCAGGTATCTTATGTTTCTTCATAATAATATTGTTATATGAATTTTTTTGAATTTGAGTTTGTGTATTTATTTTTTTATGTTTTTAAAATGTATTAATAATGTTATAATGTGTATATGTAACATTTATTTTTCCTTTTAGTTACGATCCAGAGTTGATAGGCTTTGTGCAAGTTTTCTCCCTCTAGGTAATGCCATTTATGTTCAATATCTCAGCGCCCAGCAACCACCTCTTGGGGAAACTCTGGAAATCACAGATTGCAAGCTAACATTAGACATCCGGTTGATTAGAATGCTAGTGTCAGATTGACTCAAACTTTAATAGTTTCCCAAACAGCATTTCAGAAAAAACAAGAAACAAATAAACGTTAAATACATTGGGGAGTGAACAAGTTTGAATCCCCCACTTGAATGCACAAACACCAATATGCTGGATGGCTGTACTACTTGAATTAGCATAGCCCAATCAGAATAGTCCTATGTCTGTGGGGGCAGGGAAGATGTCTTGGTAGGGTCAGCCCTCTCCTGGGGGCTGATCTGTTATCTGAGCTGAAAACAAGAAGCTATAGATCAAAGGAAATTAATTGGAACTATGTCAGTCTAGCTACAAGCTATGGGTGCTATTTTGTGTGCTACTGATAACCAAATTTACAATAGCAGTAAAATACACAATAGCCTTTAAACATTACACATAAAAGCAACATGTCATAATCTCAAAAAATTGGTCAAGGCACTTTTAATTCAGTGTGAGATTTGTTTTATGTGGATGTGGATTGTAGGAACTCTCTGACCATTTATTCAAGTACATTGGTAACAATTTGGCGTCATGTTTAGAGGTTTGATATTGGGAATATAAATAGATCACAAGGTGTAAAAAGATATATATTGAAAACCTCCCTCAGAAGAAATGAAACAAGGCTAGACATATTGATTATCTGAGCTGGCAGTCCAGATTCCAGTAAGCATTTCTGTAGTAAAAGACAGTCCCGTTTCTACCAGTGATTCCAGATTTCGGTTATAACAATAATAGGATTGGATCCCTTTATTCCTTAACTACTAGCACTTCTGGAAGATATACATCTACAAGCCAGCCACCCCTTGAACAAATGCAAAAGAACATTTTTACTAATCCACCTTTGACCCTTCCTAAGCTGATAAAAGTATATGCTGTATGTCTATGTGTGTGTGTATATATATCACATATATAGTTGTGAGCGTACGAGTCGTTGCTCACGCTTGCGGGCTCGCGTAGCGACCCCGCGGCCCTCGCGTAGCGAGCCGCGGCCCTCGCGTAGCGAGCCGCGGGCCTCGCGAAGCGAGCCGCGGCCCTCGCGTAGCGAGGTCACTGGGCAAGGGCCTCAGTTGCTGGCATGGAGCGCCGAAGGCGCTCCATGCCAGCAACTGAGGCCCCTCGCGAAGCGAGGGCCTCAGTTGCTGGCGAGGTCACTGGGCACGGGTCTCAGTTGCTGGCATGGAGCGCCGAAGGCGCTCCATGCCAGCAACTGAGGCCCCTCGCGAAGCGAGGGACTCAGTTGCTGGCGAGGTCACTGGGCAAGGGCCTCAGTTGCTGGCATGGAGCGCCGAAGGCGCTCCATGCCAGCAACTGAGGCCCCTCGCGAAGCGAGGGACTCAGTTGCTGGCGAGGTCACTGGGCAAGGGCCTCAAACCCTCGCAAAATTCACGTCGCTACTCAAAAAACACGACACACAAATTACGACACTCGCTAAATTTTACGAGGCACGCAAACAACGTACGAAACACGTTACCACACATTACGACCTCGCAAACATCGGACGCAACACGCCGACATACAAACATTTAAAACACAATACATACACACAGCACATACATAAAAAACTTACCTACACCAAGAGGGAGCACCCAGGACCTCAAAAATGCAACTTACACCTCGATTTTACTCGAAATAAAACAGTTTAGAGACTAAAAAAAAAACGAAGCGAGAGAAAAAATGGCCGCCGAACAAAACGAAAATGAGGCTACAGCACTCTAAACTCGCAAAACACCACAAGAAACTCGCAAAACACCACAAAACACCTACGGATATTCCGATACAGACCTATACCACACATTACTCGCCATTTTACACCAATGCGGAAGTACACGACTACGCTAACGGTTTGGTCTCGCGCACGCACAGTGTTACACTGCACACATTCAGCATGCTTATACAGCAGCTCCACACCACTAATGCTGCAGCAGCATCAACACAGATTGCCAGCTCTTCATCACAATGCTTCAAAATAGGTACAATATATTCATTTACTAATTTAGCTACCTTACTATTTCATTGCCGTCATTTTTTGACGGGCAATTCGCTAGTCACATATATAGTTGTGAGCGTACGGGCCGTTGCTCACGCTTGCGGGCTCGCGTAGCGAGCGAAGGCCCTCGCAAAGCGAGGGCACTGGGCGAGGGCCTCAGTTGCTGGCATGGAGCACCAAACTTCACGTCGCAACGCAAATAACACGACACACACATTACGACACTCGCAAACAACATACGACACACGTTCACACACATTACGGCCTCGCAACACTCGGACGCAACTCACGAACATTACAAAATTAAAAACACAATACATACACACAGCACATACATAAAAACCTTACCTACAGCAACAGGGATCATCCAGGACTTCAAAAATGCAACTTACACCTTTATTTCACTCAAAATAAAAGAGTTTGCACAGTAACAACTTTGATAAGTGAGAGAAAAAATTGCCGCCGAACAAAACGAAAACGAGGCTACACATGCAAACACCATACGAGACACGTTACCACACATTACGACCTCGCAAACATCGGACGCAACACGCCGACATACAAACATTTCAAACACAATAAATATACACAACACACACATAAAAAACTTACCTACAGCGAGAGGAGCCATCCAGCACCTCAAAAAACCAAGTTACACATTCATTTCAATAAAAATAAAACACTTTAGACACTAATGAAATCGTTAAGCGAGAGAAAAAATGGGCGACGAAAAAAACGAAAACGAGGCTACAGCACTCTCAACACGTAAAACACCACAACGAAACTCGAAAAACACCACGAAGCACCGACGGATAATCCGCAAAGACGCATAACACAGATAACCCGCCATTTTACACCAATGCAGAAGTACAATACTACGCTAACGGTTTCGTCTCGCGCACACACACTATTACACTGCACACATTCATCACGCTTACACAGCAGCTCCACACCACTAATGCTGCAGCAACATGAAAACAGATTGTCAGCTCTTCAACACAATGCTTCAAAATAAGTAAAGTATATTCATTTATTAATATATTATATATTTTAGTTTTACACACCAAACAGCATTAGCTACCTTACGATTTGATTGCCGTCATTTTTTGACGGGCAATTCGCTAGTATATATATACTAGCGAATTGCCCGTCAAAAAATGACGGCAATGAAATTGTAAGGTAGCTAATGGTGTTTTGTGTGTACTACTGAAATATATAATACAATTAATAAATGAATATACTTTACCTATTTTGAAGCATTGTGTTGAAGAGCTGGCAATCTGTCTTGATGTTGCTGCAGCATTAGTGGTGTTGAGCTGCTGTGTAAGCGTGATGAATGTGTGCAGTGTAATAGTGTGCGTGCGCAAGACGAAACCGTTAGCGTAGTTGTGTACTTCCGCATTGGCGTAAAATGGCGGGTAATGTGTGGTATGCGTCTTAGCGGAATATCCGTAGGTCGTTTGTGGTATTTTGCAAGTTTCTTGTGGTGTTTTGCATGTTTAGAGTGCTGTAGCCTCGTTTTTGTTTTGTTCGGCGGCCATTTTTTCTCTCGCTTAGCGAATTTTTTAGTGTCTAAACTCTTCTATTTTTAGTTAAATGAAGGTGTAAGTTGTTTTTTTGAGGTCCTGGATGCTTCCTCTTGCTGTAGGTAAGCTTTTTATGTATGTGCTGTGTGTATTTATTGTGTTTTGAATTTTGTCATGTTCGCGAGTTGCGTCCGATTGTTGCGAGGTCGTAATGTGTGGTAACGTGTCTCGTATGTTGTTTGCGTTGCGAGGTAAAGTTTGCGAGGGTTGTAGTTGGTGTGTCGTGTTTGCGTTGCGACGTAAAGTTTGCGAGGGTCACAGTTGCTGGCAAGGAGCGCCTTTGGCACTCCATGCCAGCAACTGAGGCCCTTGCCCGCGGCCCTTGCTATGCTACGCGAGCCCGCAAGCGTTAGCAACAACTCGTACGCTCACAACTATATATATATATACATATATATATATATATTTATATATATATATATATATATATATATATATATATATAGTAAATAAAAAGTACATCTGTGTTCACATTTGAATTTCTAAAGCAAGTTAAAAAACCTGCTTCCAGCTCAGCGCTCCGAGAAAAAAAGTTATTACACTGCATTCTGGGAAGTTGAGCTGGGATACACAAATGTGCCCACAAATGCCTCGCTCTTCATTCCGTTGCCATTATCAAACATGGCTTCCTTTACGCTTATGCATGCTGTATTACACAGCTTTAATGCAAAGCCAAGGTTGGAATAAACACAGGCTGAGTATCCAATCCATGTACAGCTGTTTCAAGCTTACTGGCTATCATCAGCATGGAGCGGGATTTCAGCCTGTGTTGTGGAAATTATGAGTAGGTATATATACTGTATATATGTACATTTATATGAAATTTGTGCATAGGGTGAAGTTTTGGAGAATTACATTTAATTTCTTAAAGAGAGAAGCCCTCCAAAGATTAGTGAAATTATCCTTTAATTTTAATTGAAATGAATTTGCTAACATCTTCCAGTTCAGCATTGTGGGTGACTTCTAAAATTAAATGAGCTTTTATTAAATGCAATAACATTTAAACTACCAGTTGCATTGTTTGTAAAGCTTCAGTTTATCTTCAAGTAAATATTTTCTCACTGCTAGACAATTACTCAGGCAACAATACTATCTACAAGGCAATACTGGATTAATACGTCACAATCCAAAGAAAATGTATTTTGGTTGGTAAAGATTTATGTAAAATTTTGCTTTATAATGCAGTATGTTTATTTTCAAGTGCTTTGGCAAATTTACAGTTTATATGAGCTAAGAACATTCAACTATGGACATTTGTTTTGTGTCCATATAATTAAGTTTAGTATTATTAGAAGAAGAGGGAGAAAAACAATTTAAAGATTGCCACAGTTTTCCTAAAAAAGGACCAGCGGTGATCAGTATGACATTATATTGATGGGGATATAAAGAATATAACACTAGCCCATATAAATAAGATACACATTTTAAATAAATAACTCAGATATGTCATCATAAGAGCAGAGGCTTTACAGGTACCAAGAGATATACGTGGGTGATCAAAACTAAATATAAAAATCTGGCTAACTAGTTTTTAGCCATTGATGTAGCGTCAGTGCTAGCTATTAGTGCATACATGAAACGGCTAATTGGAAATTGGTTCAGATGTGGTTCAACAAATTAGAAAATTACTTAATATACACAGGACCTGCAGCCCCATTAAATTCCCCCAACGTGTAAAACTGTAGCCCATAACAGAGCCCGCAAGACTCACGGCTATTATATTGGCCTCTTAAAGCTACTCGCAAAAGTTCTGCGGGTTACAGGCGGAAAAACCCTACTTGATGTCGAAATCTGCACTTCGTTGGTGCAAAATTTTTGATCTGTCAAGCCCGTAACTGTTACCCTCGAAAATCGGTATTAAATTGCTACAAATCCCCAAAGACGCACTGGCGGTCAAATCCTTAACCCGCAAATGGAGGCAAAAATATTACGGCTTCAAATAGGACCCAACAAGTTCTGAACACTGTAAAAGACAATATAAACACACCAGTGGACTTTCATAAATGTGGAAAGCATGGAAAGGCATTACAATAATCCCCAAATAAAAAATAGGCATTTAAAATATAATTTATTTCATCATATGTTTGAATGGTCATGCATATGGCAATATGAAAAGCCATGCTGCAACATGCATAAAGCAATTAAAGACACACTACCTGATTAAATAGCAACACAAAAACATGAAACTGATGCCATATTAACCCTTTCTCACTCACAGAGGTTCTATATTGAAATATAAATAGGACCCGCCAAGGGTTCTTACAGAGATATGAGTGCCCTAGTAGCCCTTAAAAAAACAGTAAACCACTTTTACACAAAACAGAAGCAGGGAAGTTCATCAGATTGTCATGATCAACATCCCCATTACCAAATTAGTGTCAAAATAAGACATGCGCCCCTCTCCTCAAGTGACATCATATAAACATCATATACCAGTGGTTCACAAGAGTTTCCTCCAGGCTCCCCAGACAGGCTAGATATATTCCTTAACCATGAAAACCAGGTGCGCAAATCAGAGTCTCCTGTGGAATTATAATTGCTTCACCTGTGTTTACGCACTGTTAAACAGAAAACCTGACCTGTACGGCTAGCCCTGAGGATTAGCTTGTGAAACACTGCTATACACATTGCCAAAAAGAATTGATGCATCATTTAAAGAGATAGCACACTTATGCAAAACCATGTAGAATCGGAAATCGCAAACATTATAATTCAATCAATGTACAGGTTGTTTGTGATGCAAACTTGCACATACAAAATGTGTTCGCAGCCTTCCCTAGAAGTGCTCATGAAGCCCATAGCCTTTGTCAATCATCCACCTATGATTTGTGTCTCCGGCCAATTTCCATCCGGTGGCTACTGGGTGAGTACCCAGAAGTAATCACGGGCAACAATATCTTACTAACACTGGATACAATAACATATACATCATGATCCCTCTATTGCTCTGATGTTCACATGTGCAAAAGGGAGTAATACTACCTGAGCTATAACATAATTGCTCATTACTGTGCATAACCCTGTGTTAGCTTGCCCAAACAGTATGCAGTTCACAACAACATATACAAAAAAGAACAATAGATTAATCATTAGGTATACATTCATATGCTTTGACAAACATCACAACATCCTATTAATATCAATATCTCCCATTTTGGTTACATCAGGTGATGGAGGATATGGGTGTTTCCCATGGTTGTTGAGCCCTGTGAGCAATCCACAGACCTAGGCAGAGGAGAGGTATAATGCGCATAAGACATGCCGGAATGTAATTGAGTGCACCTTCGGTGTACTGAAGATGCAATTCCGATGATTACATTCCTCTGGTGGTGCTCTACAATATAGCCCAGACAAGGTTTGTCAGATCATCGTTGCTTGCAGTTGTCTGCACAATATAGCAGTACAGGCCAACTGTTTGGGGGACATTGATGCGGCTCTGCTACATGGGGAGGAAGAGCCTTTACCTCCCCCTGTAGTGGATAATCAGCAGGGTTCACAACAACATGCCTGCATCATTCATGAGTACTTCACATGTAAGTACAATCCAATAAGAAATAACCATAATATAACTTGATTATAAATAACTCCTAAAACTCTTTTCTCCATTCCCATTGTCATACAGAAAATCAAACAGTCCACAGTAGACGAGGGGTCCCTGATGTGATGTATTCTCATGATGCACTACTGATTAACAATGCATACACTGGAACATGCCATGCTATCAGTTACAGGTAAGTAAGCACACATACACGTCATAAGTACTGACAATTCAAAACATCAATAGCATAGATAAATGTAGGGGATTATATATCCCATAATGTCAATGTATATATGCCCAACATTTGTATATGAAAACCTTAACAGACTATAGAACAGTTCACATTGTTTGATAATGCAAATTTATATTCAATAAGGATCAATACAATTCATATCAATCTGGAAATAAGAACATATCGGCAGTTATGTAATGAGAATATATGTACTGCATGAGATCAAAATCTGTGATCAATAATCATATTATTACTCAATGTTGAAAGCAAAATGATTACAGTGGATAATTGGTGACTCAAATAATCACATCCTATTGCCATTACTGAACTGCTGTCATGTGTAAACTCATCGTTCTGTTGCTGTACATGTTGTTTTTATTTGTCCATGTAATTGAACAACTGCTACATCAATATAGCCCTACCTTTCAATAACAAGAAAACATCCCATATGTAATGTGTAAGCGGTCCAAACGGATATAGATCCTCCGCGCACATGTCCTGGTTGAACAAATCACCTTGTGGATGATAACACGGCACATGTAGCTCTCTAATGATGCATTAATGTGTAATAGGTGTGATATTCCTACATCATTAGTAATTAGAAAAATCCCTCCTTATCATCATGAGTAGTTTGTTTCATATGTTAGAACATATCAGTCAAAACATCCTTTTGAAATGACCAGTATGTGATGAAGTAGGCGCTCATATAGCATGTGTAATGTTCATATTAACATTCCTTAACAAACGTTCCTTGTATGTTTCTTACAGATCGCAAAGATGTGTCATGTTCCTCACAGTCAGAACAATGCATGATGATAACCATCCCAACATTCCATGATCATGCTATTGTCACATTGAATCATGTATTTTCTAGTGCCATAATCGTTCATGTGTTGCATCCAGTGAGATATGTGATTCTTACTACTGATTAGCTAATATATGTAAAGCTTTGAATGCAAACTACAATGCAGATGTCATGTGTCATATGTCACGTGATGTTCCTTGCATATCCAGAGCATGTGTATGCTCACATACTCTACATAGATTTAAATGTACCTATTGCTTTATACATGCTATTCTCTCCTCAACTTGGTCCTGGTCAGGTCCCTATCTGAGTGTCCAAACTAGCGGATTAGCATTGCCAGAGAACTGACCTTTTGGGGTTATAACATTAACTGATTGAGCACTTATACCTTTGTAGTTTCATAGGAGTGTCTGTTGGACACACAAGCCTACATTTTACTTCTCCCCATAAGTATATCTCCTTATTCTGTATTATTGTTTTTGCTTATTGAATGTTATAGTTATCTTGATATCTGTAATAATATGATGTAACTTATATTGCCTCATGTTGGATGATACACTGTAAATACCCCTCAACTGATCATCCATATAAATGCCATTCCCACTGCCTGCATTCTGTTCCTATGTCCCTATTTCCCTGTGTTACTGGAACTCTGTATCCTACCCACCTCCAACATGATACCGTGCATACCTGTGATAATTTGTCACTATGTGGATTTGTTAGTATGTTTGTTATTATTTGTGCTAAGATTAAATGTTATTTATCACCAATGTCGTTTGTGTTAGCCTCGCTAATGTTTATACTATAGCTTTTCCATAACAACAATCATCACCATTAGTTAGGGGTGTGAATATTCTGTTCAATATGTGTTTACATTACTGCATAATAATCATGAATATAGATGAATACCATCATTCTAGTTAAGCTCTTAAAGTCATCACAGACAACCCTGCATTTATATTGACATTGACTCATGATTTCATGCCCCTCTGGCTGACACTTTCATCTATATTGGCAAGGTACAGATTAATGTAGTATATGTATATCTATACACACAAACACATACACACACGTATATATGTATATGTATATTGTATGTATATGTATACGTATGCTGTATGTATATATATATATATATATATATATATATATATATATATGCATAAAACAAGAAAACTTAATTAAATCTGGATTCTGTAGATTCTAAAGTACGATACGATACAAACACACTGAAACAGTGATAACAGTTATCATACTTTATTTGATACACATAGCACATGTTAATATGTATACGACCGTGCATACATATCATGTTTTTGGTGATACCGGATGGGCAAGAGGCTTTTGGCCAAAAAGGGTCACCTAAAGGGTTAAATGTTATACAGAATCTTTAAGAAATACATAGCATCTACTAGTGTCACATGTGGTCAGGACACCACAGTAAACATATGTGAAGTTGGAACATCATATAGACTTAATTTCACAGAAATAACCATTAATGCACATACAACAACCATATGGTCTCCATCTGCTATTTTAAACAGATGCTAGAAATCATGGATCAATTCCACCCACAGTGTGTTTTCATACATTAATGATGATTCCCAGATAGATGATGGGAATCTGGGAAACATGAAGAGGAGGTGTTAGAGCAATCATAAGCTGTTATTATGGTACATTGTTTTTGCTCTGGACACTGCAATAACATGAACGTTATCTACGAGCAGTAATAACCATACTGATTCTGTCCTGTTCAATCAGCGTTCCCGGAATATGTTGAGGATGTGTAAGACGACAAGGCATGCTTCACTGTGAACACAATCTTTCATCAACAATTACTATCACTATCTACATGGAATAGTTGTGCCATGCTGATATCACATCTCACTGGTATATGGGTGGTACAAAGACTAGGCAGACTACACTGTTCACATTACCCCTAAACACATGCACATTAATCCTGATGTCAAACCAAGAAAATGATTTTGTTCCATTTTGTTTGTGGATGACATACATTAATCTGCTTTCATACTGTTAACGGGATGAAATGCAAGAAAAACACATGTATAACTACTGGTTTGGATTAGCAGATCCTAATGGTACCGTGCAACTCTAAAGCCGGGACACTATTCATTATAATTGAAACTCACACCAGTCATGTTCATTAGTGAAGAGATATGTAGTCATATGTTGCATTTCAGATCCATCTGCAGTAGTTAATGACGATGATGGGAAATGGGTTGAGTGTTCACAAAGAAAGAGACACCTGTTCCTAGCACTGTAAATGCAAATAAAAAATCAATACTACACTTTAAAAGAGGGGGAAAGTGATGAAAGACATTAGAATTAATTGCACAACAGTCTCAAGCTCACAAATCTGCAATAAAAAAATGTTTCATTTTGGTGTCATATGGAATTTGTAAACAGTTGCCTTAGTGGAGCTGCAAAAAGGATACCAGAAATAAAGTGTCTATGTTGATGTGTGCTAAAGATAAAGACACAGAGGGAAAAAAGTACTGTCAATTAGAGATGTTGCGAATAGTTCGCCGGCGGACTGTTCCCGGCGAACATAGCATGTTCGCGTTCGCGGCGAACAGCGAACATATGCGAGATTCGACCCGCCCCCTATACTTTATCATTGAGCAAACTTTGACCCTGCAACTCAGTCAGCAGACACATTCCAGCCAATCAGCAGTATACACTCCCTTCCAGAGCCTTCTACCTCATGGACAGCAGCCATTTTGGAATCATAACTAACTTGCAGTCTTACGTAGAGGAGGGAGAGTATAGGTGATGCTGATTGAATAGGGAAATCAATAGCTAAGCAAGTTTATTCAGTGTCCAGGCAGTGCTGAAGGACTCATCAGATCTCTGCTGTAAACACAGCACCCCAAAAAGCCCTTTTTAGGGCTATAACATCATTTTTTTTGTTTTTTTTTTTCTGTCTAATCTAACTTCATTTGCCTGTCTCCCTGCTAGCCCCTGCTAGCAAGTGTGTGTGACAGGCTCACAGCTTATACTGTGTGTGCACAGTGCAACCAATACAATCTTGTTTACTAGTTGTCTACTTTTAAAAAAACAAAACTTTTATTTTGTTAAATCAAAGTTCATTTGCCTGACCGCTAGCCAGTGTGTGTGTCAGGCTTACAAGCACTGTGCCAAGTTCAACTAATCCAATCTAGTGGTGTACCTGCAGTTTACATGTAAAAAAAACAATAATTTTATTTTCTTATATCTAAGTTCATTTGCCTGACCACCAATCTAAGTTCATTTGCCTGACCACTAGCCCGTGTGTGTGTCAGGCTTACAAGTACTGTGCCAGAGAGCATGTTGTGTGCATGCTTGAGCTCTAAACAAAAGGCTTTTTAGGGTCTTAGTCCCTCAAATACAAGTTTTATTTTAACACCTTTCTGTTTATAAGCACTTTGTGCACGGTGTTGTTCATTTTTGGGAGTTTTTGTGGTATTTTTCTTAGTTTAATTTAAGTTTTAGGTTTCTGGGAGTCAGGCTCAGCTCTCTATCCCAGGACAGTGAGCTTTCTCCTGGATACTTTGCCACACCCCTCCCTTAGCACTACACCTTCACTCCTGGAGCTTTTTTACTTTTTTCTTTTAAAAAGTTTATTAGGTTTTGTTGAAGTTTTGTTTGTTTGGTATTGGGTTTTATGTTTTGGGGGAGAGAAGACAAGTAACATCTTTGTAGGCAGTGGGGGGGAAAACAATTAGAATTTTTGTTGAAAACACTTTTTTTTTTTTAACATCTGACACAGAGACACAGAGGGGTTAAAAAGCCTCTGTGTTCTCTGTGTTGCAATTAGACAACTTGCAACAGGCCATTAACCCTTCCACTGCCAAGCATCATCTCTCTCTCTCTCCCTTAGTTTTGTCTTTTTGTTTCTTTTTCACACTTATATATTTTTAAAAAGAAAACAATAGAAAATCATAAAACAAAAAATAAAAATAAATAAAACAAATAAACAAAAAAAAGGGTCTAAACATGAGGGATAAGACCATTAAGAAGCCTCAGGGGTCAAAAGGGGGAATAATGGCCCCTGAAAATCCTAGCTGCAGCACTGCACAGCATAGGCCCCAGGCAGATAAGGCAGCCCCAGCTCCTGGTGGTTCTGCCAGCAGACCTACCCCTGTGGCTAATACCTGGTCACAGGTGGTTTCTGCTGGCCGCAGTAATACCACCGCTGGAAGCATGGGGTTAAATGTCAGATGTCTGGGGTCTACAGCATTGATATCTATCTGCGTGCTGCAGCTAATGTCATCAGCCCCTCTGTTATAGTAGCAGCCAGCAAAATGTACGGGAAAGCAGTTTTCTTTACCCGTACTCTGGCTGCTGCTCACATTCTTATACAGAGAGGCATCACAGTGGGGGGATTATATGTCCCAATAGAAGCCCTGGAAGGGTTGGGCACAAAAGTAACACTCTCTAATGTGGCCCCCTTCCTACCAGACTCCCTCCTGCGCCCCCACCTGCCAACCCTAGGGGAAGTAAAAACACCATTTATTAAAATTCCCCTGGGGTGCAGAGAGAGAGCACTTCGTCATGTGCTCTCTTTCAAGAGGCAGGTACAAATGTGCCTGCCTCAGGGCGCAGAAAACATAGAGGGGTCTTTTGGGGTTCCATTTGAGGGGGTGTTATACAGGATTTTTTACAGCACTACGGAGGTGCAGTGCTATCATTGCAAGGGGTTGGGGCATACACGTAGGAATTTTCCTAATGTAAAGCATCATGCCCCAGCCCCAGCAAATGGCACCTCCGTCAGTACAGCACCCATCCCCGCTGAGCCCATAACAGCGGGGACCTCAAGGGTCATAGCCCCCCCACAGAGCTCAGGCAAAGAGGCCGTTCCTCAAGCCACCACCACGGCCTCCAAACCCCCTTCTTCCCCCAAAAAGCCATCTGTGTCTGTGGTCTCTAGTAAGACTGCAGACACGGGGAAAAAGGGGAAGAATGTCACCGGTCCTCCCAGTGTCACAGCTGCATCTCCCAAGTCCCAATCTGCCCCCACCATAATTACATCAGTTAGTGTGGGGGCACAGTGTAATCAGAGGGATAATAAGCCCTCTGCAGGGGAGGCAGCTAGTGGCAGCTCCTCTTCCAGGAGTGACGTCCCCAGGAAGAGGAAGCATAAAACCAACAGGGAGGTTGCCGATAAGTGGGAAGTGCTCTATAGTGGAGCACCTCCCTCTAAAAGCAAGAAGAGGAACAAAACATCTCCTCCTCATCCGGTGACATTGTCTGGCCTGGTTATTAAGCTCAGCCAGCCGGTGCCAGACCACACATCTCTCTCTCCAGACCCTATAGGGGTTAATGTGGAAAAGGGTCTGGAGGAAAAGCAGGGGCAAGAGGGTCTCCCAAGTGAGGCAGGGGTAGACAAGAAAGATCAGGTTCTGCCTCTGGCCTTTGAGGGGGATCCCAACAAAGCCCCTGCTGAATGGGTAGTCAGTGTCCCTGAGGTGCTGAGCTTCAAGGGCACCAGTCAGTCTCCTCCTCCAGTGTCACTCTCTAGTGACGTACCTCGGGCTTTGTTAGAGCCCCAGGCCGAGTCACTACTGGAGGGGGGGAATATAGGCATGACCCCCATTCAGGACACCATGGATTTGTCTGTCAGGGGGGATGTGGCACAAGGGGAAGTGGAAATGGGGGAGGGTGATAAAACAGGTTTTCCTGTTAACATCATGGGAGAGCCTGTCTACCCTCCTCAGCCGTCCACTGACCCTAACATCGGTGCCATCCAAGCTGAGCAAGCAGCGGTGGAACTGGCAGAGGAGGCATATAAAGCCTCCAAGGCTTCCATTAAGGAAGCCATGCCAGCCACTGCTGTCCAGCCAGCTACCCCTGAATGCACTCCTGAAGCTACAGGGGTGCAGCAGCAATCCAAGGGTCCATTATTTACCTTGAAGGGTGCTAAGGGGACTCCTTCTGTATCATCTAAGAGGGGGTCCCTGAGAATAAAGCTGAGGAAACTGACTCCAGCCGGGGAGGATGGAGTAAAAGCTCTCAGCCAAGAGGAGCCCAGGGGTGACCCACTAGAAGGAACATCAGATTCTGGGTGGGTTATCCCTGTCAAGGAAATAGATCTATTCCTTGAGAGCACCCTTCATGGACAAAAGAAAAGGAAGGTGCGGCTGGCCTTGGAGAGGTGGAAGAATATGTCGTTTATTCTCCACTCTCTCCAGCAATATCTAGTGGTCAGCACTAGGGCCAAGAATTCTGGGACTGCGGAGCATCTCCGCGTCCGGAAATTCTATAAAATGTGCGTGTCCTATCAGCAGTCTCAAGGGTCTGAGGAACGCACAATTCCTGACACGCAGTAATGGCTTTGCACATCAGCACGCTAAATACCAATGGCTGTCAAGACAGTTTCCGCAGGTTCCAGGTACTCTCCTATTTATATCAGGGAGGGTACTCTGTGAGCTTCCTGCAGGAAACTTACACAACTCCAGAGGCTGAGGCCTCGTGGCAACTGGAGTGGAGAGGCAGGGTCTTCTTCAGCCACTTCACATCGGCGTCATGTGGAGTGGTGACCCTGTTCTCAGAGTCTTTTCAGCCAGAGCTGCTGCTTGTGAAAGCTGTTATCCCAGGCCGTCTAATCCACCTCCGGGTCCGAGAGCAGGGTAGCATCAATAACCTAGTTAATATATATGCCCCTGCTGGAGGGCCCGAGAGAGTGAGGTTCCTCGCCAGACTGTCCCAGTTTTTGGAGACGGTTGACGCAGATGAGTGTTTGGTACTCGGGGGTGATTTCAACTGCACCCTCGACGGTCTGGACCGGAATAGTCCAGAGCCGTACCCGCCTTCTGCGTCAGCCCTGCGGGAGATCATCGCCCGCTTCTCCCTGGAGGACATCTGGCGAACGCAGAACCCAGGGGCATCAGACGGTTTTACCTACGTCAGGGTGAGAGCCGGTCTGGTGTCCCACTCCCGGATCGACAGACTATATATATCTAGTCACTATATGTCACGAGTCGGTTCTTGTGCCATTAGGCTGGCTCCGTTCACAGACCATAACTGTGTGTCTGTGACGGTGGTGCTAACACCAACAGCGCCACGAGCCGCCTATTGGCACTTCAACAATGCTTTGTTGAAGGACCAGGGGCTCGTGACATTGATCCGGGAGTTTTGGACAGACTGGAGGGGTTGCAAGGGTGACTTTGCCACGTTAAAACTGTGGTGGGACGTGGGCAAGGTTCATTCGAGACTTCTGTGTCAGGAATATACCAAGGGTGCAAGTGGGCAGCGCGAAGCTGAGTTGGAGTCACTCCGGGGGTAGGTACTCCATCTGGAGCAGAGGCTGTTCACTTGTAGGGACCAATCCCTGCAGAGCGAGTATGTAGAGAGGAAGGGTGTCCTCTGTGACCTGGAACGACACCAGGCCAAGGGCATATGTGCGCAGCCGCTTAGGTTTTCTCAAAGATCTAGACCGCGGCTCGCGCCTCTTCTACTCACTGGAGAAAAAGGGGGACGGACTGACTGCAGAGTTTTTCCAATTTTTCTGGGAGACTCTGGGACCTGATTTCCATCTGGTCCTTGGGAAAGCCCTGGAGACCGGGGAGATGCCCCTGTCTTGTCGCAGGGCAGTACTTGCCCTGCTGCCCAAAAAGGGGGATCTCCGGCTTATTAAGAACTGGCGACCGGTCTCTCTGCTCAGCACAGACTACAAGATTGTAGCTAAAGCCATCTCGCTTAGACTTGGGTCTGTGCTGGCAGAATTGGTTCACCCAATTCAGTTTGTTTTAAGTTGATTCCCTTTAAGTCTTGAATCCGACTATAATTGGGAAAAAAATAACTAGTTTTAACATTTAACATCTTGGGAAAGGGAAAGGTCCACAAACATCCTCCTTTTTTACATAAATATGATGTAAAATATAGCACTTACCTCCGTCCTCCGCCCCTCTAAGGATCCACACACACCTCCATCCATCCCGTTCTCTTGAGAATATCCTCTCCCATTTAGAGGAGCCCCTATTCCGGACCTAAATTTCTTTAATTGTCTCCAGATGATATGCTATCCCTTAATTGCAGCCACAGAGACCATATATCTCAAAATGTATCCATGGAGT
The DNA here is from genome assembly GCA_027410445.1 of Discoglossus pictus. Taxonomy (NCBI): domain Eukaryota; kingdom Metazoa; phylum Chordata; class Amphibia; order Anura; family Alytidae; genus Discoglossus; species Discoglossus pictus. The sequence continues at coordinate 417,175,145 of CM050164.1, read as the reverse complement.
TGTCTACTAAATGGGTAAGGCGTTCATTTATAAGGATAAAGTTTAATTTATTTTTAACCACCTGAAAGTGTAGGGTATCCGATTTCCATTGTCTGGCTATATGGTTCTTTGTGGCCAACATGATGAACTTTAATAGCCTATTTTGAGCGTGCAAGAGACAGACATGCGGAACACCCAGCATGCAGTTCTCTATATTAGCAGAAATCTGAATCTTAAACATTTTAGACGCTAGTAAGCATGTTTCTTTCCATAGTCTTATGACTGCCGAACACTCCCACCAGACATGAATAAATGTAGCCTCATTACCACTGTTCCTAAAACATGAGCTGCTCCGTTTTGGATCCCATTTATTTAGCTTAAAAGGAGTAATATATGTCCTGTGTAGGACCTTTATTGAAGTCTCAAGCAGACTATAATTTAAAGATCCCCTACTTAAGCCTCGCCAACTTTTATCCCATGTGCTGTCTGCCAACTCGGTGCCCAAATCCCTCTCCCAGGCTTTGGTATAGTCTGGTTTGTTTGCCCATGAGTTTTCATTAAATAGTTCATACATGAGGCTAATAATACCAGGCTGAAAGGGGGAATCCCTACATTTTTTGAGTAGCCAGGTGTTTCTTTGGGGGGTTCCACTACCACTTATCGTATATATATAAAATTATGTATCCTGCAAAAATTATAGTGTTTAGCCAGGGGTAAATTGTATCTATCTCTCACCCGCTCAAAGGTCATTATTTTGTCGTCATGCCACCATGGACCAACCCTTAGTAGGTTCTGAGACTTCCACCAACTGAGAGAGCTTTCCGGAAGATGTATCTTAAAGTGGGAATTGGGTACGATAGGGGTAAGATCTGATACCCGAGTGTCCAGTTTTTGTGTCCAGTTCATCTCTGTCCATATTTTTAATGAGTGCTTAATCAACGAGTTTTTCAAGTTTAAGGTGACATATTATTTTTTGAGATCCTCTGGGCTTTATGATTCCAAATAAATCTAAAAATTTGTTTTTTCCCCTTTGAATCTTTATGTGTTGTAAGCGATCTCCCGGGAGTTTTAATCTGGCTAACGGGAATTTGTAGTATGTATCTATCAAGTTCATAAATTTGCCTGCAAACCCAAATTTCTGTAATACTGCTTTTAAATAAGGCCATTCCAACGTATCAAAGGCCTTTTCTATATCTAACGCCAAAAGGCATGTGGGTATTTGATGTAGGGATGACCATGAGATTAAATTTTGTGTCCGTCTGATATTGTCCCCCGTTTGTCTATGGGGGATAAACCCTGTTTGGTATTTACGGATTATGGAGGGGAGAAATCGCGAAATCCTGTTTGCCATTAATTTGGCCAAAATTTTTATATCCCTGTTTAGGAGTGATATGGGGCAGTCATTTTTAAGTTCTAATGGGTCTCATCGTTCTTTCGGGAAACATATCATATTTGCATGGTTTAGTTCTTGTGGCATGGGAGAGCCTTCTAAAATTTGATTGAAAAGTGTGGCTAAGTGGGGTAATAACAAGTCTATAAAAGTTTGGTAATAGAGATTTGTAAATCCATCCGGGCCCGGGTAGCTATGTGTATTTTGAATGCTAAAGCCATTAATTGGAATAGCTTTTTCTAGGATTGAGATAAGTTTTTTTTATGTGTATCCCCAATAAGCAGGATTCCATTGAAAGAGAAATATCCTTTTGCAAGGATTGGAGACCCGAGATTTAGCTGAAGTTTTTTATAGTGGACATGAGTGCTGGTATAGAGAGAAGGGGCTTGGTCAGGGTGCAAAGCATATTGTCCATGAAAAGTGAACACTTAAACTGATGGTGTCCTACTTGAACCCACTGGATGGCATGGTTGGTTCTGATTGCCTGCGCTAGGGGTTCAATGGCAGTAGGCAAAGAGCAGTGGGGAGAGTGGGCATCCCTGCCTGGTCCCTCTCTGTACTTGGATTTTAGTCTTATGGTCCCCTGGTATCTAAGTTAGCTACTGGTGAGTCGTATTACCTTCTGAGCAGGTTGAGAATGTATGTTTCAGACCTACAGCGTCTACTCTGCCAACTTCTGCAAGTGCACAGTGCCACTCATATCTGTTGTCACAGTAGCTTGCACGCATAGTACAAATCTGTCAAAACCTGTAATGATGAATGAGGTCTAGAGTAGCCTGGTTCCCTTATCCTTTACAGGTTGAGACCTAATGTTTGGGTGACTCCAGACCAACACATGAGTACAAGCAGCACACAAACTCAAAGCCGCCATCCTCCTCCTGGTCCAGCATCATCAGCCACATCAACCACTGCTGTCCTGCTTGCCCCCTCTCAACCATCCGCCACTGCGTCTCTCGCCTTGAGCAGTTCCTGCTCATCTGCCCATAGTCAGGTGCCTGTAAAGGACATGTTTGAGCGTAAGAAGCTAATGTCACAAAGTGCCCCAAATTTGAAGTGATACGACCAACCAAGCATCTTTTTCCATCTCCCGGTCCCAAAAATCCAGGCCTTATACACGTGCCCTGATAGGTGACATAACAAGTATTAAACTGATAAGAGTAGTAATTACAAACATGCCACTCCTATCTGCCGTGCCCCAAAATTGAAGTGATACGACCAACAAAGCATCTTTTTCCATCTCCCGGTTCTACAAATCCCAGGCCTTATACACGCCCCCTGATAGGTGACGTAACAAGTATTAAACTGATAAGAGTAGTACTACTTAACACACCTTATAATAATGCAGAGAGAGGCAATGCAGTGAGAGGAGTCTGAAGAAGAGGAGTCAGAGGTGGCTTTGAGGAGGTGGAAGACCAAACACAGCAGGCGTCCCAGGGGGCTTGTTGTCACCTTTCGGGTACCCTTGGTGGCTGGGTGGAGGAAGAGACCTTCAATGACATCAGTGAGGACTAGGAACGGGACATGGCTAGCTTGGTATCCAACCTTTTGCAAATGGGGAGTTTGCGGTTGTGCAAATGGACTGTTTGTGGTTGTTTGCGGTGCGTTAAACGGGGAGTTTGGTCTGTCACTGTGAAGCGGGCCTAACCCTTACACTACCTGATCGATACAACATTATACCTAATGTTTTAAAGCACGTTATTCAAAACAATTTAGGAATGTTAGGTAATTTATTCCCTTTATGGCTTAAAACCAGACTCTGCATCAACTATGTAATTTTCCGTGGGAGTTTTGCCATGGATCCCCCTCAGGCATGCCACAGTGCAGGTGTTAGTCCCGTTGAAACAACTTTCCCATCACTATTGTGGCCAGAAAGAGTCCCTGTGGGTTTTAAAATTCGCCTGCCCATTGAAGTCTATGGCGGTTCGCCGGGTTCGCCGGTTCGCAAACATTTGCAGCGGTTTGTGTTTGCGGTGCGCGAACCAAAAATTTTATGTTCGCGACATCACTACTGTCAATTGGAGCTACTGGAGCTGCCAAGAGAAAAAGTTGCTGAAGCGTGGAAGTTGATTAGCAAGACCAAAGACTGGAAACTAGGACTTCAAAGGATAAAGGCCAGTAAACTAAATATAAAATTATTGGACTGTGTATTTTGTTTACCCGCACCCAGGATCAACTGAGAGTGGGCCTTTGTAGTGGTGGCACTTCGTTAACAGTGAAGATAGTGCTCTGACAGAGCTCGGCCTATCATTTTCTTTGTTTTGTTCTGATGTATATGATTTGTATACTGGCAACAGATTTTAAGTTAAAGTATGAAAGCCTCCTGTTTAACTCAGCCTCCTGTGCAACTCAAGATTAGAGAGGAGAATGGCAGCTTGTTACTATATATATATATATATATATATATATATATATATATATACAGTATACAGCTTTGCACAAAAGCTGTGTAAACAGCAGGCATAAGCTTAAAGGAAGCTGTGTTTAAAATGGGCTATGGGTTGAAGAGCGAGGCATTTGTGGGCACATTTGCATGTCCCTGCTCAGCTTCCCAGAATGCAGTGTAATAACTGTTTTTCTCGAAATTCGGAGATGGAAACAGGTTTTGTAATTGTTTTAGACATTCAAATATGAACACAGATCTACTATTTATTTACTGTACTACTGTAGGGGGGAAGGCTTCTATCGCTCTTTTGCTCACCATATATTAAATGATTGTTTTGGTGAACTACCTACTCATAAGGTTCACAACACAAGCTGGGGTCCCGCTCCATGCTGATGATAGCCAGTAAGCTTGAAACAGCTGTAAGTGCATAGGATTCCCAGCTTGTGTATAATCCAAACTTGGCTTTGCATAAAAGCTGTGTAATATAGCAGACATAAGCTTGAGGAAGCCATGTTTAAAATGGGCTATGGATTGAAGAGCGAGGTATTTGTGGGCGTATTTGTATGTGCCAGCTCAGCTTCCCAGAATGCAGTGTAATAACTGTTTTTCTCTGAATTCTGAGCTGAAAACAGGTTTTCTTTAAACTTGTTTTAGACATTCAAATGTGAACACAAATGTACTATTTATTTACTATATATATATTTATATATATATATATATATATATATACTCTATATATTATATATATTATATATATATATATATATATATATATACATATATATATATATATATATATATATATATATCATATGCTATGCATCAGAGCTGTGTTATACAGCAAGCATATGACTAAAATGAGCCATGTTAAAAGTGTATTTGTGGATTTAAAAGTGGATTTACATGCACCTGCCCAGTTTCCCAGAGTACAGTGCAATAACTATATTTCTGAGAATTCTGAGCAGATAATAAGTTTAACTTATTTTTAGAAATTCAAATGGGAACACAAATTTACTATTTATCTTCTGTAGTACTATACTCTTTATGGTGGAGGTATTCCATCTCTCTTTTGCCCAACTTAAGCTAAATGATATTTTTGTAAATAGCCTTCCCACAAAATCTAATACACAAGCTAGGAGCCAGCCCTACCCTGATGGGATGCATTAGATCGAAACAGTGACTGTTGTCAGTGAGTAGGCCTCCTGGCTTGTGCATAATCCATCCTGTGCTATGCTTCAAAGCTCTATTATACAGCAAGCAAATGTCTAAAAGGAGCCATAAATAAAATGTTTTTTTGATTTAAGAAAGAACATGCTCAGTTGCATGTCCCCATCCAGTTTTCCAGAATGCAGTGCAATAACTGAAATCAAAGAAAGAATAATTGCTGCTCATCAGTCTGGGAAGGGTTATAAGGCAATTTCCAAATAATATGGGCCCCTAATTAATTGAGCAATTGTTGTTTACTGGAACCCGTAATGTAGCCCTAAACAAATTTGCTGTTGTCATAATCGTAACTTACAGCCCAATTAAGCCTTTGATCTTTCAAGTCCGCAAAAATTATAATCGCTAAAATCGCAAATCGATAATCAATTGCTACAATTCCTCAAGTCCGCAAATGTTTTCACAAATGTAGAAGAAAATCCTAAAGGTACCAGATAGGACTCGCAAGGGGGTTAAAACACCTGTTTGTAGCACTGTAAATGCTAATAAAAAATCAATACTGCACTTTAAAAGACGGGGAAACGATAACAGACATTATAATTAATTACACAACAGTCTCAAGCTTGCAGATCTGCAATAAAAATACTATTTTTTATGTTTAATTTTGATGTCATATGAATATCGGGAAGCAATGAGTTAATACATTTCAGGCCACCCACATGGACTATAAAATTCCCTTCAATAATTTTTAATCTTTTTTACATTGCTGAATTCTGATCGCATATGGGACCTCTAAATGCTAATTGATTGTGGTTTAACCTCCATGTTTTATTGACATAATGATGACAATCTCATTTACTATTGGTTGTTTCTAAATCGGTAGTTACAGCCTTGCTTAATTGACCATGATCACGCTCTGAAATGCTACTTATGATTGCATGGTTTACGGTTTCGGCCAGTAAATTGCTGGCAGTTCGCGTGCTGCTGTGTTTAAAGTTTACTGTGACTGGACACACAGCACCAATGCAATTAAATAGAGTTGAAACTGTGGAGCACCACGTGCCATTGATGTCAGAGGTGAATGTCTGCTGCAAAGGTGTGTGAGGGCCACAGTTGAGCAACTCAGTGTCCAAATGAATCAACGGGCTACCAGGCGTGTTTTTTAAAATAACAGTACAGTGAACCCTGTCGTGGTGTGTCAGGCACAAAATCTGTGAGAACAAACACTCAACCATTGTTGGAAGAACACAAGCTGATGGTGACAGTGTTATAGTCTGGGGAATGTCCTTGGCATTGTCTGGGTTCACTTAAAAAATCTAGAAGGCACTCTCAACCTATTGGGTTATCTATCCATCCTTGCAGATCAAGTACACACATACATGTTCCAGTAGGACAATGCACATGTCCTACGGCTATAATTGTCTGGGAGAGGTTGGTGGAGCACGACAAAGACTTGCAAGTACTTCCCTGGACTCCAAATTCTTTGGACTTGAACCCCATTGCGCACCAGTAGTACTACCTTGATAGCCATGCACTCTGTATGGATCCTTCACCATGTACTGCTCCGCAGCTGTCGGATGCTCTGCAGCCTGCATGGCTCCAGATACTCTTGCCAACCTTCCAGCATCTTATTGACTCACTACCATGCCGTCTAGCTGCTGCACACAACGGTTATTCAGGATATTAGCTGGTTGTCATAATAATGTGAATTGACCACGTATATGCATATAGAACACCTCTGCACACATTTATTTTATCACACACATATGTTTATTTCATATTAATAAGCAACCTGATCTTTTTCAAAGTGGAGGTATATATATATATATATATATATATATATATATATATATATATATATATATATATGTTGTCTGGGCTAAGTTATCAAAAACAGAAGAATGCTATGATGGAAATAAAATTGCGTATAAGGTTTTGGCAGAAACATATGTTGTAAGGATCATCTGCAAAGCAGGCCAATCTCAATGAAAAATGTGAAATATAGAATGATTAACCTAAATGGTGAAGGTGGGTGGACAAATAATAAACCTTTAGCCGCTCCCATAAATACAGACTGAAAGGTATTTTTACTTGCAGTCTAATTCTATTAAAAGCTCGCAAATGCCTTGAAATCATAAATTTGACTGCAGTTGTTTTTTTTAATATAAATATTTAGATGTATTCTATTAAAGTCTTATTTCAGGGGGCGTGATCATATGATCTGACAATATTTAAACAAGCCCGTAATTTACTTCTTAGATAAAGCAAATAGTAAATGAGACTGTCGTCATGACATCAGTAAAACATGGAAGTTACATGTAATCTGCAATAAGAGGATAAAAATGTATTAGTTCCAATAAGTAATATTTGGACTCACAATTAAGCACTCTGGCAATCTATAAACTGCATTAGACCATCTATTCTAGGCCATGTGGGTTTCATGATATGTATTAACTCCTTGATTCCCCGAATCGATATTACTCAGAAATAAAATTAAAAAAGACTCTTGTGCAGTTAAGTCTAATTTCTTTCCTTGCTTTCCCATGCTTTTAAAGCACACAGCTCTAATAAATGTTTAAAAAAGCCCTTGTGAGTCCTCTTTAGTACTTGTAATATACAGTGGATCTAAAAAGTCTACACACCCCTGTTAAAATGTCAAGTTTCTGTACTGTAAAAAAATGAGACAAAGATAAATCATTTTAGAACTTTTTCCACCTTTAATGTGACCTATAAACTGCACAACTCAATTGAAAAACAAACTGAAATATTTTAGGTAGAGGGAAGAAAAAATATAAAAATAAAATAATATGGTTGTATAAGTATGCACACCCTTAAACTAATACTTTGTTGAAGCACCTTTTGATTTTATTACAGCACTCAGTCTTTTTGTGTATGAGTCTATCAGCATGGCACATTTTGACTTGGCAAGATTTGCCCACTCTTCTTTGCAAAAACACTCCAAATCTATCAGATTGCGAGGACATTTCCTGTGCACAGCCCTCTTCAGATCACCCCACAGATTTTCAATCTGATTCAGGTCTGGGCTCTGGCTGGGCCATTCCAAAACTTTAATCTTCTTCTGGTGAAACCATTCCTTTGTTGATTTGGATTTATGCTTTGGGTCGTTGTCATGCTGAAAGATGAAGTTCCTCTTCATGTTCAGCTTTCTAGCAGAAGCCTGAAGGTTTTGTGTCAATATTGACTGGTATTTGGAACTGTTCATAATTCCCTCTATATTAACTAAGGCCCTAGTTCCAGCTAAAGAAAAACAGCCCCAAAGCATGATGCTGCCACCACCATGCTTCACTGTGGGTATGGTGTTCTTTTGGTGATGTGCAGTGTTGTTTTTGCCCCAAACATATCTATTGGAATTATAATTAACCACATTTTTTTTATTTTTTATTTTTCTTCCCTTCACCTAAAAGATTTCAGTTTGTTTTTCAATTGAGTTGTACAGTTTATCGGTCACATTAAATGTGGAAAAAGTTCTGAAATGATTTATCTTTGTCTAATTTTTTTACAGCAGAGAAACCTGACATTTTAGTAGGGGTGTGTAGACTTTTTATATCCACTGTATTAGACAGAAAAGTAATACTTTTTCCTGTTGCAGGTTAAACTTTATTTGTGAGCTAGAGCTACGGATCTAATAGAATATCATTTTTGTGCAAGTTTAATTATTTAGAGCTTGTAATATTTGAACTGTGTTTAAACCAATGGAGTTCTAAGGCCAGTTTTCGTAATCGGATTGCGAGTGACAAATAGAATATGTGGCAATATTAAGAGCAGTTTTAAGTGTGTAAAAATGTACAAATTCGTCAATAGAATAGGGCCCTAAGTTATCAAAAAAAGAAGAATTTTATTGCAAATAAAGTTTTGGCATAAACGTATGTGATAGGATTCATCTGCTAAGAGGGCCAAAAGAAGAGAAGACATAAATCAATCCAAACATTAAATTTATGATGTAGGAACATTCAGTTAGTCAGTTTTTCAAAAGCTAATTTGCATTCAAAGCAAAAGTTTGGAATATGGCGTGGTTTTCTAAAGTACTCATTTTTGTATAACATGGACTTATATATTGTTTTGAATGTGGCTGAAGCAGTTCCAATTCTAAATGAATGTCTTGAGGAGTTATTTGGATTGAATTGTTGATTTTTTAACATTGTTTTTAAATAATATATAAAGACAGATGTGAAAAGGGGTTTGCAATTATAAGGCAGTAATGAGCTTTGAGAATCACTTGCTGCTATGAAATTCATCAATAAATCAATAGTTTTGACAGGACACAATAGATTGACTATAGCATAAAATTTGATTTAGACTGGCTGGGAATGTGTCTTACATTTAGGCAAAGTAAGTTGAAAAAGTTTATCCTTTTTTGAGTAACCTTGATAAAAAAGTTTTCACTATAGTTTGCCATCATAAATTCTCAAGAAGCCTTAAAAGGGCAAGCATATAACAGCTTTAAGAATGATATTATAGGCACAGAAAACGGTAATATGTCTAAGAATGTTGACATAGCTGTGAATATGTCGCTTGTAAGAAATAAGGTTTGTTTTCATTTAAAATTATTTTCATTCTTTAATAAGGTCTTTAAGTAGTAATTTGAAAGGTTGTTTGGTTATGAACAAAAAAAGGCTAAAACATATATTTCAGTTAGATATGCCATGGAGGTCCTGCAAGAACTTTCTCGGCTAGTTACTATGTTTAATGCCACAATGGACCTTAAAGCTGGGTGCCACAGGGGTCATTTAGGGAGGGAGGAGAGAAACCCTGAAGTTTCCACCAGCGTGGGAGGGGAGAATCTCTGGGGTTCCCCCATTTATAATAAATGAGAGAATCTTGGTGACCCTAGGCTCATATTGGGTAGGGGTTTTAGGGGGGGGGGGATCCATACAGTCCCCAAGGTTTATGTGCCGTTAGATGCACTTTTAATTCCTCAGTTGTGTCGGATATAAGGAATCAAGCCTTATATGTGACACAATTGAGGGAATGTGGTGTTCCCAGAGTCAGATCTAATGCCGGATTAATTTTCAAAGGCATTTTTCAGCCTTTATGCGTAGGTTTTAATATGCGTAAGTTTAAGTTGTAAAAACAGGCTTACACATACTATGTGATTTGCGTATAGACACGTTAAAATTGATTTTGATCCCTAAGAGGAATATTTGAAAGGGACACGTCACCGTAACTTGCTAATACTGGACATTTTTGTCTATTCAGCACTGCTTTCAGACAGTTCTGAAAAAAAGGCAAATTTTGATTTGTACATAATTAAGTTCCAGTCCACTGTAACTCTCAAAAAAAATGTTTGTGGGTCCCATGTCAGTAGAAGTATCTAAACCTTTGATCTTTCAAGCCTGTAAATGTTACAATGGCAAATCGCTATTCAATTTCTACAATTCCTCAAGCCAGCAATTGCCTTCAAACCAGTCAATGGTAAATGTAGAAGAAAATCCTTTGAGTACCAGATAGGACTCACAAGGGGGTTAAACACCTGTTTGTGGCACTGTAAAAGCAAAAAAAAAAAATCAATACTGTACTTTATAAGACAGGAAGGTGGTGAAAGACATTAGAATTAATTGCACAACAGTCTCAAGCTCGCAAATCTGCAATACAAAACTACTTATTTTACGGTTTATTTCCGTGTTATATCAATCTCAGTAATCAAGGAGTTAATAAATATCAGGCCTCCACATGGACTAGAAAAGTATCGTCATGCATTTTTATTATTTTGTACATTGCCGACTTGCGAGTCCGATTGCATATCGAATTTCTAAACGCTAATTGACTTTTGGCTGTTTCTAAATCGGTAGTTATGGCCTTGCTTAATTGATTATGGCCTGAAATGCTACTTACGGGTGCATGGTTTACGATTTAGGCTTTCAGCCATGTAGCTGCAATCTTGTTCAACTGAACAAGCAATTTTCAATGGAGGAAATGTTAATTGCAATAGTCATGCTTTTTCTAAAGTACAATTTACCTGGGAATGAGCATTTTTGCATTTAATACAAATATGTAGGAGTCTGTTCCTTATATGGGCATTCTTGAGCAAATGTTTGATAAGCTGAGTGTAGATTGACAGTAATTTCAGATTTTAAAGCTGTAAAATGCCTGTTTTAGAGATCATTGTCCAACTGGGCATAGTTTAAATTGTAATGAAACTACTCCTCAGCTTTGGCTGCTTTAGCTGAAAACAATCTATGGTAATCATAGAATGTGGACCCTCTGTAGCCTAAATCAACCACTATGCATTGATAGTGGTTGAGTTCCTTGCATTTTTCGGGGTGAGTTTATCAAATCACTTCTATGTAGAAGCCAAAAGCCAACATAAATTTAGATAAGGACAATTTGTTAGCCAATAGGAGATTAGAAGCGCCACTAGCTAAAACATCTTTTCCTTCAATATCCTTTTTCTTAAATTATTGGGTACATAATACAAAGGCATTATTGTTGAATGAGGCGGTTTGACATGGTTATCTTGATAAGATGAGATTGAAGGTGTAAGCTGTCGGGAGGGAGGGGAATTTTCTATTTTATTTAACCCTCCATCAATGTCTAACAAAAGTTTAAATATTTGATCAGTGGCTGATGGTTTGTATGTCTATTGGGATGTAGATGGAGCAATGGGAGTGTATGTAAACAATGTTATGTACATATTATGTATAGTTCGTTTTTGCATGCTGTGCCAACCAAAGGAATTCATTCTGATATTAACGTAGGAATTGTCCATGAGCGATTAGTTGGAGGACTTGTTACGTATTGACTCTTGTCATTCTGGGATATTAGAGATGGTGTACCTTCAGAGTCTGAACCTTCATGACTTGACATATGTGAAAGGATGTAATTTAAAATATTAGTTTTGTAATTTAGACCCAATGGCAAAACGGGTAAGGGATCTGATTTATAATAATCCTTTTGTGAAGGAGTCTAACATATATAAGGCACTAATATATTCCTCAATGAGGAATGCATTTGATTTGTAGAGAGATTAAGGACACCTCTGATATGCTTAGACATTTAAAAACCTCAATTTAAGGTTCGACTATGAATATATTTGCCTCCAATTTATAGTGAGACTATAATTACATCAGAAATGAGGTTAGACTATGAATACCTCCAAACTGATATAAGACTATGAATCCTGTGATTGAGGAGTAATTTATGTTGAAAACAAGGTTATAGCTATAAACAAGTAATTTTTTAGGATGCAGAGCTTAATGGAATGTTCCCTAGTGTGGCTAATCTAAAGTGCCTTTGTGGGCTTTGATGTAAAACATTTGCTGAAATAAATAGAAGCAGAAATACAATACGACAGACCATGTGCAGTTAAAATGTTGTCAATAAAATAAATAAATGTGTGCATAACAGTAAAAACTTAGTGAGAAATTATTCACTAATAAATTATTTGTTTTTTGGTATTGCACTGCTTTATGATGAAAACTGTAATTACTAAAACTGACATCTGTGGTGGTGTGAAATGCAAAATATGATAATCATAGTAATAGATGTATTGAACTGTATGTATTGTATGGTTAGAAATAGTGAGGGAAGTATATAGCAGTAGTGACGGATAGTGCAATTAGCTTTGAACATTTTAAAAATAAAGTAATACAAGCTAGGATGGCAATGGATTGTAGATAAAATACAAATGAAAACAAAACCTTTAGTTTTAATTACAATAACTAAAAAATGGTGCCTATGATAACATGAAAATTCCATAAATAAGAAATAATTAGGGAAGTATGAAGCACTAGGAATAAATAAATTAAATAACTATGTCAGCTTTAAAAATAATCTTCTACCAGTAGGAATGGCAATGGATTTAACTAAATGTACAAAAATAGCACCTGTAACAGCAGGAAATGCACAGTTAAGCTGCTACTGCGTAGAGGGTGATCTAAAGCAGAAACTGAAGTTGCTAGAATAACTACTGTAATGGTACCATGGATACTCCGCTGACAGGAAGGTTATGAACTTTAAAATGAAATGATAAAATTAATGAAAAGTTAAAAAGATTCTTTGTAAATTAAATTAAGCGAATTTCACATACACGCACAATTGCACTCATACATACATATTTACACTGTTAAATAGACGTCGTATAGTTGTATATTTTTCTCTAGAATGTGCCGGTGGGCCCAAATCTCCACCTCTCCGTCACCATACTTGATTGTTGGTATGAGGTTCTCTTTTTTTTTTGTTCCAGACATTATTCAAGAAGTCTAGTAGTTCATTTAGTCATTTTGTAAAACAATTTTGAGTGAGTTTTTTTTTTATCTTGGCTCCCCTTGTTTAATGTTTCCCATTGGTAATATTATGAACCATATCTTTTATCTTATGGACAAAGGCCTGCATATTTCTCAATATAGTTTTTTTGCAATGTATAAGGGTGTTATAATGTCTGATCTTGGTGTTCATTTTCTGGAACGCCCACTTCTGGCTAGTGGCAACTCTCTTGAACTTTGTCCATCTTGACCTAGATATTAGTTAACTAAGGTTCATTCCCAAATTAACCCATAAATAATGACACTACACAATTATTTTTTGGTAAAGAAAAAGGCCACAGCAATATTAAACAGTTTATCAATTTCCAAATTGAGTGGTACTTGCCAAAACCATGTGATGCAGAACTCAAGGGAACCCCGTGCCTCAAAAGGTCTGACCAACAACACACAATACAATTTTCTGAATACACATACATTGGGTAAGCACCCAATTTATATATATATTTGCAACCAGACACAGGGGAAGGGTAGGTGGACCGGCAACAGCTGCTGGTACCTGGGGATGCAGCACCCTTCCCTGTTGCTTGAAGAGTTCAATCGGCTCATTCCTCTTTCTGTTAGGTCTATCCCTAACTGGCCTCCTATCTTCCTCACTAACCACCCTAGGAAATTGCCATCTACTGTTACTGTCTTGAGACTGCCTAACATCCACCCTGGATCTTGACCTATATCTCTCCTTGTTATATCCCCTTCTCATTGAGGCAGAATCAAAATCTAAATTATTAGCACCCTTCCTCCTAGCTATATGCCTGTGCTAGTGTTGTTCGTGACTAGATTCACCCAACGACTATGGAGGAAATCACACACTGCAGATTTCCTCCACTACAAATTTATGTTACACTCCTATTCCTCTACCCTCAACCTTGCCAAACAGCAGTACTTTACATCAGTAATATCAACTCTGTCCTCTAACCCCAAGCATCTGTTTGCCACTTTCAATATATACCTCTGCCCACCACCTCCTCCCATCCCTTCCTCTGTCACAGCTGAAGACTACGTAAACCATTTTATTAATAAAATTCAAAACATCCGCAATTAACTCTTATCTCATAGTGACTCTCACACTCCATTCTCTAAACCAACCAACAACACCCAGTCTTCTCCCTTCTCCAATACCACAGCCACTTTGAACACTTTGATCTGGCTACAGAGGATGAAGTTTCCAAACTGCTATCATCCACTCGCCTTACTACCTGTCCTCAGGATCCTATTCCATCTCAGCTCATCTCTCCCCTCTCTTCAACACTAATCCCAGCTCTCACACATATTTTCAACCTCTATCTTACTACTGGCATGTTTCCATCTTCTCTAAAACATGCCATAGTAATACCCAGCATCAAAAAACCCTCATCTGAATCCGAGGTTGCATCTAACTACCGCCCTATCTCTCTGCTTCCCTGGGTTCCAAACTGCTGGAGAGGCTCGTCTATAACCGCCTTACCAACTTTATTTCCTCCAACTCTCTTCTTGACACCTTCCAATCCGGCTTTCCGCCCCAACACTCCACTGAGACAGCTCTCACTAAAGTCACCAATGACCTGCTTACCAAAAGGTGGCTTTTCAATTCTTCTTCTTCTAGATCTCTCTGCTGCCTTTGACACTGTCGACCATCCACTTCTACTCCATATCCTCTTCTCCCTCAGTATTCGAGACATTGCTCTCTCGTTGTTCTCATCATACCTACAAAATTGATCATTCAGTATCTCCTTTTCCGACACCTCTTCTTCTCCTCACCCCCTGTCTGTTGGCCTTCCCCAAGGATCAGTCCTAGGCCTCCTCCTCTTCTCCATCTACACGTCCTCACTTGGGTACCCTCATAAACTCTTTTGGGCTTCATTATCATCTCTATGCAGATGACACCCAAATCTACCGCTCTTCCCCAGATCTATCCCCCTCTCTTCTAACACACGTCTCCAACTGCCTCTCTAGTATATCCTCTTGGATATCCACCCACCATCTCAAACTCAACATGTCTAAAACTGAACTCCTAATCTTCGCTCCCTCTCCCACAGCGTCAATTCCTCACATCTCTCTCACTGTAAACAACGATATCATCAACCCCTCCTCCCAAGCCTGTTGTCTTGGAGTTCTACTGGACCCTGCTCTGTCTTTCATCCCTCACATAAAATCACTAACTAAATCTTGTCTTCTCCATTTAAAAAACATCTCCAGAATTAATCACTGTCTTACACAAGACACAACTAATATCCTTATACACTCTCTCATCAGCTCTCGACTAGACTACTGCAACTCGCTTCTTGTTGGCCTACCCACCACCCGACTATCTCCACTTCAATCCATTATGAATGCCTCTGCTAGACTCTTCTTCCGTACACAACGTTCAGTGTCAGCATCACCTCTCTGTCAATCACTCCACTGGCTTCCCTTAGCCTCAAGAATAAAATTTAAAGTTATGACCCTAACTTACAAAGCCCTCAACAATTAGGCTCCCCCTTACATCTCTGCTCTCATCTCCAAATACTCCCCTACCCGCCCTCTTCATTCTGCTAATGACCTTCTTCTTTCTACAACTCTTGTCACCTCCTCTCACTCCAACCTCCAGGACTTTTCTTGTGCTGCCCCTAGTCTCTGGAACTCCTTGCCTCTCTCCACCAGTTTATCCTCTTGCCTCAAAACATTTTAAATCTCACTTAAAATGCATCTCTTTAAAGAAGCATATCACCTTCCACCCTAACAAGCTTATCACCTCTCTCTCCCTCTTTTACCATTAAGTACTTTGGGATTTCACCATGGACATTGGATTCCTAGCTCAAAGACAGGGCCCTACTTACTTTGCTATATGTTAATTTGTATTTATATTTGTCTAAACTTAATTTATGTACAGTGCTATGGAATATGTTGGCGCATTATAAATGAACTATAATAATAATAATCTCTACATGTTGCAGTCTCATACTTTTTTTGCATATGCCCATGTCAGCTCCTGGAAGTTGCTTTTTCCTTTACTCTTTCTCATATCAAGCCTCATACTTTTAGCATGTCTATGACCTCCTGCATTCTTGATTAAAGGCAATTCTTGATAAACATTACTCAGATTCTCATGCATTCCCACAGTTGCCAAATTATGCTTTTTTTCACTGCTGATGAGTCAATGACAGCTGAGGGGACAAAGGACAGGCCAGGGTAACTGAAGCAGAGAGCAGAGTATCTCTCTGTCTCTCAATATCCATATGTGATAAGTTAATGTGATACCATTTCTGAGAAGCTTTCTTCTTCCGTGAAAAGACACACTGTCACTATCATTATGTCTCACACATACTGGTCGGTTTTCACTCTGCTTTGCACTTACAACATCTCCACTTGCATCAGTTATTAATCCTTTCCCACTCATATGTATCCTGTCTTGTGTCTGTACCAAAACAATCCAACCATCAACAGACTTATGCCTTCCCTTCCCACCAACTGCAGTGCCTTTATTATAGGCCATTCAAGCATTTTTACCACTCTCCATATGCAGTTGGCTGGGCTTTTCCTGCAGCTTCTCTTCTTCTTCTGCTGGGCCCAGGTGAAGGCCTTGCTTGATTCCTTTTGCTGCTGGATCTTCCCAAAAGTAAGTCTGCAGCATTACTTCTTCTGTTGGTGATTTGAACAGAAGGGCTCAGCTTATCAGGAGACCTGGATTGCCTCGCAGGCCTAGGATTTGCTAGTCCAGCCCTTACAGAGGATGGGAAGGGAGGTTCACTTGAGAGGAAAGAGATGGTCGGAGTATGGAGGCAAGCCACAGAGGGCCATGCACCATAATATCAGCTTTTAGTACATCAACTAGCATTTCTAGCATAGGGAAGGTCATGGTAACATAGTACATTATTTCCAATGTTATCAAAAGTTGTCAGACTGGAATGATAGTTGTCTCTACCAGTGGGATTTTTGATAATAAGCTTAAAATGTATTATGTAACCAACATTCTACCCATTACACCAGTCAATTTAACCAATCAAATTAAAGTATTCTGCTTCTCTACCTAGCACCTAAACCAAGTCAAACACCCACTTTCCTTAACCCTTTACAGCCCAGCTTAAGCTCAATTAATTTGGGGTTAGTATTTCTGTAGACTCTATATTGCTTGGAAATGGTTTTAAAACCCTCCCCAGACTGATGTGCAGCAATGATTCTTTCTTTGCCATCTTTTGATCTAGGAATGATGTGTTACCACTACCTTGAATATCCAAGACCAAATTTACAAGGTTTTTGATTTTACATACAGGTAGAAGCAGGTGTTGATGATAACAAAAAGGAGCAAGGAAAACTAGTGCAAAAACTACTTCCTAGTGCAGATCCATTAGCTTTATGTAAAAAAATATCATAAATAAAAATACTAAAATCGTGTAAGATTGACAATCACATGTTCCTTCCTGGTAGAAATGTTTTGGTAACACAGTGCATGTATGTATCCCACAGTCAGTATGGTACGTCTTCCCAATCAGAAGAAGTGTTCCATCTAGTCCAAAGCAAAACTAATAGTTATTGATGATCCCATGATCATGTACACCTCGTTTCCTGGAACTGAATTCAATTGACTTCTAAACTATGAATGCAGTAATGATGCACCTACATTTTTTGTTTAATATATAATGACAAAGTTTACTTTGTGTATGTTATTCGTCACAAGAACTTAAAGGCATACCCAAGATTCCTGGAATAATACATTTTTGCATTCTTTAGGCAAAAAGCCTCCTTGCTATATGCAGAATATTTCATAAAAAATGTATTTTTATTAATATCTAGAAATCCCTTTAAGGATTATGTTGACACCCCCAGGGGTGTCTACACAGGCACTCAATCCCTACCCAGTCAGCATGCAGCATTAGGGATACAATTTAACCCATTACTCACATGCTGCAATTTCCTCAGCCAACAGGAGAGCACTGATGTCAGTCCCTAGGTCACAGCTGGGATCTGACCCACCCACCTGCTTCCTGTCACTGGTGTTTGCTGGCGCTGCCCCCCACCATAGATCAGCATAGACAGAGCTGCTGCTGTGTATGTGAGACCTACAACTGTTACCAGAACTAGTGAGACAAAAAATACTGAGCAGTAGTGGATGCAGGGAATAGACAATAAGCAGGGGTGATAATGACAAACGTAGGTGCAGTTGCTGCTTCACTTTGCCAAACAGAGAGAGAAAGAGAAAAACCCCAGCAGCAGTTGATGCAGGGAATAGACATTCAGCAGGGTGGTAATCAAGAGTGAATGTACTGCACAGAGAGACTCTTATATGAAAAGGCATAGTACCTTCTAACATGGATATGACCACATATCCCAGACTGCTTTGCAGCACAAACAGGAAACCTTAAAAATTGATACAAATGTTTCAGCATAACCTTTGGAGGGGTGTTTACCCTAATTTTCAACTGAAGACATTTTGCTAACTTCAAGGTAAGTGTTTAACTGTTTATTTTTGGATTTTTTCATGCAATAAAATGTTTTCATACACTATTAATTCTCATCCAGGAAACTTAGATATGCCTTTAAGTTTATCTGATGTGCTGGTAAAACTTAGTGGGGACTATTTAATTAAACATTAGAACACTATGAAAAATTCATACAATTATAATGGGAAAGTCTTAGGCTGATATAATTATTGTTACTTATTGTTACCCATTATCTAAAATTCATTTCAAATTTAAGTCAGGGCACCCTTTGCTCTGCTTACCTAGGGCACCTGCTGTGCTTTCCACATTGTAAATTGCGCTCAATCCTTGAAAGCATCTCTTTTGCTCCAAATATATGTGTATTTTGATAATATGTGTTATGCCAGAATCATTGTCATTATTGCCACTCACTTTTGCTTGCATGGGCACCAATTGTGGCACCTATTTAGTCCCTCTTCTTCTTTAGGATGGTTGTTTTGGCTTGCTCTACTTGTAAGCATCATCTTGTTGATGACATCTGACTTGATTTCCCACCTCGTTCCTGTCTTTTTTGACCTTCTGTCTTTGTATTTAACTGCTATCTCTACTCTGTTTCTGTTTCTGCGATTGGCTCTGGCCCATTTTTGCTTTTCATATTGTTGGCTATGCTTTCTACTACTGGTTTTCAACCTAGACTTCATAGTGTTGTGGTTACATAAATAAATCATGTTACTGTAAATTATCCTGGCCTAGTTACCTGTCAGCCAAACATTGGCAAAACTATATGAGTTGTGAGTTTTAGCCAAAAACAAGGATTTCCTTGTATGTTTGCAAGCAAGTTTAGACATGTTTATATTAACATTTTTTTTTGTAATCTTGAAAATATGCTCTTTAAAATGCATGATTGAAAATGTTTGAGTTTCATGTTCCTGAATGTTCTTCCTGTTTGATCTGCCCTAGTGCATTGTGTTCTACTCTTCTAAAAATATTTTCCTCAGGGTTTAATCTTCATTTAGAATCCATTCTTCTTTGTGCTTCTTCTTTTGTATGTTGCTTTCATCAACTGTTTTTTTTTGTTTCCTCTAGTAATTCTGATTTACTTTCACCATTCATGTATTTATTCATTTTCTGGCCAAACTGATAACCTTTTCTATTTCCTTATACTCTGTATCAGTCTCCCTTTGGGGTATATATTTAAAACACAAAAACTCTCAATTTCACATTTTTTTTTCTATGGGAGCAGTTTGTTAAGTGATATCATATAGAAACATAGGAAATGGGAATATTTCACTCAAAATTTTAATCCCTACTTTTATCTGAGAATATTGTCCTGTTATTGGGTTTTATAGCTTTATTCTCTCAACTTCAGTTCTTCATTATGCATCACTTATGCCTCTATAATCTGTCTTCTTCATTATGCATCACCCATGCCTCTATAATCTGACCCCCAGATATTTCTCTCTCCTTTATTGTACAGAAGGTAGGAAGCAACATCCACTACAGTTATTTACTTAGAATGTTTGCTATTGATATGTGTATTTTTTATGTTTATGCCCATTCATCATTCCCACTTCCCCTCCCAACTCCAACAAAAAGAGATCAATGAATCTATTTAATGGTCTGGACACAGGCCGATTATTGCATTATTGAAGTAGGTGTTTTACTCTGCTTTTTTAATCTTTTCAATAAAAGGTCTGCCTACTTAAGTTTGAGCCAGTGCTGAAACTGCACAATCCACAAGACAGTCCTGGCACTGTAAATACAATTTATAGATAGGTCTGGAGCAAGCACAGTCTGATCAAAGGGAACACTAAACTTTGTGCAGTTTAAACTCTAACCTACGATTTATACCTGCTATATTATTCAAAGCTGTTGGAGTTCAGAATTATAAACTTTGTCAAACAGATGGAAATGGTGAGCTAGATTCTGTTCAGTGAATACAACTATCCCAATAATGAGACATAATAAAGACACTTTACCACTTCTCTCAAGACTTGTGATTGCAAATTTTCTTCATATGTGCTAGGGCAAACAATGCATCATGTATGAATAAACAAGCTTACTGAGCAGCATAATATAACTTAACATTCTCAATTTTGTATAGTTTACCCTTTTAAGATGCAGTTTATAATTTTTGGGGGGTTTAAAACACTATATAAATGCATACTCACTATAATTTGATTATCTAAAGAGCCAAATCATTTTAGTGTTCTATATCTTAATCTGAATCTTTGCTTTTTCCGTAAAAGTACATGTTAACTGCTATCTTTGATTGACTATACTGTAAATACACCAATAGTTTGTAAAGTAGTGGACTAGATTCCCTAAGCTTTACCAATGATGCAAATTGGCTGTTTTCACAGTAGCTACACGATTTGTTGCAAAAGAAAACAGCAATTTAACTAACTGATGTACAGCCTCATTCAATTGCTCCATTTTTGAGATCCGAGGTCGCAAGTGGAAATCGCTGACAATGTTGCTATTCAATAGCCTCCATTTTGCAACCTCGGAAAGGGTTCCGATTGACGGTCCTGCAAAATTGGTTGACCTGCAATTCGGAGCTTACACCACTCTGAAGCCTCTGATCTATCACTTTTGCAGCCCAGAAAATGCACATCCCTATTCAATTGCCCAATCCCTCCCACTCTGAAAAAATATCCCAGCTCGCAAAGCGCAAATACAGGACAAAGTCCTGCTTGTGCTCAGGAGTAGAGATGTCGCGAATAGTTCGCCGGCGGACTTTTTTCGGCGAACATAGCATGTTCGCGTTCGTGGTGAACTGCGAACATATGCGAGATTCGACCCGCCCCCAATACTTTATCATTGAGCAAACTTTGACCCTGCATGTCACAGTCAGCAGACACATTCCAGCCAATCAGCAGCATACACTCCCTTCCACACCCTTCTACCTCATGGACAGCAGCCATTTTGGAATCATAAGTAACTTGCAGTCTTACTGAGAGGAGGGACAGTTTGGATGATACTGCATCAATAGGGAAAACCATAGCTAGGCAAGTTTATTCAGTGTCCAGTCCAGTGCTGAAGGACTCTTGTGCATTATTATTATTATTACTACTACTACTATTTAATGTGTAGATGTACCAGCTGGGCATGCATTATTATTATTATAATAATAATTATTATTATTATATAATGTGTAGATGTACCAGCTGGGCATGCTCTTGTGCATTATTATTATTATTATTAGTAAAATACTACTACTAATAATAATAATAATGCACAAGAGCATGCCCAGCCAGTACATCTACACATTATATAGTAATAATAATAATAATAATAATAATAATAATAATACACAAGAGAAAGCCCAGCCGGTACATCTACACATTATATAGTAATAATAATAATAATGTAGAAGAGCATGACCAGCCGGTACATCTACACATTATATACTAATAATAATAATAATAATAATAACAATAATAATAATAATGCTCAAGAGCATGCCCAGCCGGTACATCTACACATTATATAGTAGTAATAATAATAATAATAATAATAATAATAATAATATAGAAGAGTATGCCCAGCCGGTACATCTACACATTATATAGTAATAATAATAATAATAATAATAATAATAATAATGCACAAGAGCATGCCCAGCCGGTACATCTACACATTATATAGTAATAATAATAAGAATAATAATAAAGCAGAAGACCTCCCCTGTGTCTCCCCCCCACTCCCTCCCATGTGTCTATCTCCCCCCCTCTCCCCTGTGTCTCCCCCCACTCCCTCCCATGTGTCTCTCCCCCCCCTCTCCCCTGTGTCTCTCCCACCCTTGCCTGTGTCTCAACCCCCTCTCCCTTCCCCAGTGTTTCTTTCCCCCCTCTCCTGTGTCTTTCCCCCCTTCCCTCTCCCCTGTGTCTCTCCCCCCTCATCTGTGTCTCTCCCCCCTTCTCCCCTGTGTCTCTACACCCTCTCCCCTGTGTCTCTACCCCCTCTCCCTTCCCCTGTGTTTCTTCCCCCCTCCTCTGTGTCTTTACCCCCTTTTCTCTCCCCGGTGTCTCCTCACCACTCCCTCCCATTAGTCTCTCCCCCCCTCTCCCCTGTGTCTCTACCCCCCACTCTCTCCTGTGTCTCTTCCCCTCCCATGTGTCTCTTCCCCTCACCTCTCCCTTACCCTGTTTCTCTTCCCCCCTCTGCCCTGTGTCTTCCTCCCCCTCTCCACCGTGTCTTCCTCCCACTCTCCACTGTGTCTTCCTCCCCCTCTCCCCTCTCCTGTGTCTTCCTCTCCCTCTCCCCTGTGTTTCCTCCCCCTCTCTCCTCCCCTGTTAGCTTCTATAAGCATACATACATACGATAAGAAATCTGGGGGGGGGGGGGGGGGGGTTACCCCTTACCCCCCCCCCCTCCCCAGTTCCAACACCCATGTGTACTGTATAATATTGTATTGCATTATGTTATATTATATCACTAGCGACTTGCCTGGCACAAATGATGGGGCAATAGTTTGAAGCCATGGCAATGTTGTTTGCCACACAATGTGATGCTTTTTGTACTCTGAGGACCTTCGGCGCTCATTGTGAGTCTCTTCCCTCGTGTCCTTCATGTTTCGTGCTTTGCAACGATCAATCTTCGGCACTCATCGCAAAGACAGATATATAAGTACAGTGTTAAATATATAATTTTTTTTGTGCAGTGTAAATTAAAAAATGTATTCAGGTCTCAGAGCATAATAAAGTGATTTAGATTTGTAACTGCTTTGAGAGTGCTATCGCTGGCAGCCAATGAGCAGTAATCCAGATATATAACTGCAGAGTAAAAAGTAAAACATTTTAGTGTAGTGTAAAGTCTACATTTTTATTTTCCATTACTAATTAATACTTATTAAATGAATGCACGATAATAACTATTGTGAATGAACAAATGTATTAGGAAGTGCGAAGCGTTAATGTATGTAAAGTATGTAATTACTAAAATACTTTACCTATTTGTAATTAATATATCCAGTGATCAATAACCTGAAGAGCTAACAATCAGTTTTGATTTTCCTGCAGCTTACAGTGTACATTTGGACTGTTGGTGACCCGAGGTGTAAGTGTCAGCAATGTGCGCAGTGCCATTTTAGATTTGTAATGTTATTAGTTGCAAGTTAGTGTTGTAAAATGGCGGCGATTGTGTATGTGTTACGCGGCTCGCCAGCAGTTTCCATTATTTATAATAGTGTATTTTGTACCTCGTCCGTTCCTAGGTAAAAGTCGTACATAGCTGGCGATGTTTTGCGCGGTTTGGTGTCGTGTAGCCTCGTTTTCATTTTTTCCGGACGCCATTTTTTTTGTCGCTTAGCCGATTTACAAGTGCCAACTGGGGAAGACGTTACAGATATCACATATATAGTTGTGAGCAGGCAGGTTGTTGCTAACGCTGCGGGCTTGCGAAGCGAGGGCCAGAGTTGCTGGCAAGGAGCGCCGAAGGCTCCCACGTCGGCTGCAATGAGCCGCAGGCGGGACTTACACCACCAAATTTACGGACTTACCATCCAAAAATACGGGACATAGAAAAAAAAACATTACGAGCTCAAAAAAATACGACCTTAACGCCCGAACCGCACGCACTTAAAAACATTAAAAACACAATAAATACACACAACAAACACATAAAAAGCTTACCCACAGCAAGGCGGGCACCAAGGACCTCTGCAAGTGAAGTTATACCTCCATTTAAGTCCAAATTCATGAGTTTTTAGACACCCGAAAATCACCTAAGTGAGAGAAAAAATGGCCCTTGGAAAAAAGAAAACGAGGCTACAGGACCCTAAACACGCAAAACACATACGGATTTTCCTAAAAAGCCGTACGAGGTAAAGATACACTATTAACAAGGACGCTAAATCATCCACACCCGCGTACCACATACACATTCCCGCCATTTTACAACACTAACTTACACAATGCGGAAGTACCCAGCTACCCTAACGGCTTCCCCTCGCGCACGCAGCCTATTTACACTACACACTGCACACATTGCTGACACTTACACAGCAGCTCCACAGCAATGAAAACCTACATTGTATGCTGCAGGAACATGAAAACAGATTGTCAGCTCTTCAGCACAATGCTTCCTGCATATATTACTTACAAATAGGTAAAGTATATTCATTTAGTAATTATTTAATTAGCATACAAAAATACATATACACAAAAAAAACATTATCACATTAAACATAAAAGCCATTCACTGCGCGCCTCACAACGAGCGCCAACGCTGCTCATAGCATACAAAGCCTTGCAATAAGCGCAAAAAACACATCACCGCCGACCAAAGAATACCAGCAAAAGCGCCTATCAGAAAAAAAATACAACCAACAGCCTCGCAATGAGTGCCGAAGGATCTCCGACCGCCAACAAAATGAATATCTCGTCCAAACCATTACCTGCCTTACAATCTTATTGCCGCCATTTTTTGATGGGCAAGTCGCTAGTACATATATAAAGATCAAGATAATAAAAGTATCAGGAAATGTAACACAAAGATGCACGCGCGTCTGAATAATACGACAAATACGGATTTTTGTCATAAGTGATATGATCGCAGTATTGGGTGATAAACCTTAAACACTGGAATATGTTACATACAATTTACTGATGATGTCATTAATGGGCTTCAAGGGGGGGGATCTCTTTTCATACTTTTTGAGCGGTGCAAATCCAACATACGCAGAGCGGAAACGCCACATCTGTGGGACACACACAAAGGGGTTCACTTTGGGAGAAAAAAACAAACAAATATGAAATATTTAATAATCATATTTTGATGTTACCAACAGATAAGGAAACGAAACTGAGGTTATTATATCTAATAGTAGCAAGCCTGGGAGTACTGGGAGTAATAATACTGCAGCAGGAGGTCAGGACTAATGTCACTCAATAGACACCCAGTCAGATAAAGGTCAGTACTAATGTCTCTCTATAGACCCCCAGTCATATAAAGGTCATTACTAATGTCCCTCTATAGACACCCAGTCAGATAAAGGTCAGTACTAATGTCACCTATAGACCCCCAGTCATATAAAGGTCAGTACTAATGTCACTCTATAGACACCCAGTCAGATAAAGGTCAGTACTAATGTCCCTCTATAGACACCCAGTCAGCTAAAGGTCAGTACTAATGTCCCTCTATAGACACCCAGTCATATAAAGGTCATTACTAATGTCCCTCTATAGACACCCAGTCAGATAAAGGTCAGTACTAATGTCACCTATAGACCCCCAGTCATATAAAGGTAATTACTAATGTCCCTCTATAGACACCCAGTCAGATAAAGGTCAGTACTAATGTCACCTATAGAACCCCCAGTCATATAAAGGTCAGTACTAATGTCACTCTATAGACACCCAGTCAGATAAAGGTCAGTACTAATGTCCCTCTATAGACACCCAGTCAGCTAAAGGTCAGTACTAATGTCCCTCTATAGACACCCAGTCAGATAAAGGTCATTACTAATGTCCCTCTATAGACCCCCAGTCATATAAAGGTCATTACTAATGTCCCTCTATAGACACCCAGTCAGATAAAGGTCAGTACTAATGTCACCTATAGACCCCCAGTCATATAAAGGTCATTACTAATGTCCCTCTATAGACACCCAGTCAGATAAAGGTCAGTACTAATGTCACCTATAGACCCCCAGTCATATAAAGGTCAGTACTAATGTCACTCTATAGACACCCAGTCAGATAAAGGTCAGTACTAATGTCCCTCTATAGACACCCAGTCAGCTAAAGGTCAGTACTAATGTCCCTCTATAGACACCCAGTCAGATAAAGGTCATTACTAATGTCACTCTATAGACACCCAGTCAGATAAAGGTCAGTACTAATGTCACCTATAGACCCCCAGTCATGTAAGGTGTAACCCTTACACTACCTGATCGATACAACATCATACCTGATGTTTTAAAGCACGTTATTCCAAACAATTTAGGAATGTTAGGTAATTTATGCCCTTTATGGCTTAAAACCAGACTCTGTATCAACTATGTAATTTTCCGTGGGAGTTTTGCCATGGATCCCCCTCCGGCATGCCACAGTCCAGTTGTTAGACCCCTTGAAACAACTTTCCCATCACTATTGTGGCCAGAAAGAGTCCCTGTGGGTTTTAAAATTCGCCTGCCCATTGAAGTCTATGGCGGTTCGCCAATGTTCGCCGGTTCGCGAACATTTGTGGAGGTTCGCGTTCGCGGTTCGCGAACCGAAAATTTTAGGTTTGCGACATCACTACTCAGGAGGACTCGCAAGGGCTTTAGTGGTAGTCCGATTGGGACACCTGCAGCAGGGTTAACATTTTGGGAGGCTGCGAGGGCTCTCGCAGCTTTGAGTACCGTGAAATCATGACGGTCTCAACTCCCATTGGCTATTGGTAAGCAGAAGCTCCGAGCTTGCATTTGCAAGCCCAGCTCTGCTTACGTCGGAAACATTGGTTTCTGATTTCCGATGTCGGCTGCAGTGTCAGGGCCGTGGCTTATTGAATAGCCTCGGAAACGGAGGGGAAATGCAGCTCGCAGCTCACTCGGAGACATGCGACCCTTTGCGAGTGAGGCTAATAATACTGAGAAATATTAAAACGGCCCTGGTATACATTACAAGGTAAGACTGAATTTAAAATAAACATTAGGTAATGCTGCATTTCAATGCAGTTAAATTGAAATAAATTGACCATTATTTGTTTTCAGAAGAGACCTCCAATGTATTCAATGTCACACATCCAATGTGCTTCATCATGAACATTACTGCTTAAATTTAACTGATGAGTGACTTACATTTTTGGAAAATTGTGTTCAATGTAACATTTAAATAGATCCAGCAAACCAGTGGTTAATATTTTCTGAAACTTTCCAAAAAACTTTTGGTAGAGGAAGATATTTCAAAGGAACAATTTAGTAGAAATTTGATTCAGATCTTAGAAGAATAGTTTCTAGGCTTTTGATTACCTTTATTTTAAAGTAGGCTTTTCTTTTTACGATCAAGTCATTTTAGAGAAATTATTTCCCCCCCCCTTTAAAATGTAAGGTACAGAGCAGCAATCACTTTTTCAGAACTGATATATCTCTGTCCACAAAGATCAGGATTCATCATTTGGCTTCTGCAACATTTGAACTATTTCTGGGATTCAAAGATGGCAAAGTGTTATACGCATTTGGAGAGGCTGATTAACAAAGAAATTGTATTTCTAAAGCAGTAATTTATATCATTCTGAAACCGTATGTCTAAAGATCTTGACAAATAACACTGGAAACTACTATAACTACTTTTTACATAGTAAAGTCAATTTTCTACTGACATTTGGAATTGCACAGATTATTTTGAGTGTAAGGGAGTACAATAGTTGAAATAGAAATTTAATAAAAATGTGATCATACTTATTTAATAGTATTGTTACCTAATATTGTGATAACTTACATTTTGAATTCATAAAATGTACACTAGTTTTATGATTTGAATAAATGTTTAACACTTTTTGCATTTACTGGCCATCAAAACTTAAATGTTATTTACATATCATATTTAGAAATCCCCAGAGCTAACCTGGATTTTAGTAATTAGTCTAAAAATATTTGTAAAGTCTGAACCTGTAACATTCATGGTTTCTAGCAGATCTGACACATACTGTTATTAAACATGCTTTTTTCAACCCCATGTAATATTATTTTGTGAAATATAATCATAAAAACAGCATATTAAATTAATTATTAACAAAAGACAATTATCTAAAAATAGATGCAGTGACTGAAGTTAGCAATGTTTTTCCTACCATGTTGATCCTTTTTCACAGAATTTAGGTCACCAGAATTAATTTGACAGTATTAATTTACTCCATTCTGTAACCTGGCTTCACTAAGTATTCCAAGAGGGAAATTAATGATTAAATTAAGTTTTCAGACTCTACAGGTTATTAGATATAACTCCCTTCTCATCATGGAATTGATCACATACAGATAGGATAAGCACTATCCTTGGTTAAGTTACAATATTATAATCAGTTAATTAAACAACTTCTTATCTCTTATCTGTTTAAGTCAATAAATACATTTTTGTATTTAAGTTATTATAGATGAGCCAAATATGACGAATGATGAAGTATAATACTTAACCCATCTTAAGACTCATACCCATTACATACATTTCACTACCAAATAATTTAACTGGTCTATTTACTTCAGCTTCAAATTAATTAGTCAATTCTTTTAATTCCAAGTGCTTGACACCACTTTCTTAATATAAACTTGTAAATCTATATTTAACTTTTATTTGTCCTGTCCTTAAAATTCATAAATTAGCAATAATCATATAATTGTAATACAATATATATATATATATATATATATATATATATATATATATATATATATATATATATATATATTGTAACGGATCTACTGGCACCCCGACCGGGTACCTCCGTTGATGGATGCGTCCTAGCTTGCGTCGAGGCCTACAAGCACCGCACCGGACACCAAAACCACCACAGACTCCAAGGATAGTACATCAGGAACAAGCGTTCAGTAGTTACAGCTCAAGGGAGTATGCAGAAGCATAGCAATCCCCAGTATGATTGCGATCCCCTCAAATAACGAGACGAGGCTACGTTTTGAAGGGTCAAGAGGAACTAGAACTTTAATGACAGGGGATCTCCTTTTATGCAATGGTGCCCTCTGAAGGGCTACCCCCACATAATTATCACAGCCAATTAGATACATGGTTCAACCCCCACCTCTCCTCCCCTCAGATAACAGGTAACACAATTCAAACAGACACAATTTTAACCACATTTTGGATGTACCCCAAATACAGGGGGTACACCTTTAAGTCCCACACCATTCAATAGCTCTCACCCAGGGGAACAACATATAAAAAAATGGCATGAATCAGACCAGGGGTTCAAAAGTTAGTAAAAGTATGTTTTTAACATAACACACAGACATTGCACATATCCCCCACACAATACACATATAGGGACAATAGGTGAGTCACACCTCCCTGGCAACTTGGATACAATCAGACATTGATTCAATTACACTTCTTTGTTCTTATCAGAGAATGAAAACACTTTGGAAAATGCAAGGATCCTTTACAACTTTCTTATCTCTTGAATCTCTGTAACAGGATTATCTCCCATGCCTAGGTCTGCAAAAGTCTGGCTAATATTCTGCAGAGCATAAACCAGCATACATATAGTAGGATCATATTTTAACCATAATAATCATAAAACAGGGTAAAACAGTGATGGGTTCCGTTACACACCTCCCCCGTGACCATAAGCCGGCATACACGGTCTGATACCAACGGATCAGCTTGGGGATGTCCGGACAAAAGTATTTGTTGGTCAATTCTCTAGTTTGACAACCCATCAGCATTACTGCAATTCACATTGACTCACATTTCACATATCCCCAGATAGCTGGGATTTGAGCGCAGAAAACGACCGAATAGCGCTCAGATCCTCTTCACACAGTTCAATTGCCATGTAGCTAAAGTCTTTCCCATAGTCTTTCATCATATGAATGGGCTCCATGGCATAGTTATCTGGGGGTATCACCGCTCACACAGGGCAAGTACCGAATGACCCCCCTGTATGTAAAGGGCCAGAATGAGTGACATACACTCTGGTATGGCCGAATACTGTGTTTAAAGGGCAAGATGTCCCAGGGCCATAGTCGCAGGGCAGGAGGCTGGCAAACAGTCCTCTCCAAGACAAAGTGGCGAAGGGCACTTCGTCACACATCTCCCCTTTCGGGGGAAGTCTAACCAGGCACCTGACCTTCTGCCGGTCCGTGCCTCCGTTAGACGATCCACCAACCCACAATAAGCCAGTGCTAGAGCAGCCCCCCCACAACAACAAAGTGCAAGAGCAGCCCACCCACAACAAACCGTTACTGCAACTGGATATTTCGCTGTGGCGATGGGGCAACATGCTGAGGGGACTTGAGGGGCAGAGGCCAGCGGCACTCTGCCCTGATGCCAGCTCTTCTGCTGGGGTACTTGGGACATATTCCAGCTCAGTAGCCAGGGAAAGGTGGGGGTCAGTGGGGGTTAACATTTCCTCTGTTAACCCTGGGGCCACATTAGAAGTTAGCTGGGGAAGGGAATTTGTACTTACCCCCTCCTCCCGTTGTCCCAGTGAGGGTAGTTGGGGATCTGGATAGGCTGGGGGCGCAGAGACCACGGTCCCATCTGCGCCGTCTGGGAGATTGGTGTCTCCCCTGGTTAGGGTAAACTGTCGCTGGGGAGGAAGGACGACACCTTCTGCCCCCTGGGGTTCACACTGCCGCTGGGGGGGAAGGACGACACCTTCTGCCCCCTGGGGTTCACACTGCCGCTGGGGGGGAAGGACGACACCTTCTGCCCCCTGGGGTTCACACTGCCGCTGGGGGGGAAGGACGACACCTTCTGCCCTCTGGCGTTCACACTGCCGCTGGGGGGGAAGGACGACACCTTCTGCCCCCTGGGGTTCACACTGCCGCTGGGGGGGAAGGACGACACCTTCTGCTCCCTGGGGTTCACACTGCCGCTGGGGGGAAAGGACGACACCTTCTGCCCCCTGGGGTTCACACTGCCGCTGGGGGGGAAGGACGACACCTTCTGCCCCCTGGGGTTCACACTGCCGCTGGGGGGGAAGGACGACACCTCCTGCCCCCTGGGGTTCACACTGCCGCTGGGGGGGAAGGACGACACCTTCTGCCCCCTGGGGTTCACACTGCCGCTGGGGGGGAAGGATGACACCTTCTGCCCCCTGGGGTTCACACTGCCGCTGGGAGGGAAGGACGACACCTTCTGCCCCCTGGGGTTAACACTGCTGCTGGGGGGGAAGGACGACACCTTCTGCCCCCTGGGGTTCACACTGCTGCTGGGGGGGAAGGACGACACCTTCTGCCCCCTGGGGTTCACACTGCCGCTGGAGGGGAAGGATGACACCTTCTGCCCTCTGTAGGGCCGGTAGAGAGACCTCAGTCCCATCTCTACCTGCCATCTGGAGGTCATCCCAGGACCAGTCAATGAAGTCTGGTTCTGCTTGTCGAGTAGGTTGGGGCTGCACAAGGCTGAGCAGGTGTTGGTAGTCCTGCTCCAGCTCCCACTCTCTCGTTACCAGGTGGGTCATGTCTTTGCTCACCTCGCCTTCGTCATCCCAGACATACATGCCCATCAGGTAGTCGTAGATGTCCCAAAACCTAGACCCCTCCGTGCTGCCAAGATCAATATCGTCCTCCAAGGCATCCCATAATAAACCCGGGCCATCATAATCATCCCCCTCCGGTAAGTCGTGGTCAGACGTCCAGGGGGTAAGTCGAACGGTATGCCACCAGAGGGCCTGGTATGCGTTGTCTAGCCAGAGCTCTCGCCATACCAGGGTTTCTAGTCTTGTCACCCACTCATCCAGGGGCTGCTCTCCCAATAGATACATCCGCATCGCCCCACGCTTCTCTAGCCGCTGCTCATCACTGGGGAGACTCTCACCTCGCCGCCATTGGGCATCTTCCAGGGCATCATACCAGAGTTCCTTTCTGTCTGCATCCCTGTAGTCCGCGGCCGCCTCCTCCTCCTCATCATGAAACGCTGTCTGAAAACTAGCTGGTTCCATCCTGCTGTAGCCAGGGGCGCTGTACGGATACTAGCGTTGCCCTCAATTTGTAACTCCAAACGTTACCGGTGTCTCCGTGCTGCTTTTCCTCTTACTAGGACGCCATCCCACCACTGCCAGCCAATGTAACGGATCTACTGGCACCCCGACCGGGTACCTTCGTTGATGGATGCGTCCTAGCTTGCGTCGAGGCCTACAAGCACCGCACCGGACACCAAAACCACCACAGACTCCAAGGATAGTACATCAGGAACAAGCGTTCAGTAGTTACAGCTCAAGGGAGTATGCAGAAGCATAGCAATCCCCAGTATGATTGCGATCCCCTCAAAAAACGTAGCCTCGTCTCGTTATTTGAGGGGATCGCTATCATACTGGGGATTGCTATGCTTCTGCATACTCCCTTGAGCTGTAACTACTGAACGCTTGTTCCTGATGTACTATCCTTGGAGTCTGTGGTGGTTTTGGTGTCCGGTGCGGTGCTTGTAGGCCTCGACGCAAGCTAGGACGCATCCATCAACGGAGGTACCCGGTCGGGGTGCCAGTAGATCCGTTACATATATATACTGCTGAATTATGTCTGCAAATGAATGTAGTTGATGGGTTGCCTATATTAAAGGGAGGTCAGTTTCTGCTATCCACAAAATGTGGGGAAAAGTAAGGGTAAGCTGCCATTTATACTATAAGCAAGTAGACCCCATAATCCTGAAAATCGTGATAGACCAGTAGAACTTACCCCAATCAGCTGTGATGATGTACAGTAAGTAAGCAGTTCCACGCTTATATTTATCTAATTTACTTAGCAGGTAACTGATGTTTCTGAGTTTGATCATAGATAAGACATTAATGGGCTAGGTGTAATCTGAGTTTGGAAAAAAATAAATTGTCTACAAGAAACAGTCACACCTATTTAAAATGTATTAGATCCACTGTAACATTGATAAGCATTACATACAATAATTTTTTGGTAGTATAGAAGGACGTTAATGCAAATACAGTCTTGAGAGACAATATAATGCAATGTTTCACCCCTTCCTCTCCCCCCTTGCCTTCTTTTTTTTCTCTCTTTTCTTTTCTATTCTTTTTTTTTCTTTTTTTTTTCACTCATTGGTTTAATCAAAACTGGCATAATATAACATTGTCATAGTATATAAAATAAGTATACTTATTCTGCAGAAAAACTAAAAATATTGGGAAAAAATACAAACAAGTTTATTTTTTCTTTATTGAGTTGTCATTTGTATATAATGCATGTTAGACTTGTATTGTTTTGTTAATCTAATAATTTTATGCCTCTCATTCCCTTTAACAAAAACAATAAAAAAAAAATGACTTCTCTGATTGGATTGCACCTTAATGAAGAGGGTCTTGTGTACTTGGAGACGTAAAGTCTGAGGGCTTTTTTATACTATTAGATGGGAGAATATACTAGATAGAAGTAAAGGGATGAATTACATGGTCAAAGGGGTGGAGAAGGGGAAGGGTTAGTATAGTCAATACTGAGATCATGGTAAGTAACTCAAATATATTAGCAAGTACTTCAAACCTACAGGTATAGCATAAAAGTTACTGATGCACATAATTCATTATATATAAAATGATTTTAGAGGAAAAAATCCTTCTATCAATTTAAATAGTTATCTGAATATTTGTACTGAAGATATGCGATTTTTAACAATGTGTACATACAAAAAAGAAAAATAACTTTTACAAGAATCACAGTTTATTTTACGCTTTTATCTTTAACTTAAATGTAACTTTTATTGGTATAACTAAATTCTTTTATAGCACGTAAGACGACTCACATGGAAGTAAATATTAAAAATATACTTTAGGTTAAGTAACCAGGGAACTGGAAAACCCTTTAAAGTGATTACTACCACCCCTCCTTAGTACCTCATGTGTTAAAAAATATATTGTACACATTCCATTCAAAGTTTCTTGATTTGGATAACTTTCCCTAGCTTTTTTGCTTTGAGATATTTGCTCTATTGTATTGAGTTATTTAGAGTAACATAAGATAACTATTCATATAGTGAACTGGATATTAACATTAAATTATAGTATTGAGTATTTTTTTTCTCCCAAAATTATATTATTATAGTTAGAGTAGTATCTTCTTGTCCCAGAATATAGCAACTAATAAAAGTATTTGGAAGAGTGCTCCTATATACTCTGTGTTTTTCTTATATCTTTGGGATTCACTAAGGTCTGTTCTGGGTATAAATCTCAACTATGGGAGCTAGAGCAAACTAATCCCTACATGGTGGACTCCCTATTACTCAACGCGTTTTGAATACATTGTTTTCAATAGGGAGTTGCCCTCCCATTGTTTGAGCATTTTATAGTTTGATTATCCAATCAAAAGCTAAGCGCAAGGTAGTTTGAGATGAGCTGAATAACATCATGTGATTAAATAGGTGTTGTCTTTCATCTTTATACTTTATTATTTCTGTTTTTTATGTACATTTGTACATATTTTATGTAAACAGCATCATAGTTCTTTCTTGCCATTACATTGTTCTTGAAACATATATTTCCTTTCATACACTGTTTTAACATGTACAATTTATGCCATGATGCATTAAATGGTCACAACAGAATACAAAATAATTCTTCTAATTTTGTAAATAATTGGGCATATGTAGACTACATGGCTTAACCTTTCTAGGTAATTGGACACTGTGGATTTTTGCTTTTATCCTTTGTGAGAACAAAAAACTTAACAACACTCTTTGAAGCATATTCTGCACAGCCCAATTACTTAATTGATGATAATTACTTCACGGTACACAGCATTAGTACTTCCATTTTCTCATTGACCTATTTACTGATTTGTTAAGTGACCTGTTTTAGTACAAAAAATGTTTTTTTAGCAAGGAAAAAGATTTCTTGTAGATCTGCTCCATATATCGTTTATAGCAGGCATGTCAAACTCAAGGGCTGCATTTCAAATGTTATTCATAAAGTGGGCTGCAATTATTGATGAATACATTTAATATCACTCTTCAAATAATAAAAATACATAAAAAAAAAACGAATAATTTCAACCTGGTATATAAAAGATTATTTTCCCATGTGAGAGATTTTTAGATTTTTTATAATTAGCCTTAATCTGTAAATCTTCTGTTGCATAAAAGAGCACAAAAATAGTTGAAATAGTGAATTACTAAAATATGAGAAATCTCCTGACAAGCTTCATCAGCTGTAATGTAAATTAAAACTCCCAACAACTGCCACTAGGTTTGGGCTTTTGTAATTCTTTTGAAATAAAATAAAGAAAATGTTAACAAATTTCTTACATTTAATGATTGTTTGTAAACATTGTTTGTACATGCACCGAGTGATTCAATAAACTGAGAATTGAAATGCTGGACTGTATTTTTAGCCACCATCCACCTGAATACAGTGGTCCACTGTGAATACAGTGGTCCCTTGGTACTTAGCATTAATCCATTCCAGAAGGCAGGACAAGTACCAAAAACAATGAGTACCACACAACTTTTCCCATTCGGATAAATATAAATTGAAATAACCTGCTCAAAAACCACAGAAGTTTCACGTTTTATTTTGAACTGATGGTCTTTTTTATACAAAACCTTAAAACTAAACAGACATAAAAAAAGACAATAATTAGATCAAATAAAATAGAATTTAACTTCACTTTAACTGTACTGAGAGGACTTGAGGGCCCAATGGGATGGTGGTGATGTAGAGGAGGAGAAATGTTCTTGTTTGGAAGATGAGTCCTCTTCTACTAAAACATCAGACACTTACACTGGGGATGTCTGTCTGTGTTTCTGGTTGGGCTTTTCCATATGGTTTTCTTGGCAAAGATATTGCAGTGGGTTGTGTAACAGAGCAAGGTAGATAATTCCGAAGGCTGATCTTGAGAAGTCCTGCAAGTAAACATGTGAGGAGGTAATGGTAGAAGATAAGTGGCACATATCTTGGGTAGAGTGAAGAAGTCGATTTGGGGTGTATCTGGAGACAATAGTTGAGATGTAGAAACGTGTGGTGTTGAGGGCTTTATAAGTGAAGCTAAGGGTTTTCTAGATCCCACATTGAGCTAGAGAAGTAATGAAGTGTTTGGTATACAGTGAACCTAACCACATCTTCCAAACCTCTTTACATTTTTGTACTTTATCTTCTAGTGTACTTGATAGTTTTTCCATAATGAGTACATGGTTCATTCTGTTGACCAAATATTCAAATGATAAGCATACAAGTTTCCATCTAGACATAGATATATGTGGCATAAATAATTTCATCATACCTAATTCATGAAATGGAGAGATTTATAAATATGAAAATACGATCAAGGTAGCAAGTAAAAGTGAATGCCAAGTGCTGCAAACTACATGATTGACCTCCAAAGTTATGTACTGTATGTTGGGATATTACTGATGCAAAAAACTGAATATTCCCATATAAAGTAATACCTATTAGACTAAGTTCATATTAAGATATAAGCTTTCAAAAGGAGGGACCTTTTCTTCTTCAGGTCTGGAGGAAAGAAGAAAAGATCCCTTGTTTCAAAAACTTGTCTCTTAATATTAAAAGTCTACTAATTAACTAAAGAGTGCCAGGTAGCTATATTTTGAATTCAACTTCTTCTCGATAACAAGCTATTATTTTCAAAAGGACCTGTCAAGGTTTGATAATACTAATGGAAGTATTTTCTTACAATTAGTATATATTTATATGGAATATTTATTTATTTATGAAGTAATTCAATGTTGTCAGCTAGTAGACTGACTACTGTTTTCCTATATCAGTACAAGTAGTTTCTGACTATTTCTACTTGTTCCTATGATTTTGTTGTTTAGTCGTTCAGTCATGTCCAACTCTCTGTGACCCTATGAGCTGCAGCAAGCAAGGCAGATGTGTCATCCACTGCCCATCTGAGCTCCTTTAAACTCCTGTTCACTACTTCATTGACCTCATCTATCCATCTCCGCCTCTGAAGCCCTCTTCTTGGCATACCTTCAATCTTTCCCAGTATCAGAGTTTTAACCTCATGATCATACCTTCCAGTGAACAACTTGATTTCCTGTATCACTAATTTATTAGATCTGCATGCAGTCCAAGGTGCTTTTTAATAGATTATCCAGGCTTGCCATAACTTTCATCCTCAAAAGCAAAATCTTTAAATTTCATGGCTGCAGTCACCATCTGAAAAGATCTTGGAATCAAGCAGAATAAAATCTGTCATCTATTTGCCAAGCTATGAGATTGTCATTTGCCATGTTCTCTGTTCTTTTAATGTTGAGCAGCAGTACAGTTTTTGACCTCTCTTCTTTTTTCCTAATCAATAAGGGCCTCATTCTATTATCGGCCGCAGCCGCTGCGGGGCCGCAAGGACCGGCC
Source organism: Discoglossus pictus (assembly GCA_027410445.1). Lineage (NCBI taxonomy): Eukaryota > Metazoa > Chordata > Amphibia > Anura > Alytidae > Discoglossus > Discoglossus pictus. The sequence goes on along the minus strand of CM050164.1, from coordinate 417,137,609 downwards.
GCAAGCTATTCTGCTATTCTATTCCCTTACGGCCGGGGACTCCGGCAGGCTTGCGGCCGGTGCCTTGCTATCTCTTGCGGCCGATCGCGCCGGAGGAAAGCCTTTGATCTAAAACGGCCGCAAGAGATTTGCAATTCAATTGCTCCGGGAAACCTCTCTGCAAGGCTAAAAGCGAGCCGCAGTTACTTGCAGGAAAAAGGTCTCGCTAGCACCAATTAAGCACATAAAATAGCTCAAATAAAGCCATCCTGCACTTTGAGAAGACTATAAAGGGATTTTAGGTGTTAGAAAAAATAGCACATAATTATCCTGTACTCAAATCCGTAAAATATTTCATTTTTAATATCCGTAAAATATACATGTAAAAAGTCCAGAGTGCTTGGAGCACCTCAGACACGCCCACGCCGCAGCCGGCAAATAAACAGTTAATTTGAACTCAGGTTTGGGCAGATGTGCAAGCTTGAGAGTGGGTTCCTTTTATTCCTCATGTCCCCCAATATGATCCCTAGCATTTACAGAGCTGTACAGTGCAGGCTTGAATTTATTTTTGAGTTTTCATATTTCACAGTTTACGGCCGGTTCCAAGATATGCGGCCGGCCGTAAGAGGAGATCCTTGCGGGGCCGTATAATAGAATCGCGAGTTAACTGAACCCTCGCAAGGAATCGCAGCCTTACGGCCGATTTACGGCCGATAATAGAATGAGGCCCTAAGCCCTTTAGTTATTTTTCAATTTCATCCATTATAGTAGTATAATCCGCATATCTGAGGTTGTGGATATTTCTCCCAGCAGTATTAATTCCAGCTTTGGATTCTTTAAGTCCAGCCTTACACATGATGTATTTTGCATATAAATTGAATAAATAAGGTGATAATATACAACCTTATTGCACTCCTATTCCAATCTTGAACCATTCAGTTGTTCCATGTTTGTTTCTGTCCATGGCTTCTTTGTCCATATACAGATTCCAAAGGGGGCGGACGAGATGATCTGGTAGCCACATCTCTTAATTAACGTGCCACATTTTGCTGTGATCCACACAGTCAAATTCTCTGGAATTGTCTATGAAGCAGAGGTAAAATGTTTTTTCTGGAACTCGCTGGCTTTTTCTATTATCCAGCTGATAATGACAATTTGATCTCTCGTGCATCTGCCTCTGAGAAACCCGTCTTGAAAACCGGTAGTTCTCACTGCATATATTGTTGTAGCCGAACTTGCAGGATCTTGAACATAAGCTAGCTGCCATGTGAAATGAGTGCCAGCAAGCTAATACTTAATTGTTTGATAATTGGAGTACTCTTTGTCACTATCTTTTTCTAGATTGGTATATAAACTAACCTTTTCCAGTTGTCCAAAATGGTTGGCATAATGCAAGCAACACTTTTCAGAGCATCATCTTAGGGATTTTGAACAGTCCAGCTAGAATTCCATCAACTCCACACTTCATTTCAATATGTCTGCCTCCAGCTCATTGGACAAATTATTGAGATTATCAATGCTGTTAAGGTCCTTTCTGTATATATCTTCTGTGTGTTCCTGCTACCCCTTCTTTATCTGATATGCTTATGTTAAGTATATTCCTAATTGTCTTGAAGATATCTCTTGACTTACCCATTCTGTTATCTTCTTCTATCTCTTTACATTGCTCATTATAGAATGTCTCTTTGGCTCTTCTTGCTATCCTCTAACCTCTATTCTGCATTCAGTTGGACAAATATTTTCCAATCTCCACTACCCGGTTGGATTGGCTGGATGGTTTGTGCTTGTGAACAACAATCTTTAAGTCTGACCACAGATTTTCTATTGGATTGAGGTCTGGGCGTTGACTAGGCCATTCCAACACATTTACATGTTTCCCCTTAAACCACTCAAGTGTTGCTTTAGCAGTGTGTTTGTGGTCATGCCCTGCTGGAAGGTGAACCTCCGTCCTAGCCTCAAATCACACACAGAGTGGTACAGGTTTTGCTCAAGAATATCCTTGTATTTAGCACCATCCATCTTTCCCACAACTCTGACCAGTTCCCCAGTCCCGGCTGCTGAAAAACATCCCTGCAGCATGATGCTGCCACCACCATGTTTCACTTTGGGGATGGTGTTCTTTGGGTGATGTGATGCGTTAGGTTTGCGCCAGACATAGGGTTCAATATTAGTCTCATCAGACCAGAGGACCTTCCTCCATACATTTTGGGAGTCTCCCGCCTTTTCACAAACTCAAAACGTGTCATTTTGTTTTTTGCTGAAAGTAATGGCTTTCTTCTGGCCACTCTTCCATAAAGTCCAACTCTATGGAGCGTACAGCTTATTGTTGTCCTATGTACAGATACTCCAGTCCCTGTTGTGGAACTCTGCAGCTCCTCCAGGGTTACCTTGGGTCTCTGTTCTGACTCTCTGATTAATGCCCTCCTTGCCCGGTCCATGAGTTTTGGTGGGTGGCCGTCTCTTGGCAGGTTTGCTGTTCTGCCATGTTATTTCCATTTGGTTATCATAGATTTGATGGTGCTCCTGGGGATCAAAGTTTTTGATATTTTTTTTATAACCTAGCCCTGACTTGTACTTCTCAACAACATTGTCCCTTACTTGTTTGGAGAGTTCCTTGGTTTTCATGGCAGTGTTTGGTTAGTGGTGCCTCTTGCTTATGTGTTGCAGCCTCTGGGGCCTTTCAAAAATGGTGTGTATTTGTAATGACAGATCATGTGACACTTAGATTGCACACAGGTGGACATCATTTCACAAATTATGTGACTTCTGAAGGTAATTGGTTGCACCAGAGCTTTTTATGGTCTTCATAACAAAGGGGGTAAATACATACTGTGACAGGGCCAGCCTTTGGCTACTGGTTGCTCCTGTGTTTTTCCCATAAACCACTGAGTCCGATATACTTTTATATTTGCTTTAATAAAGGCTTTCAAAAACAAACAATAGCTTAACTTCAGCATAAAAGAAACATCTACACAAACGGGCTTGCTAATTTTCAGGAACACCCTGACTAGCCCTGAGACCGCTGCTTGGTCTGCAGGTAAAACAGTACCCTTTCACACAGAGGGGTGGTACCTTTAAGTCCAGTCTATCTCAGCTTCTCAGCTGCAATGGATCCTCTGCAAATCCTCTCCTCTTGCAGTAAACAGTCTCTCTTGTAAAGATAAGGTGATTGAGCTAGAAAATGGAGGATTATGCAATAATATGCAAAGTATAGTGATTCCTGAAAATATTAACGGCAAAACCTTGATTGAACTTTTAAATGTCTGGCTCATGCAAATGTTATATATACTTGAACCTGATAAGAGTTTTGTGATTGAACATGCTCATCTCAATGGGCCCTGAACAAACAAATAAAACAATTAGACATACACACAACTATCCAGTTTTAATACCATGGACACAAACATCTCCTTTTTCAAAGTATGTCCACAATTGTGTCTACTAAAAGGAAAGAATTCTATTTGTTACAGACTTTTTTCTCAAACTATGTGATTCCCTATAACGTATTCAACAGAATTTATCAACAAAAAATAGTCATATCTTTTTGACAAATGCCAAGCTTCTGTCCAAAACATCTGTCCAAACTTTTGGCTTCTTCATCTCAAAGACTTCTCCTCCTGATCCTGTTTCGTTTTGCAACTAAATTATTCTGCTTACATATATTTTAGATCCAATTTTAGCAACTACTTGTTGGGAAAAGGCAGGATTTCTCTCAACAGAATCTTCAAATTCCCCTTTATAATTGTATAATAAGATTGCCTTACCTTATCCTCAAAACTGTCATTGGCATAACTCAAATGAAAATAAATTTTCTGGAATATAGAGGGCCTTAACACTTCCCTTAAGATGAAGAAAACAAAACATTTTTAACTCCAGTGAGGAGGCACCCCTTTGGGGGTCATAGACAGATCCAGATTCCCTGTTTATTTTATTGTCCTGGTATACACTATAATTTGCTCAGTGGCTATATTTCTTCTCTTTTTTCTTTTTTTTTTTTAGATCAATGTGACAATAATTTTATTAATTATGTTTTCTTAATTTATAATGTTTTGATAATAATTAATTTAGTGTTACGCACTTTGTAATAATTTTGGTTATTTTTGTGGCAACCAGTTACTAAATCGGTACTGCATGAAGATATGTGGCTGATAAGTCTTTGTTGCTAAGTTGCTGTCTAAACAATTCTGTAAACTATCACATATAATAGTTGTAAAACTACGAATCATTGCCACTCTTGTTACCCTCGCATAGCGAGGCGAGCCGTTGAATCACAGAAGTCTTCCGAGCTCGATGTCTTAAGCCGACATAGCGAGGCGAGCAGTTGAGGCATTGAAACTCGGAGCACTTTGGCGCTCATTGCGTGTGAGCCTCGTTAAGCGAGCAGTTGAGGCATTGAAACATGCGGGACTTAGGCACAAATGAGTGCGAAAGGTGCTCCTGTGAGCCTCGTGAAGCGAGATGAGCCGTTGAGGCATTGAAAAATGCTGGACTTCGCCTCCAGTTAGTAAACGTGGGTTTGCCTTAGGCTGCAAGCAGTTGAGGAACGCAAGAGTTAGAAAACAAAAATTGAGAGGTACGGAACAAAACATACAAAACAAACCTCACACACAGCGAGATAAAAAATGAAACAGAGGCTACACAACCCCGAACGGCACAAAACACAGCTCGACGAGTACCACTTACACAGGAACGTACGAGGTACAAAATACAGAAAGGACGGAAAATGCTTGCGAGCAGCTTAACACAAAGACAATCGCCACATTTTACAACACTAACTTGCAACTAATAACATTACGAATCTAAAATGGCGCTTTACAACGGTTTGGCCTGGTGCACGCAGCCTATTTATACTGCACATTTGGCACATTACTGACACTTTCTCATCAGGGCAGCAACAGTCCAACTGTGCATTGTATGCTGCAGGAAAATCAAAAGAGATTGTTAGCTCTTCAGGATATTGATTGCTGGATATATTAATAAAAAATTGGTAAAGTATACAGCGCCTTGCAAAAGTATTAACCCCCTTGAGTTTTTACCTATTTTATAACATTACAACCTTAAGTTCAATGTTTTGTTGATCTGAATTTTATAGTCTAAGTTGGTGATGTGAAATTAGAAAAATATATACATAAAACTATTTTTTAGAAATAAAAAACAGAAAATTGGCATGTGCGTATGTATTCACCCCCTTTATTATGAAGCCCATAAAAAGCTCTGGTGCAACCAATTACCTTCCGAATTAATCAGAGAGGCAGCACAGAGATCTAAGTTAATCCTGGAGGAGCTGCAGAGTTTCACAGCAGAGATTGCAGTATCTGTACATAGGACGAAAATAAGCTGTACGCTCCATAGGGTTGGGCTTTATGGCAGAGTGGCCACAAAAAGGCCATTACTTTCAGCAAAAAACAAAATGGCACATTTTGAGTTTGCAAAAAGGCATGTGGGAGACTCCCAAAATGTATGGAGGGAGGTGGTCTGGTCTGATGAGACTAAAACTGATATTTTCAGCCATCAAAGAGAACACCATATCTGGCACAAACCCAACACATCACATCACCCAAAGAACACCATCCCCACAGTAAAACATGGTGGTGGCAGCATCATGCTGTGGGGATGTTTTTCAGCAGCTGGGACTGGGAAACTGGTCAGAGTTGAGGGAAAGATGGATGGTGCTAAATACAGGGATATTCTTGAGCAAAACCTGTACCTCTCTGTGCGTGATTTGAGACTAGGACAGAGGTTCACCTTCCAGCAGGAAACTGTCCCCAAACACACTGCTAAAGCAACACTTGAGTGGTTTAAGGGGAAACATGTAAATGTATTGGAATGGCTTAGCCAAAGCCCAGACCTCAATACAATAGAAAATCTGGGGTCAGACTTAAAGATTGCTGTTCACAAGCACAAACCAAGCAACGTGAAGGAGCTGGAGCAGTTTTGCCAGGAGGAATGGCGAAAAATCCCAGTGGTAAGATGTGGCAAACTCATAGATACTTATCCAAAGTGACTTGGAACTGTGATTGCCGCAAATGGTGGCTCTACAAAGTATTGACTTTAGGCGGGTGAATAGTTATGAACATTGACTTTTTCTGTTATTTTGTCCTATTTGTTGTTTGCTTCACAATAAAAATAAAAACATCTTCAAAGTTGTGGGCATGTTCTGTAAATTAAATTATGCAAATCCTCAAACAATCCATTTTAATTCCAGGTTGTGAGGCAACAAAACACAAAAAATGCCAAGGGGGTGAATACTTTTGCAAGGCACTGTATATATATAAAAAATGAATAATGCAATATTAAGCTCATTTGCATGTCTAAAAGGCAGGGACATGCACATGAGAATACAATGTACTTCACTCTTTCAATCCAATAATAGCAATTTTATATATTGTTCCCTTAAAGCATTTGCCAGCTGTGTTAACCCTCCTGGTGGTATGATTATGTGAGTATTTGGAATGTTAAAGTGGTACTTTCAAAAATACTGACATAATCATACTGCCTTGTTCCGCCCCCTGCGTCGCCTACACTCATATATATATATATATTGTGACAAGGATGGCCGTACAAACAGTTCCTCATATGTGTTGCTGACCCTTGTCATCACAATAACTGGAGGCTTGCATAAGTTTATCCAATTTTAATAGGTTAATTGTCAGGTACAAAAACAACAAAACAAAAATATTGAAAATAAAATCTACCCTCTCTGTGCCTGGACAGCTTGTCTGTCACAGGGGAAAACAAAATACTTCATTCACAATTTGCCTCAGTAATTGCAGGATGCTTTTGCTGTTTGAAGTAATCACTGTGGGCAGAGCGTAGGCCCCTCTCATACTGCAGTTTCTTCTTATCCTGGAGAAAGTCCAAAACCCTAAGCCTCTTGCTTGCAGTTTAATAATAAATCTGATACCTTTTTATCCAGTGTCTGTAGCTTCCCTTTGGCAAACAGGCCTGCAAATCAACTGTAAGCAAATTCTCTCTCTCTCTGTCTTCAGCGCTTCACACAGACAGCTGCACTTCCTGTGTTTGCTGGAGATTCTCTCCCTCACTCCACAGATCCTCAAGCTTCCTGTGTCATTACAACTTCTTTACAAAATGCGTCAATCCTCGATTGTAGATTCACACAGGAATAGTGAGCAAGCCTTTCCTTGTAGCTTGCTATTGCTGCTAACAACAGCACATCATTTGGGCCTCTTTGAGGACTCCGCCCATTTATCTGCCGTTGTCTTTAAGGCAATCCACAGCTGGGCTTCAATTAGCCTCTGATCACTGCCCTGAGTTAACTCCTTCTGTCCTACTAGAAATCTTCCAGGATCTTTGATCAAACCGACCTCTATGGTGGCTCCTTGCTTGCCTCTGTTACAATATATATAGATATATATATATATATATATATATATATTTATTTTTATATATATATATATATATATATATAAATATATATATATATATATATATATATATATATATATATATATATATATATATATATATAAAACTAGTGACTTGCCCGTCAAAAATTACGGAGCAATAAAAAAGTGTTGAAATGCTGTTTGTCACACAATGTGAGTGTACTGGGCGCCTCAACTATATAGACCCCTATAGCACACTAATGAACCCATGTAATACCAATATAAGTGCCATGAGGGTCATCCAGGATCCTCATGACACAAAGTGTAAGCACTACACTATTTTAACCCAGTCTATTATGGGTATCTATACAGACCCTTATAAGCCTCTATTTAACCCCATTAGTGCCATAAGGGTATATAAAGACCCTCCTGGGACAGTTAGAAGCCTAACATTACCCCATAAGTGCTATGAGGGTTCTCCAGGACCGTCATGAAACTAAGTAAAAACACTACACTGCACTATACCCCCCAATAAACCATTAAATCTAAACTAACCCCCCTGTACACTAACCTATTAACACCTACACTACCTACCTACCTGCTAATAAACTCCCCCACCCCACTAATTACAGAAAATAATAAAACCTTAGTCACAGAAAATAAAAAGCCTAAGTCACACAAATAAAAAATGAACAGAAAATTAAAAAAAAATACATTACAGGCCCCACCCCACTACAGAAAATATAAAAATTGCACACCTGAAAAGGAAATACATACAAAATATATACATTACAATACAATACAAATCAAATCAAATACAATACCCTATCTAAAATACATTAAATCCTATCTAAAATACATACATACCCCTCTATCTAAAATACACTAAATCCGATCCAAAAGACATACATACCCCTCTATCTAAAATACATTAAATCCTATCTAAAATCCACACATACCCCTTTATCTAAAATACATTAAATCCTATCTAAAATACATACATACCCCCTCATCTAACATACAATAAATCCTATCTAAAATACATACATACCACCCATATAACATACAATAAATCCTATCTACATCCACAAACCCTACATCTAACCTAAAATAGAATAATTAAGACCACTTACCTTTGCAGATGTCCCTTCAGATCGGCCCCCTAGGAAAAAAAAAAAATTAGTACAACACAGTACATGCTAAAAATAAACATTCTGAATATTCTAAATATTCTACTCACCTTTTCAGCATGTCCTCATCCTTCTTATTTTCTTCTCAGGTGAGGACCCCTGTTAAAAATAAACATTAGATTACTACACATGAATACACACACACAAAATATAATAAAATAAACATAATATACATTGAACTTACTGTACCTTGGCGTGATGTCCACGTGCTCCTCCTCTTCTGCCCTGGCTGGGCCCTGGAGGAATCTGTGCTCTAAAAAAACAAAAAAGAACTAAAGGAGGTCCACACTCGCAGACCTCCCCGACACTAATGAGGCCCTTAAAGCCTTTACTGGAAGAAAATTGTGAATGGTGCCTTCTGATTGGCTGAAAACACTGTCAATCAAATTTCAGCCAATCTGAATTTGCCAACGTTTGAGCCAATCAGAATTGGATACACCCCCATGTCCTGTTCTGATTGGCTAAGGCACCTGTCAATCTTTTTTTAAACCAATCAGAAGTCTATATTGCCTTCAGCCAATCACAATGGGATACACCTCCATGGGGTGATTGGCTGAAGACATCTGCACATTCTGATTGGCTGATGTGACAACAGCCAATCAGAAGGTGCTATTCCCTTTAGTCAATCACAATGGGATACACCCCCATGGAGTGTTTGGCTGAAGACATATGCACCTTCTGATTGGCTGTTGTCTGATTGACAGTGTTAGGTATTTTAATTTCTTCATTTAGAAATTAATTAGCTAAGAGTATCATGATTATAAAAAGTATGTCAGCATGTTTCTTATCTCACTAGAATGTTTAAGTGCGTCATCTGTAGAATGTTTACGTTAATGTTTTTTAAAACATCTGTATCCTGTGTCCTGTTTTTCGCTTCAGATACTACTGAGACAATGTATCTGAAGCAAGCAGGGGTTTTAGATAAGGTTTTGCTGAGTAAACATAAAAAGACAGTTGCTTGCATATATGTATTTAACCCTATTTCCAACTATGCTAATAAGCTGTGACGTGTTTTATGCTATATAAGAAACAGACTGTCTAAATAAAACTCAGAGATTATTCTGATGACACTATGACTTCTGTGCATTATTTTCTCTCATTATATCTTAGTACTCAGATATAATTGATACACACATCAGAATACATGATTACTCACTAATCTGATCCTATCAGACAGTGACAACAGCCAATCAGAAGGTGCGTATGTCTTCAGCCAATCACCCCATGGGGGTGTATCCCATTGTGATTGGCTGAAGAGAATAGCATCTTCTGATTGGCTGTTGTCACTGTCAATTAGACTGCAGCCAATTAGAATGCTCAGATGCAATCAATCTAACTTTAGTATAGAATTTATAATTTTTTTAACACTATCTGGAATGCCACCACATGTTTTACAATTGAAAAAAAGTGGCAACTGTCATGCTATTGAGAAATATGAATCCAAAAAATGGACTTTGTCATGGGACCAGCTTAATTATGCACGATTTAAACGATCATTTCATACATGCAGTAATTATGACTGGTACCCATAAAGGTGAACAAGTTTTTATACCAACAATTGATTTGGCTCCAAGTGAGAGTGGTTTGCCTTTTGTCCTTCATTTTCCATTGTTACATTATTCCTGCATACATGACGATTACAATTTTTAATATGGTTAAAAAATGATCTTTTACCAGTTGTTGAAAGACAAGTTGACTGTTAACAAAATAAAACAATATTATAATTCTTGTACTTCTTTCTACATAACAAAAAGGTTAAGAGTGTTACAGACTCACATTGTGTGGCAAAGAGCATTCCCAGTATTGACATTTTATTGACCGTCATTTTTTGACGGGCAAGTCGCTAGTATATATATATATATATATATATATATATATATATATATATATATATATATAAATAGTACATCTGTGTTCACATTTGAATGTCTACAACAAGAATTCCGAGAAAAACAACTATTAACACATGCAAATTACCTTGCTCTTCAATCCATAGCCATTTTCAAACATTGCTTCATAGTTACATAGTTACATAGTAATTTAGGTTGAAAACTATTAGTCCATCAAGTTCAATCTTTTTAGATCTCCTCTGATCTGAAATACGCAGATTTATTGTTAATTGATCCAGAAGAAGGCAAACAGAAAAAAAACCCAGTGAAAGCTGTCACCACCTCCTTTGGTAGAGAATTCCACAGATTAACCACCCTGTCTGTGAAGAACCCTTTTCTTTCTTTAAGGCGAATTTTTTTTACTTCTAATCTCAAAGGATGTCCCCTTGTCAGTTGAAAACCTCTTGGCACAAAAAGTTCCCTTGACAAAGCCTTGTATTTACCCTGGATATATTTATATAAGGTAATAATATCTCCTCCTTAGATGCCTTTTTTGTAGAGTAAATAAGTTTCATTTGGTTAGTGTTTCTTCATACCTTAGCCCCTCCATTCCCTTTATTAGCATTGTTGCCCTTCTCTGTACTTTTTCCAGCTCTAAAATGTCCTTTTTATGTAGTGGGGCCCAAAATTTTACTCCATATTCCAAATGAGGGTGTACTAGGAATTTGTATAGTGCGAGAATTATATTTGCTTCCCTTGCTTCTATACCCTTCTTAATATATACTAATATTTTACTTGCCTTTGCAAATGCTGCTTGGCATTTATTCGTATTAAATCTCATCTTCCACTTAGATGCCCATTCCTCTAATTTATGCAAATCCCTTTGGAGGGAAAGTACATTGTTTCCTGCTTTAATTACCTTGCACAACTTTGTGTCATCAGCAAAAATGGAGACACACCCAATCCCACTTCCAAGTCATCAATAAATATGTTAAAAACGAGGGGACCTAATACTGAGCCCTGAGGAACCCCATTTACCACATTAGTCCAATCGGAGTATGTTCCATTTACCACAACCCTTTGCTTCATGTCTTTTAGCCAGCTCTCAATCCATAAGCAAACATTTATGGCAATTCCTGCATCCCTTAGTTTGCTCAATAGTCTCCCATGTGGCACTGTATGAAAAGCTTTGCAAAACAAAATAGACTACATCCAATGAGTTGCCTTGCTTCCTTTAACCTTATGCCTGTTGTATTACACAGCTTTAATGCAAAGCCAGGGTTGGATTATACACAAGCTGAGAATCCTATCCATGCACAGCTTTTTCAAGCTTACTGGCTATCATCAGCATGGAGCGGGATCTCAGCTTGTCTTGTGGAACTTATGAGTAGGTAGTTCACCACAACAATAATTTATAATATGGTGTTGTTTCGGGAATAACAAAAGTATTTCTCAGAGATATCTGTCCCTGGCCAAATTACCAATATATATATATATATATATAGATAGTGTGCACACCATAGAGAAATAATACACCAACACAGAGTTCTGGTATAAAGCTTTCTCTCGCCTATTTTTATTACGTCAGCCGTCATTTATATAGTTTTTAATAATCAGATAAAAGTTACAATTAAGCAAAACATCAGGTTTATAAAACAATTCATTGGTTCTGAGATGTCCGCTTTTACGGGACCTTGGGCATGTATTGGGTCAGGAGCTTAGGGATTCTCAAGGTCTCATCCCACAGGGGATGAGTCTATCTTCGCATTGGTTTTGACGTCGAGACAAAGAAAAGATGGCGCTCTCCTTCTTAGTGTCCAAGGTGTGGTAGCTGTCGTCATCCTTACTAGACCGGAAGTAGTGCCGCCGGCATCTTGTATGCGGAAGTAATGAATTCTCCATCTTAGAGTGCCCTATGATTCAGCATTTATTAATAAAGCTTTGGTTATATGATAATACTGCAAAGATAATATATATGAGCAGGTGCAAGAATACAAAATGCATTTTGTATGGATCCCAATCCATAACAGTCCCCCCTAAAATGGCATATTATATTCTTAGTACTTAAAAAAATCTTAACGAAGCTTAATGATTATAACAACCTGATCTAGTATTGGGTTTCTAGAGCTAAGTATCTTGTCTTATATATAGATACTTCTTAACTATGGTCCTTCCAAGCACTATTCTTTGTGTGTTCTATTTCCGGATTTTGGAAGCATGCATGTGTGTAAGTCATAGGTTCATATCTTCGTTCGATCGGGCTTGCCATGACCTGACGTCACACTTACCCTATGACCTATGCGGCATGGGGAAAACCTAAAAAGCCTCTAATATTCTAATAGTGTAGCTCAGCTAGGATAGGGACCATAGGACTCATATATAATGTAGCTCAGCTCAGAGAACACTCTCCTTAGAGTTGGTTAAAAACTGCATCAGATGATGGGATGTCTTACAATCATCATTCTGCCCATGGGGACCTATGTCTAGATCTTGATGGATAAAAGTGGGAGAAGCATTGTCCATAGCTTTCTGAAGGTAGTTGAGTATTCAAGGAATGATGCAACATAAGAGGAGTGCCAACAAGATTATGACAATAAAGATGGCCATCCCTGTTTGCAATAAAACTTTCTGCCAACCACTCATCCAACCAAACCATGATTCCCAACAATCTATAGTGCCAGAATTTTCCTTCAGTTCTTGACCAAGGTTAGCCAGTTTCTGGATTGCTAATGTGATCTTGCCATTTGGACCTGTGTTGTTGGGAATATATGTACAACATGTGCTGGTGTCAGGGAGCATTTTGCAAACTCCACCTTTCTCTGCAAGAATCATGTCCAATGCCATACGATTCTGGAAGGCCATGTGTGATGTAGCTTCTAATTGTTCTGCGATGCCTTTTAAGGCATCCTTAGTGTAGTTAACAAATCGTTGCTGGTTATAGTAAATATAATTGATCCAGGCAACATTCTTATTTACACCAATCATTGGTATCAGTGATTCAAATCCTGCTGCTATCTGGTTTTGGGCCTTAAATTGGTCGAGCACCCCCCTTGGGACTCCTATAGTATCAATATATACATGTGGGTCAAAACTTTCTCGAGGTTCAGATGATGAAGTTTGCCTTCTTTTGCTGGACCTCGTGGGGGTTCGTTAGAAAAATTGTCATCGTAATAGGTTGGGACAATGTGTAATGGCATTATGGCTTTAGCCAAGGTACATTCCCCACACCATACTCTTGACAGTCTTACCCTAAGTTTCAAATCCCCACACAACCAATATATGTCTGCTAATGACTGGGTCTGGTTGACCAGCAGTGTGGATGAACCATCTCTGTATGTGTGACAAAATCCCTTGGGGAACTCCTGTAAGTTGAACCCCTGAGAAACGTTTCTCCTGTAACATGTATAATTTCCAGGGTATATAGTTATACCTCTCCCTGGATGGGGATTATTGGTTATCACAGGATACGTGTTTCTCCATTGTTCACACTCATCTGTATGACTATATCTTTTGAACAGTTTCAGAAAACATTTTTCTTCTTGCAATGGTATGGTAAGTGGAACAGTACCTAAGTGGGGTCTAGCATGGCCACATACATAACAGTTGGTCTTATTACTTTCTTGTACATTGTATTTCATCCATTCTAACCATACATTAAGGTCTGAGAATCCAGTCTCAGTAGCTAATGTGTCCTCATATGTTGGATCACCAGTAGTAGCCATTGTTCTAATGATCTGGGACCCTGGCTTCAATGACTGCAATGCCAAAGGTAAGTCTGGGTGTTTGTATATATCTGCTATCTTAAACTCGCCCTTCAGTTCGGCACTTTGCCCTCTAGTCCAAGCACTCAGTATGTATGTGTCAGCATCCATGGGACAAGGGTTTTGTATGGTCAGAGTCAGTTGCATATCAGAACCAGATACTCCACTATTCAGACATCGACCAGTCTTTATTAGAGTCATTCGGTCAAGGAGGGACCTACCCTGGTCATCTTTCTTATCTGCGGCACTTTGAGGTCTATACCCCCAAAGTGTCCCAGTGCCCCATCCCGCTGCTTTCCATGTGTCACAGTGTTTTCCAACAGTTTCATCAGTGACACATATGTACATATCTCTCTTATATATATCAAATTGTTCAGAGATTGAAGGGCAAGGAACAATGTCACAGAAGTCAAAGGTGTATGTGGCAACATGTGTATTACGTGAATTATACCAAAATGTGATACCATCTTTACCTTTTGTAATGGTTACCTGCTGAGCAATATTCGGAATTACCATGAAAGACAGGACAAACCACTGAATTATACTCATTGTGTTGATTCCTGATTGTCAGGAGAAGGAACCTTTTTGCAATGAGATGCGTGGACCCAAGTAGCTTTCCCTTCCAGCTTAACTGAGGTAGCTGTGATCAGCAGTACTTGGAATGGGCCTTCGTATCTGGGTTCCAAAGGGGTTTTTCTCACAAATTTCTTAACTAGGACCCAATCACCAGGAAGTAGTTGATGAGTACCAGTGATTGCTTCCAAATCTGGAATAGAAGAGAACACCTGTGCATGGATTTTACTCAGTGCGGTGGACAGTGCAATTACATAGTCAACAAGTACATCAGATTTAAGTTGTAATTGCTGAGGAAAGTAACACCCTAGTCTAGGAGCAGACCCAAACAAGATTTCATGGGGGGACAATGCATGTTTCCCTCTAGGTGTATACCTGACACTGAATAAGGCTATAGGAAGGCTTTCAGGCCATGGCATACCAGTCTCTTGTGACATTTTTAGCATCCTAGATTTCAAGGTACCATTCATACGTTCCACCTTTCCACTACTTTGAGGATGGTAAGGCGTATGAAAGGAGAGGGTTACTCCTAGGGCTGTCCATATTTCCTTGGCCAATACTGCTGTAAAAGCCGGTCCCTGATCACTTTCAATTACTTCAGGAATGCCATATCTGCAGATGATCTCTGTTAACAGGCATTTCACGGTTGTCTTTGCTGTCATGTTTGTAACTGGGTAGGCCTCTGGCCATCCTGAGAACATGTCCACGATGACCAATGCATATTCATACCGACCACTTTTTGGCATCTGAATATGATCGATTTGTATACTCTGGAACGGATACAATGATTTCACCAAATGTCTCTGTGGTGGCTTCTCAGTGCGGCCTGCGTTGCACTTGGCGCAAATACTGCATGATTTACAGTAAGTGTTTGTCAGCGTAGTGATGCCTGGGGCCATGTAATACTTGTTTATTAAGGCATTCATGAGAGTCTTTGACAGGTGTGCTGGTCCATGTGCCCATTTTACTGTTGCTGGGTACAAGCTTCTTGGCAAGCACAATCTCAGATTGTCAACATATAGTCAGTTTTTCAGGGCTGCTCCCTTGGCTTTCCATTTGTTCACTTCTTCTGGTCCTGCCGTCTTCTGCAATACTTTGAGCAATGTTAAGTCTTTGGCAAAGTTTGCATTATGTAGATGTTTATTTCTCCATCCACCTCTCTCATTTCCATTTCCTGTATTGACATTGCCGCGTGCTTAGCCGTCTGATCTGCTAGATGATTTCCTTGTGCTTCATCTGAATTTAGCATCCCATGTGCCTTTACTTTCAGTATGGCTACTTCCTTCGGAAGTGTTAGAGCTTCTAACAGTTCACGGATGGCTTTATCATGTTTCACTGGAGTACCTGCGGCTGTCATGAATCCTCTAACTCTCCAAATTACCCCAAAATCTTGAGTCACTCCGAGAGCATACCTTGAGTCTGTATAGATATTGGCCCGGACTCCTGACGCAATCTCACAGGCTTTAGTCAATGCAATCAATTCTGCCTCTTGTGCTGACATGGAGGGAGGTAGTGAGAAGGCTCGTATCACATCTTTTTCTGTAGTTACAGCATCTCCTGTGTGATATTTTCCATTCTCATCAGCATACCTTGATCCATCCACGTACAGAGTGATGTCTGGGTCTGTCAGGGCAAGTTCCTTTACATTCGTAAGGTGTGAGGTGTCCATTTGCTGAAGACAGTCATGGGGTGGATTTGTAAGTCCTGGGACTGCATATGGGTCTCTGGCTTGTATACTGGGAGTGCTGTTTGCCTGCCAGTTAAGAGTTTTATTTTCTACTCCTTCCTCTTCCAACTCCTCTTCCTCTGCAGATTCCCACCATTTTAATGCAGGTCCCAGTGTTTTCCATCCATCTGGTGCAAACTTTGATATTGCAACATGTGGAATTTCTGTATCCCAGTGTTTGTAGAGCTCTTCTACTTCTGGTGGGAGTTCCACCGTAAATGCACTATCACCTGCTGCATTGTTGTACAATGTCTTTAGTTTTAGGGTGACCTGCTTCAATTCAGTGAGACTTGTTTCATATTGGAAATCTCGGCCTGGAGATTGTGTATTCCACAGCATGCAATATAGAGGGTCTTGTGACTCGTCTGTAAGCATCTGGCTGTTCCCACATTCCAATAGACGTCTTTTTACATATAGATTGGTTATTCCTGATTCTGGATTTAAAATCTGGCTGTACCAAAAGTATCCATCTTCTTCATCTCTCCCCTCAGGAAATGGCAAGAGAGTGGCTGGCTGGAGAACATAGCATTTCTGGCAAGTAACATTGTCTGGCAGAAGGAGGGAACATTGCAGATGGAGGTGTCTGGCAGTAGTCATGTGTTTAGGTTGAGTCTGCTGTATGATGGCCGCAATGTCATGTGGTGCAAGAACTGTCAGAGGATAACCAAGGACTATGTCACTTGTTTTGTCTAGTAAGCCATGTGCTGCCAATGCTGCTCTGAGGCAAGATGGTCCTCCTCTTGCCACAGCATCCAATTGACATGAGAAATAGCCAATAGGGCGTTGTCTGTTTCCATGGGACTGTGTCAAGACTCCCATTGCGCGTCCTTCTCTTTCTGATACAAACAGCTTGAATGGGAGGTCATAGTTTGGTAATCCTAGTGCTGGTGCTGATGAGAAAGCCTTCTTCAGTGTGTAGAAGTTACACAGCGCTATCTGTGTCATCTCATATGACTCAGTCTTCAACACGTCATACAAGGGTTGCATTAGAAGGGATGCTTCTGGAATCCATGCTCTACAGTAAGATATAAGGTCTAGGAAAGCATGCAGGGGTCTGTGTCCTTCTGGGACTGACATGTCTTCTATTGCTTGTACAGGTGCGCGTGTAAGATGACGCACACCCTTTGACAGGCAGTGTCCTAGGAATATGACAGTCTCTTTACACCATTGCAGCTTTTCTTTGGACACTTTGGATCCTTGTTCTGCTAAGTGTCTCAGCAAGCTTCCCGAGGTTCTTGTGGCTGTGGAAAGATCTTCAGCGCACAGCAAGAGATCATCAACATACTGCAGTAATGTAATGTCCGGATTCTCTGTTTGCCAAGAATCTAGGATATGGCTCATAGCTCATAGCAAACTGGCTGGGTGAATGTTGTGCTCCTTGAGGCATTACAGTCCATTTATATTGGTTATGATCATTGTTAGGTATTTAATTTCTTCATTATGAGTTTATTGGCTAAGAATATTATGATTATAAAAAGTATATCAGCTTGTTTTTTCCTTGTATCTTACTAGATTGTTTAAGTAGGTTATCTGTAGAAATGTTTAAGGTAATATTCCCTTGTGCATCTGTTTCCTGTTTCCTTTCTTTGTCTCAGCAACTGCTGACGGCAAAATATCTATAGGAAGCCTTGATTAGATAAGGATTGTTTCGCTGAGTTAGACAGAAAAAGACACTTGCTTGCAAATGTGTATTTAACCCTATTTTCAACTATGCTATTAGCTGTGACGTGTGTTATGCTATATAAGGGGCTGCCGCCCAAATAAACTCAGAGATTATTCTGATGACACTCTGACTTCTGTGCAGAGTGTAATATAATATATATATAATATATTCACACATCAGAATACATGATTACTCACTAATCTGATTATATCAATCATGCCTGAAAGCAAATAAATACTGGCAAGAAGGATCAAGGGGAATACTGAAGAAAGCATTTGCTAAATCATCTACTGTAAAGTATGCAGCTGTTGGAGGTATTCCAGAAAGGAGAGTGTTTGGATTTGGCACTATTGCGTATCCAATATGGTTGCTTCACTGACTGCTCGCAAATCTTGCACCATACGATATTTTACTGGCTCTCCCTTTTTGGATTTCTTCTTTACTGGGAAGAGGGGCGTGTTGCATGGTGACGTACACGGGACCAACACCCCTTGCTGCACTAATCTCTCTATCTGCTGAGAGATCGCATCTATTTGTGCTGGCTTTAGAGGATACTGTGGCTTTTGTGGTAACTCTGCTCCGGGTTTCAATTTTACTATGACTGGTGGCACCTTGAGATGTCCAATATCTTCCGGTCCTTGTGACCAGAGTGTTGCTGGAATCTTGTCCAAGATATCAGCTGGCCCCGTATTAGAGATGCTATTGGCGTCTATGTGTAGTAATATGGGCAGTGAGCAGAGTACTGACGTGTCAGTGACTTGTAGAGGTGAAGACACCTGTACAGTTCCGTCTGGGGTAAATGAGATAGATGCTTGTAGTCGAGACAGCACATCTGCACCTAATAGGTTTAGAGGACATGTAGAGGATACTACAAATCTTGCGAGCAGGTCTGGGAATGGGCCTATTTGCATAGGTTGTGTTAAATGGTTGGAGATGGAAACACCATCTACTCCTACACAAGCGACATCAATGTCAGACAAGTAAGATATATCGGTCAGATCTTGTTTTTTTAGGACGCTTCTGGCTGAACCTGTGTCTATTAGGAAGGTTGTGGGAGTTCCCTCTATTGGTAATGTTACAATAGCTTGAGGCCCTACTTCGCCATCCCCTGAAGAAACTGCCAGAATAGGGGACACTGACACAGGCTCACCCCTGTCCTATGCTGTAGGTTGAAGGACAGGGGCTGCATTAGTATCATCTTCCTGCTGTCTAGGTCTCGGCTTTCTAGGTGCTCTGCAAGTCTTACTAAGTTGTCCTGGTTTCCCACAATTGAAACACTGTCTTGTTTCTCTCCGTGGTGACTCTTTAGAGTTCACAATAAGTACAGCAGTCTTCTTAGAATCATGTAGGTTGTTTAGCCGCTGTCTCTAGCCCTTTTGTGACCAGCAGTAAGGTGTCTAAAGGTAACACTATGTATTCTGGTCGGGACGTCAATAGGCCCTTTTGAAGTGTGTCCTGTAATCCCAGCACGAAAGCTGTACTTAACATCTGCGTGTGTGTTTTGTTATGTGGGCTGAAGCCAAGATCTGTAAATACTTGTGCGAGTCGGGCATGTAACTTTTCTACCGATTCTTTTTTCTCCTGTTTGATATCTTGTAAATGAACTGCTTGATCTGCCAATTTATCTTTTGCCCAATATCTAATATAGGTCACAGAACTGTATACCCGATGAAAAGTCATGTTTTGGACGATTCATGCCATACGGATCTATTGCATTCCGCATAATAGGCCAGTATGAATCTCCTGCTTTTATTTCACACAAGCTAACTAGGTCCTCCCAAGCTGCAGAGTAAGTTTTTTGGATCTGTGCCATCTTCCTATAGAAAGGCATAGGTTGTTTTTCGGGTTCGGGCAATGTGTTTATAAGGGAGGTGGCTTGTGTCGGGGTAAATGCAACGTACATTAGATTTCCCTTTTTCTTGTTCCTCCTCCTAGACTTCACTCTTGGGTTGGTTCTACTATCCTTCCATTCTTCAGCCCCCTCTCCTCCCGTGATATCGTCATCTCCCTCTTCTGAACTATCAGGTTGGTGATGATGAATGGGCAGGGCTTGCACATCTAGTGGTGTCTTAGGGTTGGGGGCGAACTGTGAGCTTATGGCCGAGCTGTGTACACTATGTACACTATGGGGCCTTTCATCTCCGGTTGAATCTTCTATAGCAATTGGTGCTTCTATAGATGGAAATATCGGATATGGACAATACAGAGTTCCATTTGAAGTTAGTACTGGGTACAGGGAGATAGGGTGTGCCATCGTGGAGGTAGGAGTGATGGGCGGAGCCCCTTGGATGGGTGATGTAACAAGTGACATCATGTCATGATGGGCAGTGTTCGGGGGTGAGTGTGGCTCCTCCTTCGTGTGTGTGTGGGTGCCATCTTTGGGTTGTGGCTGGATGGAATGGCTTTGTTCGGCAGTATGTAGTGGCTGTGGTGCATTACGGTGACAGGGTGCTTGTGATGAGGAGGGGACAATGGGCGAATTCGGGGAGCTGGCCACTTCACATGGAGTATGATACACATACATTCTCCGTCCCTTCATTTCAAACTCTCTCTCTGTCCAACCCTGTGAATTAACAAGAAATAATTGCATCACATTTCATATCATCATGCATTAATAACCAGCAGTGGCATAGTATATAACATTATAATCATCAAACCTTTTCTGCAGAAAACTTTCGATTCAGAGACATGTGAATTTGGGATCTTGCATAACCATGTGCTCACAAACCGAAACCCTCAGGGCTTATTGTGCTTTACAACACTATCAATCTGCCACTGAAGTCTGTGTCCCACATACACGTTTAACCACCCGTAGTGAACGATAGACGTCTCTCGGGGTTACCACGCTACCGAGGCATGACCATCATGACCCCCAAGAGATATTCATTTATCCAGCGTACATAGACCCTCCTCAGGAAAGTATGCAAAGCAATCTCAATCCCCGGAATACGTATATGTACGCCTGTATGTGCAACTTCTGTGGGTTATGTGCTACTCTCGGCACAACTCATCCGTCCCCACAGCCTGTTACACACACACACGTGTATGCCCCCCGAATCACAATATCTAAGAAATCACAATCGTTCAATCACGCTACCAGCAGACACACACTATCTCTTGTACAGGATTCACAATGGACTTGAGGCAAGCTTTTACCTGTACTTTGTAACCGCCCCCTACAGCGGTACTGGACAACGGGCCGAGTCCCCGGAACAGGTCTACGTGGATAAGGTACTAATCATGTCCTTACCTTGTACCGGAGGTGATCAGGCTTCGCCTGATCCTGTGAAGTCAGTCTGAACTCCTCTCGTCCGCTGCGGTTTGGTTGAACCTCAAGTCCCTGTTGGGGCGCAATTTTGTTTCGGGAATAACAAAAGTATTTCTCAGAGATATCTGTCCCTGGCCAAATTACCAATATATATATATATAGATAGTGTGCACACCTTAGAGAAATAATACACCAACACAGAGTTCTGGTATAAAGCTTTCTCTCGCCTATTTTTATTACGGCAGCCGTCATTTATATAGTTTTTAATAATCAGATAAATGTTACAATTAAGCAAAACATCAGGTTTATAAAACAATTCATTGGTTCTGAGATGTCTGCTTTTAAAGGACCTTGGGCATGTATTGGTTCAGGAGCTTAGGGAGTCTCCAGGTCTCATCCCACAGGGGATGAGTCTATCTTCCCATTGGTTTAGACGTTGAGACAAAGGAAAGATGGCGCTCTTCTTCTTAGTGTCCAAGGTGTGGTAGCTGTCGTCATCCTTACTAGACAGGAAGTAGTGCCGCCGGCATCTTGTATGCGGAAGTAACAAATTCTCCATCTTAGAGTGCCCGATGATTCAGCATTTATTAATAAGCTTTGGTTATATGATAATACTGCAAAGATAAGATATATGAGCAGGTGCAAGAATACAAAATGCATTTTGCACGGATCCCAATCCATAACAGTGTGCAAAAGAGCGATAGAAGCCCTCCACCGTACAGTAGTACAGTACATAAATAGTACATTTGTGTTCACATTTGAATTTCTAAAACAAGTTAAAAAACACGCTTCCAGCTCGGAATTTCCAAGAAAAACAGTTATTACACTGCATTCTGGGAAGCTGAACTGCGACATGCAAATGTGCCTACAAATTCCTCGCTCTTCAATCTATAGCCATATACATATAATATCTCACAAAACTGAGTACACCCCTTACATTTTTGTAAATATTTTATTATACCTTTTCATGTGACAACACTGAAAAAATGACACTTTGCTACAATGTAAAGTAGTACTGTAAGTGTACAGCGTGTATAACAGTATACATTTGCTGTCCCTCAAAATAACTCAATACACACAACCATTAATGTTTAAACAGTTGGCAACAAAAGTGAGTAAACACCTAAGGGGAAATGTCCAAATTGGGACAAAGTGTCAATATTTTGTGTGGCCACCATTATTTTCCAGCACTGCCTTAACCCTCATGGGCATGGAGTTCACCAGAGCTTCACAAGTTGCCACTTGAGTCTTCTTCCACTCCTCCATGATGACATCACAGAGCTGGTGGATGTTAGAGACGTTGCACTCCCCCACCTTCCATTTGAGGATGCCCTACAGATGCTCAATAGGGTTTAGGTCTGGTAACATGCTTGGCCAGTCCATTACCTTTATCTTCAGCTTCTTTAGCAAGGCAGTGGCAATCTTGGAAATGTGTTTGGGGTCATTATTATGTTGGAATACTGCCCTGCGCCCATACAAAGGGAGCGTATCATGCTCTGCTTCAGTATGTCACAGTACATGTTGGCATATTTTGAATGTCTATACAGGGGTTAAGTATAAAGCAAAATGGCAAGATATGGCATCACATGGCAAGATAATGGCGGTTTCTGTCATTGTCATCCAATTATTTTTCTAGAACAAATTATATTTTTGTTCCTATTATAGCCATTAAAGACCATGGGCCTCATTCAATTGCGATTTGGCCAATTGAATAGGGCTCTAATTAAGCACATAGCATATTTTTTTTAAATAATTTTTTAGTTAGTGAAGACCTTGCTTTTGGATAGATGTTTACTAACCAAAAACATCTTTAAAAAATATATGTTATGTGCTTATTTAGAGCCTTATTCAATTGGCCAAATCGCAATTGAATGAGGCCCCATGTACCCATATTGACTGAAATAGCTCCTAAATTAAAACCCCCAAAAACTTGCCCAAATTATTTGTTTAAATCTCATAGATTTAAATAATTTTTACATAATTATTTTAGAAACTATGTTCATAAAACTCTTCACATACTGTAGATTCCCCCCATTTTTTCCTGGGAAATATCCAAAGCTGTATTGAGGGGCCATGTCATTGATAAAAGACCAAATAAAGAGAATTCTATGCAACTAGAATTGTCTAACTTTCAACTGAAGATTACTATGCTCATATACGACGAAACACAGATACCGCCTAGCACATATATCTAGAAGTCAACTCTATGTTACATATGTTGCAGCAAAACCTAAACAATATATTACCTATACAAAAACATATAGGTGGAGTAATAAAAAATTAAAAATATTAGCCACTCTAACTAAACTTCCATATTACATAAAACTACCATTAAGACTGAAGATAATAACATTATTCAAAAGCCCCAATAATTAATCCCTTTACAGACCAGATCTAGATGACCAACACATTAGTATAGATTTGGTTTATCTAAGAAGTTTTATCTAAGAAGACTTCACATGGAAGAGTCAAATTAAGTACCTCGATTTTAGAATCACATATATAGTTGTCAGCAATGCGGGTCGTTGCTATGCGAGCCCGCCGCAGTTGCTGGCAAGGAGCGCCAAAGGCACTCATCCCTACAAGCCTCTACGACTTTCAGACCGCATTTGTGGAGGTTGAGGCTCTACGGCGGCTCACAACCCCTTACAAACGACCACACAAGCGGGAGTTTAAAAACAGAAAACAAACACGTAATCACTAACTTCGGACTTACACAAAAAAATACAACCCGCGGGACTTAGAAACAAAAAAATGCGGACTTACACAAAAACAATTACGACCCACGGGACTCGCAAAAATACAACCTTAACGGACAACCCGCGCACAGCGGAAAACATAAAAAAACACAAAAATACACACAAAAATACAATAAAAACCTTACCCACACCAAGGGGGGACACCCAGGACTTCTGCAACACTGCTTAAACCTTGAACACTCGAAAATCCCCTAAGCGAGAGAAAAAATGGCCGCCGAAAAAAACAAAAACGAGGCTACAGGACCCCTAAAGCCGCTAAATACCACAAAACCAATACGGCTTTTACAAAAACCTGTACGACCTACAACATACACCATTAGCAAGGACGCTTCATCATACAAACCCGCCTACCACATACACATTCGCCGCCATTTTACAACACCAACTTACAGAATGCGGAAGTACCCAGCTACACTAACGGCTTCCCCTCGAGCATGCAGCCTATTTACACTACACACTTCATACATTGCTGAAACTTACACCTCAGCTCCACAACAGTGCAAACCTACATTGTATGCTGCAGGAACGTCAAAACAGATTGTCATCTCTTCGGCACAATGCTTCCTGCATATATTACTTACAAATAGGTAAAGTATATTAATTTATTAATTTATTACTTATTTAATTAGCATCAAAAATACATATACACAAAAGAACAAAAAACAACACTATCGCAATAAACGCAAAAGCTATTCACTACGCGCCTCACAACGAGCGCCAACGCTGCTTATAGCACAAAAAATATCCCAGGGGACAATCTTGCAATAAGTGCAAAAAGCAGATCAGTGACGACCTTACAATGGCAGCAAAAGCACCAATAATAAAAAAAATGCAACAACCAAGAGGCTCGCAATGGGGCCGAAGGTGCTCATTGCGAGCCACGCAATGAGCGCCGAAGGATCTCAGACCACCAAAAAAATGTATGTCTGTGGCAAACAGCATTACCTGCCTTACAATCGTATTGCCCCGGGCAAGTCGATAGTATGAAATAATTACAATTAAATCTCTTAAAACAGGAAAGACTCCAGACCCTTACAGTGTTGGAGCTAAATACCATAAATTTATTGCTTCAAACATTGTCTTCTTTCTTAAGTGACTTTATAATTCCATTCTTAAAGAGTCTGCATCACCTTCTTGCTTTAACACGACCATAGTCTTCACAAAGGATACTTCTTCAATACATTTATACTGGCATATCTCCTTTAAAATCAGAACCTCAAAATATTCTCAAAAATATTAGCAGATCACTTGCAACTTATTTCTGTTTTCCATCACAATTAAGGCATAAAATGAATCTACAAATATCCCACCACTTATATGTGATGCTCCACGTGTACATATGCATTTTTTTCTATGGGAATGTCCTCATACTCAGTCTTTTTGGACTCAAGTACACCTTTATTGTTGCCCCCAACTGTATATCCCTTTCACATTTCTCCCCTTTTTGATATATTTTTGGCCATGTCAATTCTCAATTGAATCCCCCTTACATTGACTCCACCCAACAGTATAAAATGCTCCCCTTTACAACTTGTTACCTGTATAGATCCTGCCCAGTGACACAGACTCCACTCACAAAAGTGATCCGTAGAGAGAGGCAGGGATAGAGATAGAGACAGAGAGAAGGAGATAGCAAGAGAGGAGCATAGAGACAAAATGATAGAGAGGGAAAGAGAGGGATAGAGAGAGGGATAGAGAGAGGGATAGAGAGAGAGAGTGATAGAAAGAGTGGAAGGGATAGAGAGAGAGGAAGGGATTGAGAGAGAGGGAGATAGAAAGTTAGAGAGATAGATTCTATGCCTCATCTTCTATCCCTCTCTCTCCCTCTCTATCCATTTCTCCTTCTACCCCCCTTCCTCTCTACTCCCCCCATCCCCATACCTCTCTATCCCTACCTCTCTCTATCTATCCCTCTGTGTCTAGGTCAGGTATTCTACGACTGAGTCAATAATGATACATGCAGATACTATAATAGCAGCAAATATACAGAGAAAGAGTAAAACTGCATAAATAAATAATTTGTTAAATGAGCACATAAATGAATTAAACAAACAGAGACTAAACAACACCTGGGAGAAACATCTTACGCTAGAGTCAGCCAGTCACATCTATTCAAGCTTGTGCTATATATTTTCAATGTCACTCAATTATATTGTCATATTTTTAACAATTTTATAAGAGTCTTAATGAATAACTACCCTATGATTTTAAGCCTTGCTGATGAGGATCACTAATATAGTTGTCGTACTGCGAGTTGTTGTCCCGTTGCGGCCTATAGAGCTGCAACTGCGAGCCGTGCGAATCGAGGCGAGCCGTTGAGGCAAGCCGCGGTACTTAGGCTGCAATGAGCGCCAAAGTTGCTCATTGCAGGGGTGGACACGCGGGACATAGTTGGCGCTCATTCCGAGACACGCGTGACTTGGCCCAAATTACTGCCGTATGACTTAGGACGCAAAACACGTAGACGGACTGCGGGGCTCGTAAAACTACGACTTTAAGGGCTGAACCACCCAACTGGAAAAACATGCAAAAACACACAAATATGCCTCAAATTAACTTACTCACACACAGCACAGGGGGAGAGCCAGGGAGCCTGTGAGTGAGGTTGCAAGTTAATTTGAGGCTTTTTTGCATTTTTTCACTATTGAAAATCGATGAAGCAAGAAAAAAACACAACACTACCAAAACAAGGCTGAAGGACGTAAAACGAGGCTGAA